>JAYESA010000006.1:157763540-158363540 GCA_036927795.1 Iris macrosiphon
GATTAGGTTGACTCATTCTCATTTCATCCTTAAATACACCTAGTTAAGAAGAAGTAGAGTTAGTACATATTTGGTATTTAAAGGAAACTAGCAAACTCGAGTCGTTTATCACTTAATATCTCTCAGTTCTTGCATGTCACAATTTTTCTTGCATGTCACAATTTGACCAGACATATAGTACATATCGATGAGTGACCGCTAACTCCTTGCCCCCCTAATACTTATAGGTTTAATGTTAGTACATATGTGATGCTATGCAGATGATGTGCATCAATGCTGCTACATTTTCCATTCTTGTGAATGGTAGACCCTAACACTAAACCTAGTATCCCTTACTGATTTTATTGATGCCATAAATTTATATTTGACACTCTCCAGACTTGGCTGGAGATGAGCAATGAGAAAATTAAATATATATGATAAATAAACATGATAGTTTATATATGTATTTCAAGTTTCTCATTAGTCTTCAGGTTCAATTGAAGCTATAACCGAACCCTAATTGTTGCCGTCTCGCCAGATTTAGGTAAAAAAAAACCATTTTATTTTTCCAAAATTTCGTAACCCAAATGGTTGTTGCCTCGCCATAAGTTTCCCATCGTTATCATTATCAACAAAAAAAGAAAAATAAATAAAGTAGAGCAGAACCCCAAAAATCGGAAAAAATTTAAAAATACCTTAATTAGACGAGCTAACAGGGAGGCCGTGGTGGGAGGAGGATTCAGGGGATCGTAGTCTGTCGGAGGGTGGCCTGCGTCAGGTAGCGGGGCTCCACGGAGGTCGGCAAAGACAAGAGATTTGGGCGGGCTTTGGCGTGAAGAGCGATTTGGGAGGATTTTGGGAAGACGAAAGGAAAAGAGGAGATAAAAGGAGAAGAGTAACGAGGAGAGAGAGGCTCACGTTCTGATCTAAAATATAACTAGGGAAATGTCCTAAGCGACGGACGGGTGATTTCCAAATCCGCCGTCGTTACTTAATGCAAGCGATGCCTATGTTGTCGACTTTAGTCGCTCAGTTTCTTACGGGTTACCCACGTAAGTTAGTGACGATGCTGGTGACAGATCCGTGACACTATCTCGCTCGTTATATGTCGCAAGTTGGTCGCCTATCCGTCGTTATATATCTAGCAACAAACATGGTGTGTCATCCATTTTTTTGTGGTTGTTTTTACTGCATTTACTGCATTTTCTAGTGAAAGATATTCCTGCTGGCTAACGAACATATTTCCAAACAATAGCCCTAGGGATAACTTAGTTAAGACTCCTAAGGATGAACCTATAATTGTTGAGTTTGTGCCCATAGAATCACCAATAATTGACATGTTGAGCTTTTTCCTTGTTATATTTTTAGAATCAAAACACGTGTGAGTCTAGATTGCTATATATCATCATTGGAAGAACTCAATAGATTATTTAAAGAAACTAGTGAGCAACTATTATATTATTAATTGCTCTCATGGTATAACAGTTATAATTATTATTATAAATTGACCCCTATACCAATAGGTTCATCATTAACGGTGTAACGATGTCTTTGCCAATAAACTTGTGAATTATTAAATGTTCTCATGGAATAACAATTGATTCTATGGACGACAATTTGGCGAACATAATCTTCTTTGGAGCTTGCCTTTACATTGTGTCAATTCTATGGGCACATTGATATGATCTTTGTTTATTTTGGTGATTGATAACACATCTACATAGAATATCTTACTTCTTCCACCTCCACGGCCTTCAGTGCCGCCATGGGATTACATCGTCCTTTCAGGAGCCATTAGAGTGACGCTTCCATCATTGTAGCAACCACCACCATGGCCATCTTGGAGGACACGTTCACAAAGTAGTGAAATATTTGAAGCCATCGAGAATGATGGAGAACTAGTTTGCATTTTTATGTTATCTTTTAGTATATTTGGTTATTTTAGGGATATTCTAGATAGAGATCATTTTATCTCTTTTATCGTTTAGGAGTTTAAGCTAGATTTAGTAAGTTTAGCGTGATTTGTATTCAACCATAAATATAGCTTTATAATTCTATATAGAAGCTATGTACTCTTGTTATTTGCATCGAAGAATTGATTGAAAAAACTGGATTCGGTTTTTTCCAATGAGAAAAGAAAAAACTCTAATTCACTCTTAATCATTCTCTTCATAATTAATCTTTTTACCGCCATCTTCTTCCTTTGTATCTCTTAATTGTTTTTGAAACCGAATTAAAGAGCACTTTCTCTTCGAACACGAGATCATTGTTACCTCTGCCATCTCGTCGTTAAAAGTCTTCATCACCGTACTTCGTCGTTAACTTCGTCCCGATCAATTTTATTGTTAAAATTTATGAATATTATAATTATTTGTGATAATTGTTCACCCAATTTAAATCTTTCGCGTCTAATTCTTTCTATTTATTAAAACCCATAAAATTTATAATTTTGTAATCCAAATAGTAGGCCTAATTTTCCCTTCGGCCCTCGTCATGCATCAAAGTATAAACATCTAATTTAATTCTCTGCACCCCCTTCTCTGTGTTTCTTCGTGAACATATTATTGTGTTCTAATAATTCTTCTCAGTAGATCACATTTCCAGGTTCTTCATCGCCCATTGTTCTTACCGCCGCCGACCATTGAAGCCAGCAACCCCATTACAGACCCGTCTCTGACCCCTAGTTGTCGGAAATCAAGCCAAAATGGCCCAACTTTCTGCAACCTTCTTCTTAATCCATGAGCCTACTTTGATCAACTGCTTCGACATCATCTTCATCCTCTGTGCTTCCCAACCAAGCAAAGCCCCTTTACTATCTTGTTTACTGTGGAGTCATTAGTGATATGCATAGTTAGTTTCAGTAGATTATTGATAATTAACTATTTATAATATTGCTTCCGCTTTTATTTTCAAATCTATTGTGTGTACCCTCCATATCTTCCTCATAGGCCTGTGGTGCGTCAAGTTACAAGACCAAAGTGGAAGACCCAAAGGAGCAGAAGAAGACGCCCAAGGAACCATTCGATATAGGAGTTGGTTTCTTTTCTTATAAAACAAAAATGCTGCTTAAAAATCAGGTATGGGAGGGGGGAAGTCTTACTTCCAAAGTATGGTGTATATGTTCAGTCTTTAGTGACCTCACGACTGAATAGTTGAGGTTTTGGTGATACCGCAAACATATTTTGGCTTTGGTCAAATCCTACTTCTAAAATCCTGTACCCATTTGGACAATGTTAGAAGTAGCATATCAACATTGTCACTCCTTGCAACTTACAATATATTGCAACCATTTTTGCTAGTAGGCTATTCTATTCCAGTTCATTATAATTATATCTGTTCATACATCTATGCAACCAAAGCCTGTTATTTGTAGCTCTTCCTTTTGATTTATCATTTTTGTCATTTTTCCAGGGACAACTAAGATTAAGAACCTGGACAGCAACATCAGTTCTTTGGAGGTGAAGCTCATGGAAGAGGACTTGAAAGAGATTTCAGACACAATATCTGCCAATAACGTGGCTGGTTCAAGAAGCGCTGATGCCGTTGCAAGTTATGACTGGAAATATGCAGATACGCCTACTCCGAACTTATCAGCTTAATTACTGGGTTTCTGCACTCATGTCTTGTTTCTTATAGCAATACACAGTTATCGTACTTTCCTGGCTTCAATGGTTGAGCAATAGAAGGGAGAGTAGAATCCTATTGAGTATACCTTAACTAAGAATGTTATACCACAAATTGCTTGAAATAAATGAATCAGATTACTGTACGTGTATGACATATTGGCATTCGTTTTTAAGTTAAATTTATGATAACATAATGGGATCTGAACTGGTGCTTGTATTTTTTATTTTTTATTTTTTTTTATTTTTGCACATCTGTGTGTATTTTGTATTTACCAAAATCTGTGGGTAGTCAAGTCCGACACATTGGTATGCTCTTACAATATTGGATAATTACTGAAATCACTCGACGTACACTGAAACAGAAGGAATTGTCTCCCAACTAGAATCGGTTTGCCTAATTAACTCAACAAGGGCTAAATGATTAAGCAAATGCGCAATGATCTAGGTTAGTTGGACTAATTGTCTACCTGGTGAATAGAAAGGTTTTGATGCTATTGGATGCTGCAAAACATGTGCTACAGTAAAAAAAGCCTATGTGTGCAAGTTTTTCTTGTGTTAATTTTTTAGATTGGCACCAAGCTAGGACCCTACCAGTGAAAATAAAGTCTCAAGGAACATAAAATAGGCGTTACTTTCTGGCTTTGTTCTCTATGTTATTTAAATACATAGGTGCAACCATATAGAATGTAATTCCTGGGGGAAAAAAAAGAATGGAATTCTTGAAAACAGTAAACTCAAATCTACCCAACCTATTGGCTCTACAATAATTGAACAATATCCTCCTTCAACCGACCCTCCCATGCATTCATTGAATGAACCCACCACCCAACCCCACGGACCGGAGTGACATTTTTTCGCCAACAGGGAAGGGGAGAATTTTTCTTTGCACATTTTTCCGCCAACAAGGAGGACGAAATTTCGTTTGCGCAATTTTTTCGGCAAAATTTTGACTTTGCGCATTTTTCTGCCAACAGATACGGCGAAATTTGGGCTTTGCCATTTTTCTGCCAAGAACTTTGGCGGAGTCTTTCTCCCACTAATTTTCAAAAAAAAAAAAAAAAAATCTTTCTATCTAATTTTATTAAAAATATTTTCGTTAGAGCAAATTTTCTGTAAGAAATTCTAAAGTTACTTATTAATTAAACTTTATAGATGTCTTCAAAACCCTCTTCAATGATAGATATAATAGGTTGATCGGAAGGTCTCAAAATCAATCTTGACAACAAATAAGAGCTTGAAAAATCTTTAGACTCAAATAGCTCCTATATGCATCAAGAACATAACCTTCCGCACTAAAAGCAGACTCGGAAGCCACGGTCACGAGTCATCTTTGAAATGATCGAAAATCGACAGAAATTAAGCTTCCACCGTCTCGAAAGATCAAAATCATCACTCTCATCATCATCTACGGTACTCTCATCTAGATAATGATCGAATTCGGATTTACTATTACCGCCATCTAATTTCAACTTATGTTTCTAGAAAACAAAAAGAATGACACAATTAAATTATATTGTTAAACGAGGCAGTTCTCTACCATTTCTCCCCTTTTGCTTTAAGATCCTTGGCTAAAATTGGGAGAAACAAACCACAAAGTCCAAACACAAGATATTATATAATTCCATTAATAAAATAGGGAAAATAAAATATCTTGATCCTTGATTACAACACAAGAACACCACCGACATAGAACAAGTGCGTTGAAACCAACTTAGAATTCACGAACACTCGGAGATAGAATCCGTCCAACTATAAGTTGAAGCTGATGCATATCTCAACAAAATAGCAAGGTTCGCAGTATCGGTATCGGATCCTTCCTATGAGTATAGGGATCAGAGGCATCTGCAGTATCGGTGGTTTTAGATTTTGGAGTCTCGTAATTTTTATATCGGAAAGAAAATAATTAATAAATTTGTTGTTGAACAAAAGGAGTCACTGCAGTACTCGATCTCCATCGTCACATTTTCCAGATCAAAAAATATTGTACTTAGATTTTCTGTCTAGGATTTTTTTGTACTCTTTTTGTTTGTTGTTGAACAAAAATTTTACAAACTTACTTTAATGGCGAACAAGGTGGCGACTCTACTGGGGACATCCTTCTCCTCTGATGAGAAGGTCGTGACGCTGTCCGACGTGTCGAAGCTGGGTTCGACCCACAGGATGGTGATTGTACGCTTCGACCAACAAGCCTTTGAGGGAATGCTCTCTGAGGGCGGCACTTCACCAAGGCTGACAAAGCCTAAGAAGACCCGCAGGACATGGATTGCAAAGGCCGATGTGCCTCACCTAATTGCGGAGCATGCGCTCTCCGTCTCTCCCTGCCATAGGGAACAAACATTATGCGTCCACACGAGCTGACCCCACTCATGCGGCAGCCTCTTCTGACAAGGAAAGTGCTCAGCACTTGAGCTCTGGCAGAGGAAAACACTACGATGCTAGGAGTTCGAGCGCTAAGACCCGTTCCATGCGGCCACGTCAAAAGCCGCATAAGGAGGACTATGCGGCTCCGGTCGGCAACCACAGGCAGATGGTCGCATACGGCCAGGACAGCAACAGAAGTTCCGTCTTCGACCGAATCTCACGCAGCGCAGACTCTATGCACCATGCTAAGAAAGGCGAAGATGTAAACTTGGACTATTCATACTACGCATCGGCACGTGCTAGGATGAAGAAGTCTTGGGTAATGCGAGCTCGCCAAGCTCAAGCAATTGCTCATTCGACCGACCGACCGACAGCAGGTGCCGCTAACTGTAAGCCGTGCCCCTGACGAAAAGTTGTACAAAACCGACCCATGCGTCCAGCCCGTAATGGAAATTGGACAGGGTCAGTCTAAAGAGTCCATTAGCAACCTGGGAAAAGTTCTTGTACGAACCCCAGGTTAGTAAGCAAAGTCAACACCTACATACCCATGTTCTCGGTCTACCCGGGCTCATGAGAAGGATGGAAAGGTGAATCATCCCTCGCTTGACATGTGCAACATGATCAACCACAAGCGCAAAGCGAGGGAATCAACTACAACATATGAAGTATCCTCCCTAGGGCATCACTGTGCTAGCATTATCATCAATCGTTGCTGTAATAAAGTAGCATTCCACAAACAGGCAGTCGGCATTCTAGCGGTTGCAACCAAAGGCATCCACCCGGCTGCAACCCGGAGAACAGGTGACGGTACCAGAGGAAGAGGAGCTGCCCTTCGTCTCATGTTATTCTGCTCAGAATGCCCCCTCCATGAGGGGAGATCATAAGTCCAGCACCTCCAGTCCTTCGCTCTCGGCTAGCGGGTCAAGAAGACTGGTCTAAGGAGGATAGGTAGCGAAACCCGCAGAAGGTATTTTTCTGGGCACCCGCTGAAAGAAGAAGCTGTCAGCCACTAGAGGTAGTTCTTCCTTGGGACCTCAAATAGCTACGTAGGCTTGGGGTTGTAATCCCCCGGACCTTTATGACAATCCGGTGTTCCAAGAAGACGGTGATTCCCAAGGAACAGATGCTGAGATCCCTGGGGGTGGCTGTCCTCGCCAAGGAGACGCAACTTCTTACACTGGGCGTAGTGTTCCCTTCGAGTCCGAAGAGGATGCGACATTACCAACTTTTTCGGATGACTATTCACGGCAAGAGTCTGAGGCAAAAAATGCGACGTCCACCGTCCCATCGATTTCTTTCCATATGAGAACAATATACATGACCGGGAACGATCACGAGGGCACCAGCAATTGCAAATGTCTCGATGCTTTGCAATGATGCACACCATGAGTGCCACAATCCAAACTTTGGCCCAGGCGATACTGGAGACAAAGGAGAACATGGTCCCGCCACCCTCAGGGCCCGTAATAACTCTGCAAGCTGGGTGTAGCAATCTACCGGTGATCCACACCAACCAGTCATTCCGTGAGGACAGTGACTACCAGGGAATAGACAATAAAATATATGGGTGTAGTCGCCCTGTCAGAGCAGCATCCAAAGCTTGGGGTAGTGTTCCCTCCGAGTCCGAAGACGTTGCAAAACTAACGGTATTCCCTGAGGACTGTGCGACTCAGGAATCGGAAACCCCAAACCAAAAGAGACTCTCCTTCGATGACGACGACGTTATTGAAATCTTCAACGTATTGCTGAAGGTCAACAAACTCCGGCTACCAAACATCAGATACCCTGAGGAGGAAGACAAGGTCGATGACCCCAAGTACTGACACTACTACCGGTATGTCCATCATCCAACCAAAGACTGCTTTATGTTAAAGAGGCGTATCCAACAGCTGACCGATGCCAAGGCGCTCACCCTCGACTTCGAGGACAAGACGGTCATTGCGATCATAGTATCCCTCCAGTTTAGTGACTTCCCGGTCACGGAGGACCATGTCGGTGTTGTCCCGATCCCGAGGACAATAATGGAGATTATCAATCTTCCACCAGCTCGCGACCAAACAACCAGACTGGTACCTCTCAGCACACCACGGGGCGAGGTCATGTGGGTTCACTGACATTGCTCAAGACCTGACACAACAAGTAGCACCTTCAACGACCAGGTCAAAAGGAAAGAAATTCAGGCAGTGCCGCTTGATCTTCTCATCAGAAAACACAAATTGTAGACTTCGGATGCCTACCACAGCTCAACAAGTCTCCTTCTGCACAAAAGTCAAACCTCGTATGACTCATCAACAACGGTGAGACAGTGATTCTCGATGAAATAAATTCTCAGCATCAGAAAGTGTCCCTCTACGTATTACGCATATACGTGCAGCAGGCGATGGTCCTCGGCGTAATAAGCAAACATGTGCACATGGCAGTGATCCTACATGCACAATTCAGCCAACTCCTTCATGTGTAGGCGGCAGTGTTCCTTTACACCTGACTCCCCGTTTGTCATAAGACAAAGCATCGGTAGTATCTGGTGCAACAAATAATGAGCTACCATAGTTTCATCATTACAGCCAACAATCACTCCGTTTCATACAGAAGATGGGCTAAGATCTCCAGAAGGCTGAAGGTCTGAATTTTAGTAATAGATGACGTATTCTTTTATAATCCGACAGATATTACAATATCACTCGCAGTGGGCTGGGATACGAAAGTGCTAGCATGCATCGTCACTCCAGCAAGACTGTAGTCCGTAAATTTTGAGCTCCAGACTCTGTAAACAAATAAGAGCAGATCTGAACTCTTAATCAAGGACAGTGTATTCTCGAACCCACCAAGGGCAGCGTTTCCTTAATCTGAAGCTTTATCAAGGACAGTGTCTCCTCGATTCAACAGTCATACAGGCTCGCAAAGCCTAACCAAGATTTGCTAATGATGCCGATCAAGGGCAAGTTCCTCAACAAGTACTACGTCTAAGCTAGTACTTTCCAGCAGATTAATTGAAAATATACAGTGTTTATATTTTGTTATCCCCAAGCAAGTGCAAATGCATAAGGGAATTTGTGTCCCTCCATGATTTCTTGCAAAATATATTATCTATGTTCAAGGGTGCTGAATATGCAACGGATAATGAATCCACAAATAATTCTCCAATGGATCATTTCTCAGGTCCAACAAAACGTTCTCGTTGAGACCACCCAAACTTGATTTCCTCCAGCAAAAAAGCGTGTCCTCAAAGCCCAGTCGCTTCCAAGATATCTCATTTACGATCCCGTCTGGATCGAAAATGCTCCCCCAAGTAAGGTGGGATCACCCCAAGCAATAGTTTATGTCCATATTACCTCTGAGCAGTAATCCTGTCATTCTCCTCAGTATAGCGAATCTATCACCACAAGAAAACGGTCACGTCCACGTTATCGCTGTCCTGTTTTTCTTTGTCCTCACAGAAGTTTATTTTACCATGTCCACATCACCTCTGCGTAAGATACTTCTAACGAAATTCTAATTTTCAGAACTTTGTCATGTCCATATTACCTATGAGTAACGTTCTGCCTATCGAATTTTTGCTATCACGTTCGTATAACCCCTGATAGTGCCAGTTATTTTAACTTATTATCCGTACTTAAGGTATGCCACGTATAATAAGTCTACAACCCAATAAATTTTCATGTCCACATTACCTCTGAGCAAATATTCTTGTCTACGTCACGTCCATAATACCTCTGATGGTGTCAGTCATTTCAACTTGTCATCTATACTTAGCTTTAAGTACGCCAATGATGATAAGTCCACAAAAACTTCACATCAAAATTATCTCAAAACTATCAAATCAAGATATTTTTCGACGACTAGAAGCATACGTCGTTCCGGACACCGATAGGAGTGTACTACTACACACTCATGTCCTTCAGTCTGAAAAATGCAGGTGCCACATACCAGCGAGCTATGAGCACCATCTTCTATGAACATCTACGCAAGACAATGGAGTGTTACATTAATGACATCGCTGTCAAGAGTTGCTCAAAGATGATCACCTCTAAGACTTGAAGACCTCAAGTTGTATCCTACCAAATTCTTTTTGGAAGTCTCCAGCGACAAATTTTTGGGTTTTGTCATAACTTCAAAGGGTATCCACGTAGACCTCGACAAGACTAAAGCAATCCTTGAAATGCATTCGTCGAAGAACCTCAGAGAACTTCATGGACTTCAAGAAAGACTGGCATACATCAGGAGGTTCATATCAAACCTCTCTGGATATTGTTAGCCGTTCACTCAGCTCATGAAGAAGGGAGTCTCCTTTGTCTGGAACGAAGAATGCCAGCGCGCCTTCGACGACATCAAGGAGTACCTCATGAACCCTCTAGTATTGGTGGCCTCCGTTGTAGGAAGACCCTTCATGCTATATGTGCGGGCAATGGATCACTCCCTTGGAGCTCTACTAGCCCAGAAAAGTGATGCAGGTCATGAACATGTCATCTACTATCTTAGCAGAATGATTGTCGGCGTAGAGCACAAATACAACCCCATTGAGGAGTGCCTCGCTCTGGTCTTCACCATTCATAAGATCCGGCATTACTTGGCCGGACAAACCATCCATGTGATCTCGTGAGTTAATCCTCTCGGGGTCCTTATGACTAAACCCAGAGAGCTCAACTCTCGGCTAGCCACTTGGTATTTGTTCCACAAAAGGTGGTCAAAGGCCAAGCATTGGCTGATTTTCTTGTGGCCCACCCTATACCGAAAACCTCAAAGCTCTACGAGGAGATCCCAGACAAGGGTACGGACTCAAACATAACTATAATCGAAGAAGTCGTTTCCCGAATGTTCTTCGACGGTGCTTCAAGAACAGGGCCCAAAGGCAATATTGTCGTTGGCATTGGGATAATACTGATTTTCCTATACGATCTGGTCATCAACCGCGCTTACTCCCTCACTGAGCCATGCTCCAACAGTGTGATAGAGTACAACGCTCTCGTCATTGAGCTCCAACTCGCTAAACAAGTAGGAGTAAACTACCTGGAGGCCTACGACAATTCCAAGTTGATAGCCAGTCAGGTCCGGGGCGAGTACAAGGTCAGGCACAAAGACTTGATTCCCTACCACCAAGCTACGCTCGGAATAATCTCCACATTTTAGGGGTTCTTCATAGAGCACATCTCTCGACTACAGGACATCGAGGCTGACGCCCTGGCAGGCGTCGCTGCCTCCCTGGCAGTCCCGGTCAAAACCTATCAGCTGATCACAGTGGTCGGTCAAAAGCTGGTCTACCCGAAAAACAAACTCTACATGTGCCTAAGCCACACTGCGGAAGTAGACACCGACATCCAAGGCTGGAGGCTCCCATTCATCGACTACGCAGTCTATGGAATTCTTTCCGAGAACCCAAAGGAAGCTACTTCCATCAAAAGATGTTCCATACGGTTCTATTACGATACGAATACCAAAATCCTGTATCATCGTTGCTACAACGGTCTTCTGCTACGATGCCTATCAAATACAGAAGCGAAGAAGGCTCTCCGCGAGGCTCATGATGGGGTTTGCGGTACCCATCATCCCGAACCTAAGCTATATGACAGTCTCCGGAGAATGGGTACTATTGGCCGACAATGGTAGCGAATGTTGTTGACTATAAGAGGAAGTGCCAAGCGTGCCAAATCCCCGCAGACTTTATCCACCAGCCCTCAGAATTCCTATATTCGACGATAGCATCTTGGCCGTTTGAAGCGTAGGGAATGGACATTATTGGACCAGTTAGTCCACCTTCTTCTAAGGGACATCAGTTCATCTTGGCTATCACTGACTACTTCTCCAAATGGGTGGAAGCTGTTCCGCTCGCTGAAGCAAGACCTCAAACGTGACATCATATACCGTTTTGGCTTGCCACAGAGGATCATCCACGACAATGGTCCACAGTTTGTAAGTCATGCTTTTTATCGATTTCGTTACAAAAATCGAATCCAGAATATAGCCTTGACTGTCTACAACCCAGCAGCAAATGGTCTGGCAGAAGCATTCAACAAAACAATTATCAAGCTCCACAAGAAGTTCGTGTCATCCAATAAGCAGACTGGAATGAGAAGCTTGGTGAATGTCTCTGGACCTATCGTACAACAGTCCGGACACCTACTGGCAGTACGTCATTCTTCTTGGTTTACGGAAGCGAAGAGGTCCTCCCACTCGAGATCCAAATTACGTCGCTCTGAGTGGCTCTTTCTAACCGATTGACCGTTGACGACAATTATTGCCGAAGGCTGCAAGAGTTAGAAGCGCTTGACGAGAAACGTCTCTTAGCTCAACAGTGCATTGAGCTATACCAAGCATGCCTCTCGGGAGCCTACAACAAATGGGTCAAGAAGAGGACTTACCAAGTGGGTGACCTTGACTTGACAGTAAGAAGGTCGATGGTTATGACCCACAAGATGGCTGATAAATTCTAACTTAAATGGGAGGGTCCCTTCATTGTAGAGTCCGTGTTCTCCAATGGCGCCTACCGGCTCCCAAAACCCAATGGCGACTTTCTTATAATGCCTATCAACGGCAAGTTCCTCAAAAAGTACTATGTCTAAGCTAGACTTGTACTCCCTTTACTATCAGTTGGAAAACCAAAATGTATAGTGTACGTTTCCCGTTGTTCATCCCTAGCAAGTATGTAAGCACAATATGCACTTCTCTTCCACAAAAGTTTGATAAAAGCTATTGTCTGTGTTCAGGAATCCTGAATACGTAACAGACAGTAGATCCTCAAAAATCTTCCCAGCGGAGCCACCTTCATGTTTATCCACACTTTCGGATAGAACACTCATAATCAGTTCCCTTAGGCATTAGTTTACGTCTACATCACCTCTGAACAATTATCCTAACCGATTATCCCAGTAGGATTTGTCATGTTCATATTACCTCTGAGCAAAACTCTCTATATGACTATCGATTATCATATCCATAATACCTCTGAATTCGGTCGTCATCTAAACTTATTACCCGTACTTAACTCTAAGTACGCTAGCGATGTTAAATCCACAAAATCTGCCACGTCCATATCAACTCTAGCAGGGCTTGTCTCGAATCTATTACTTGCACTCATGTGCACAAGAAGTAATAGGTCCACAAAATCTGCCACGTCCATATCACCTCTGGCATGACTTGTTTCGAACCTATTACTTACACTCAGGTGCGCAAGAAGTAATGGGTCCACAAAAACTATCACGTCCATATCACCTCTGATAGGGTTTTATTTCGAACTTATTACTTGCATTCCATTGCGCAAGAAGTAATGTGTCTACTAAAGATCCCCAAGTAGGATGTCCTCAATAAAAGTAAACAGTTCACGTCCATATTACCTCTGAACTATGAGCTGCCCATGTTCCCTATCCAAAGAAAACAACCATGTATATATTACCTCTGGCTCATTTTCTTTTTCCTCCATAAAATGCCATGATCGTACCTAACCTCTCGGTATGACTATCGATTAGCTCACGTCCACGTTACTTCTAAGCTATCGTCCTCACATCCTCGCCAGTAGAGTTTTCCATGTCCTTCTTACCTCTGAGCAAACCTCCCTACTTGACTATCGATTATCATATCCATGTTACCTCTGATATCGGTCGTCATCTAAACTTATCACCCGTACTTAACTCTAAGTATGCCAGCGGTGTTAAGTCCACACAACCTATCACATCCATATCACCTCTAATAAGATTTTTGCTTCGAATCTATTACTTGCACCCAAGAGCGTAAAAGGTAATAGGTCCACCAAAGATTCCCCAGTGGGATGTCCTCAAAAACTACGGTATCATACTACATCCATATTATCTCTAATACGATACCCCAGTTCACACAGATAATTGCAACAAAAGGAAAAGCTTTTATTTCTTTTGCATAAAGGAAACAGAAAGAAGACTACATTGAGAAAATCCACTAAAGGATCGAGCTAATCCTGCATTAAATGGAGATTTGACAGCCTGGCAAAGACTCGTCCATGCGGCCCGCCATTTATGCGGTCCAAGGTCCTCTCCTCCATTTTTCTTATTTAAATTATTCCAAACTTATCAGTTTGAAAACATCGAATGGGTCTTGTAGAAGCATGAAAAATGTAGATCCATGCGTCCAATAAACATGCGCCCCAAGATCGACTCAAAAGAAATCAGGCCGCATAATGACCATGCGGCCAAGGAAAAACAGCATCCATGCGCCCCAATATTGTCTACATAAATGTCTGACACAAAGATTATGTCTGACACAGAATTCTGACAAAAATGACTTTCTAAAATGTCTTAAAAGACGTGAGCACACTAAACGACAGAACCTTACGTAAGAATAAACTTTACTCTCAACGGGTGTGCAGTACCACATGTACAGCATGGCAAAGGCTCCATACGTTCCATGCATCTCTGGCCCCATGCATTCCAGACTCCATGCGTTCCATGCATCTCTGGCCCCATGTGTTCTAGACTCCATGCATTACATGCGTCTCTGGCCACATACGTTCCAGACTCTATGTGTCACAAGCGTCCAACGCGGCATGGTTCCACGTGTCAAGCTGACCAAGTCACGCAAAAAAAAGATAAGAACCGTCCAGATCTTTAGCAACAGTAAATCGCAACAAAAGTCCACGTGGCAGCTCGGCCTGGATTTAACCATATCTTGTTAAGGATGTACACGTGGCAGCTTGCCCATAGTATGCGTCTATAGTTGCAACCACATTCTGTTGAAGGATCCTCCTACGGTCACCAAACAGAAGCACATGCAGCACCTATAGTCCATCATCATGATGGCTATAAATAGGAGAAACTTAGACGTTCCAAGAGGTTTTTCTGCTTCAGAGACCATACCCCTCCAGGCGAGCTACGTACGTACACACAAACTCAAGAGAGAGAAGAGAGCATTCTCATTCCCTTGTTGGACCGTCAACGGAGTAAATGAGTTGCTGCAGTACTCGATCTCTATCGTCACGTTCCCCAGATCAAAAAATATTGTACTTAAATTTTCTGTCTAGAATTTTTTTGTACTCTTTTTGTTTATTGTTGAACAAAAGTTTTCAAACTTACTTTAATGGCGAACACCGACGGAGGAAGGAGCATGCCGGAGGAAGGGGCTTCACTGGAGGGAGGATGACGCGGCCGGAGGGGGTCGCTGTGGGGCGCCGGGATGGGGGGCTCGGGGAGGGGTAGGGTTCGAAATAATTTTGAGATTTCGAAGAAAATGGGGGGAAGTGAAATCGTCAAACCCTATATGAAATAAATTAGCTACATCATTAACAAACGTCGCTAACCATCGCAAAAATAATAATATACTGCGACTTAAATACAAAAACGTCGGTAAACGTCGCTAAAATTAAAAAGTTAGCGAAGTTTAGCGACTACCTAGCGACATTTATTTTTATTATAGTAATTGTACTCGCGGAACGTCTCTCCACTCACTATCATCGACATATTGCAACATTTTATATGGACGTCACTAAATACTTATAATTCAGCGACGTTTTATTTGGACGTCGCTAAAACCGTCGCTATTTGGACATTATTTGGTAGTGAATATGACAATATGATAATCAATACCCAATCACAATAAAAAAATAGGAAGATAATTTCTCGATATGGAATAGAAGAATAGAGTCACAAAGTCACAGTACAATCCCAAAATCCACATTTAGTAATCTAGCCACAACACAAATAGTCTCAAATATAAATAACATGCCAAATGTCTAAGCTGGAGACATATTCAGTACAATAAAAGAAAGTAGCTAAGGCTTCTATACTAGTTAAGTCTCCTCAACGGATGGTACTTGATCATCCTGCTCTAAGGGTGCTACCTCAGACGGCTCGCCATCATGTGGTCCGTAGTAAGTGGGACACATATCCTCTAACCAATCATCTAAAAAATATAACCAGTCAGAATTTGAGTAAAGTACAAAACTCTTAAAGCAGTTCCAAATACATGGTAGAGAATATATGACAAGTAATAGAAAAGAATACAAGATGTACAAGTAACTAAGAAATAAAAATATAACTGAGATAAGCAGATAAATACTGGAAAGTGAAATACATACAATATGGAATGAACTGCAAGTGAGATAATATAATACTGACTAAGTGCCTTGGAGTACAAGTTCGTTATGTGATCGGTTTAGGTTGAACACGATTATACTAAGGTAACTCGATAATACGTAAGGTGTATAATCGACATGTACACGAATACACTAGGGCTTGATCACACCAACTCCTACTCCCCCTCTCCAACCAATACTCACGGATCCGATCATGACACGTTACATACACGAATATAATATAAGTACACGGAGTACACGAATGAGAACGAGCACAAGGAATACCCGATGCACACGATGAAGTACATGTGTAAGGAGTATCCGTTGTACACGATAATGGAATAACATCTCCTGACATGATCCATATAATACCAGTCCGTGTAACGTGTCAGAATTAATTATAACAGTTCTAAAACATGTGATATATACACTATCTTGTAATAAAAACTAACAGAGAGATGTACTCGCATGTGGTCATGAGTAAATGGTATAACTCGGTGTCCGAGCTGGTGTTACACGGACCTATGTATGAAATATCATATCATTTGGTGTAATAAAGTGACAAATAAACTAAAATGAGTCAAAATATGATTTCTAGGCCATTTCTAGGTCATACTAGTCAAACTAGGTCAAACTAGATCCCTACCTTGATCTTAGGTCTATACCTAGCTTCTAGGTTGATTACAAGTCTAAACTAGTGGGTACTAGATGGTACTATGTCATACCTAGGTTCTAGGTCAATATCTTGTAGCTAACTAGTTAATATCACTAAGTTATATATATATATATACTCATATAATGTACTATCCCAAGGTATCCTATTAATACCCTAGTATCTAGGTTACCTTACACTATAGGCTAATACCCATTATATATGACTAATACCTTATACTTATCCCATAATTAACACTAGTTATCAGATCCTAGATACCACTTTTTGGCGACTTTCACTTTCAACCCGAGGAATGGCTTTCTCTCTGGGGAATTCCATCTTAGTCTTATAACTACCTTACCCATAACTTACCCTTTACCTTGTTACCTCTCTTAATAACCAAGACTACACTCATGTATCTTAGATACACTAACCCTCATACACAATATCCTGAACACCACAGTTCACAAATTCACACTTGCACTGCCCATATCAGTCTCACTCTTCCAACCCTTACACTGATACAATTGATAGCCCCATCCTAACACCTCTCCACCCTTGTGCTGAACTTCACAGCAACCATCCCCCAATACCTGATATACTATGTATCAGTTCCTCACAGATACCATACTCGAGCCACTCCATTTCCTTACTGACTGAGAGCAGTACACTGGTTCAGTGCACTGCTCCCACCTGATCAACCCTACACTAAGACAAACACCAAATGGAGCATATACACTCCCTGCAACAGAGCTCTCTCTAGTTGTTGCTCTGCAAACTTCTGAACTCAAGTCTACACTCCAAACTCAGACATGCCTGACACTATGTTACACTGGTAACACGCTTGTGTTACTACTACCTACTGCTATCATTTGGATATGCAAGCAAGTGTGTTGGTGTTGTTTTCTTTGGACTAATAAAAAATGTCTCACATTAGCCACACCACCAAGTAGGTATCTTAATATAATACTTTGTATTAGTTGTGGTGTGCACATGGGGTGTGGTGGGGCACATGAGTGTCATGTGGGTGTATTTTTCCTAGGAGAAAAAATGATTAACTCCTCAATGAAAGCATTTCTGTTTTTTATCATGCTCTTAGAATTACTTCCATAGGAGCTAAGCCCCAAAAGGGCTTAGCGACTCAGACTCGGACTCAGGCTCGGACTCACGGACGCAAAGTGGCACTTTGTTGGCACACTTTGCACTTAGCAGGTTAGCATCGGCACATGCGCTTGTACGTATTTGATGCGCTCTCATATGCTCGGGTATGCGCGAGCCGCATGGGCGGGTCGTATGGGAGGTCGCATGGGCAGGCCGCATGGGCAGGCCGCATGGGCGTATTTGATGCGCTCTCATGCGCTCGGGTATGCGCAAGCCTTATGCGCGATCGCATGGGCGGGCCGCATGGGCGAGTCGCATGCGTGGTCGCATGGGCAGTCGAGTGGACAGGCCACATGGGCAAGCCGCATGGGCAGGCCACATGGGCAAGCCGCATGGGCTGTCGTATGAGCTACCGCATGGGCGGGCGGGTCGCATGTATGGTCGAATGGGCGGTCGCATGGGCAGGCCGAATGGACAAGCTGCATGGGCTGCCACATGGGCTGTGGCATGCGCTGCCGCATGGGTTGCCGCATGCGCTGCGGCATGCGCTGCTGCATGCGTTGCTGCTGCGGATATATTTGAACGGTTATGGAAGGATATGGTCTGCTATACAGATCCATTTTTTATAGGATTTGAAATTAATCCATGTCTATCTTTTAGGAATTCATAATTAATTTGTTCCTATCTTTCCGTAACTGATAGGCGGCTAGGGTTTTCACCCTCTCTATAAATACTCTCTTCGTGCCTCATTGAGAACGAGTTTCAAAAATTAGGAGACGAAGAGAGTTGTTGTTGCTGCCACCATTGGAGTCCAGGGAGTTTGTGCGAGTCCAGACAGAGGTGACGACGAGCGCTCCAGAAGTTCTTCGTGAACTTTTTGGTTCCTGGAAGCAGATCGTGTGGGGGCGAATATTGCTTTGAGCAACAGTGATCTTTATCGCCACAACAAGCATAGTCTCTTCTTCTTTCTCCTCCTCTCTTTTGTGAGTTGTAACTCTGTTTTGTCCATCTGTAACTGCGATTGCAAGAAAGAATGAGAGATTCCTTTTCTGGTTATTATTATAATAGCAGGTTGTAACATGATCCTTATATATAGTTCTTCGTAGAGATCGAAAATAGTCATCGTGGGAACTTTTGTGTGAACCTCTGATCTCGACCATGCAGTTTTCCATTATTGATATAGCCTCGGGAATAACAATCTCAAAGCAAGATCCGAGAAAGATGGAGAACAATCGTGCGAAACTTCTTGACACAAGTTTTAACAAACTTGAGAAGTTTGACGGGGACCATTACAACTCTTGGAAGGGGAAGGTCTGCCTTAATCTTCAACTCGCAGAGGTGGACTACGTTCTGACAGAACCAGAGCCGGTTGTTCCAGATGGTGATGATGCGATTGTTTGGACAGTTGCTACTGCAACTGCTACGCAGAATAAGTAGAGAAGAGACAACAACCTTTGCAAGATGCTGATTCTGAACACCATGGATGATACTCTTGCAGAGTCATACAGCAAGATGGACCATGCTAAGGTCATATGGGAGTCTCTAGAGAAGCATTACAAGGTGGATAAGAACCGCAATAAGATACATGTGACTGAAAAGGTCTGGAACATGCGATTTGAAGACGACAAGACGATATTGCCTCAAGTCAAGCAGTTTCTCAAGTTACGTCAAAAACTTGAGGATGATGGCATGCCCTTAAACGTCGCCTTTGTCTTGGGGGTATTGTGGCCAAGCTCCCGCCAGGATGGAGCAATTTTATCTCGGACATGCACATGAAGAAGATGCAAATTAGCCATGATCAACTACTGCACAACATTAATGTTAAAGATGAGTTGATGGCTCCAAACAAAGTGGACACGTTGTCCAAGCAGTTGGCAAAAGCTAACTTGGTGCATACGGGCAACACCAAAGGGAAGTGGAAGGCTTCTCAATACAAGAAGGACTTCAACTATCTTAAGGTGAAGTAGGCTTCGTTCAAGTCGAAGCTAAAGCCCAAGTCAGAACTGACTTGCTTCAACTGTGGCAAGAAGGGCCACTACCGAAGGGACTACAGATCTAAACCCAAACAAACAGAGCAAGGTGAGCCTTAACAAGGTTGCTATGATTGCGTAGGTTGTGACAGCTGGTGTTGACACTGACTGATGGGTGGACACTGGCGCATCTTGCCATGTTTGCTTAAAGAAGGAGTTGTTTACCACATACAAGCCTACAACTGAGAAGGTCATGGTGGCAAACCAGGCACAAGCTGAAGTACTTGGGACCGAAATGGTGGTACTGAATCTGACTTCGGGGAAGTCACTGACGCTTCAGGATGTGAAGCACGTACCGGTAATAGCCAAAAATCTGGTCTCGAAAAATCTGCTCTGCAACGCAGACTTGAGGATGAACATCAATGTTGGACAGATGGTGATATCGAATAAAGGAACATACTTCGAAAAAGCATTTTGTACCTAAGGGATATTCAAACTTCAGCTTATAACTCCTGCAAACAATGTTAATGCAATCTCTTCTTCTGGTTACTCTCTTGAGTTATGGTATAATAGACTAGGACATGTTTAATATAAAAGGATAAACAAGATGTCTAGTCTAGGGCTTATCTCCAAATGTGGGGGTAAGAAGGTAGAGAAGTTTGAGGTCTGTGCGCAGACAAAGATCACAAGAAAATCATTTAAACGGGTTAACCGAAGCACATATCTTATGGAGTTGGTGCACTCAGATATCTGTGACTTTAAACAGTTCTCCACAAAGGCCAGGATGAAGTATTTCATTACATTCATCGACGACTACTCGAAGTATGCATTCGTCTATCAGATCAAGTCAATAGATGAAGCATTTGAGAAGTTCAAGGAGTTCAGGGCTGAGGCTGAACGTCAAACCGGACAACAACTCAAGAGACTCAGAAGTGATCGAGACGGAGAGTATAGGTCTATTTAATTCGTATCGTTCTGCAAAGAACATAGAATTGTCAATGAGACAACTGCTCCGTATTCTCCTCAATCAAATAGATTAGCTGAAAGAAAGAACATGATGTTGACAGAGATGATGAATAACTACAGGTTTTCCAAACTGCTTCTGGGGAGAAGCTGCGCTTACAGCTACTTTCATTCTGAACATAGTGCCATACGCAACTTTTGATGTCACTCCTCATGAACTTTGGTTCAAAGTCAGACTAAACTTGAATATCATTCAAGTGTGGGGGTGCCTGGCGTATGTGAAGCTTCCGGACTTGAAGATTCAGAAGCTGGATACGAGGACTACCAAAACTATCTTCCTGGGATATGCTGAAAAGAGTGATGCTCGAAGGTTTTTTTATATTGAGTCAAATCATATCATCGAATCTCGCGACACAGAATTCTTTGAAGATAAATTTGCAAGGCATAAGAACATTGTTATTTTGGACATTCTGGAGAATAGTGTGAGTGCACAGGAGAACAACACTTCCAATAAAGATGTAGTCCAAGAAAAAGATGTCATTCCTGAGACAACGTTCGAACTAGAACTCGCAGAGCCGGTATCTAAGCGAGTAAGGAGACACAAGGACTTCGGAGATGACTTCGTCACCTATTATGTGGAAGCAGACCCACTTATCTATGACGAGGCGATGAAGACCAGAGATGCTGTCTTCTAGAAGGAGGCTATCAATGATAAGTATGAATCAATAACCTCCAACAACACTTGGGTGTTGGTCGATCTACCTGAAGGAGCAAAACCGATCGGATACAAGTGTATCTTCAAGAAGAAGATGAAGGCCGATGGAACTGTTGACAAGTTCAAGGCAAGACTGGTTGCTAAGGGGTTTTCTCAGAAGTAGGGGATCGACTACTTCGACATATATGCTCCAGTAGCACGGATGACGATCATCAGGATGTTGATTGCTCTAAGTGCAATTATAAGCTAGTCATTCATCAGATGGATGTTAAGATAGCATTCCTGCATGGAGAATTGACCGAAGAGATTTACATGCAACAGCTAGAAGGATTTGTCATCAAAAGGCTTGAAGACAAAGTCTGCAAGTTGGTAAAATTATTATACGGTCTGAAGCAAGCTCCCAAGATGTGTCACGAGAAGTTTGATAAAGTCATAAGATGAAATGGCTATAGGGTCAGTGAAATGGACAAGTACGTTTACACTAAGATCGCTAACGGAAGAGGAGTCATCGTTTGTCTATACGTGGATAACATGTTAATCCTGGGTACGTATCTAGCATGTGTCACTAAGACAAATAAGTTCCTATCATCTAAGCTCAGTATGAAGGACTTAGAGGATGCTGATGTTATCCTAGGGATAAAGATCATCCGGGCAGACACTGGAGTGGAGCTGTCATAGTCTTATTATATAGAGAAGATACTCATATGCTATGGATATCAGGATCTTTCAGGGATCGATACTCCGTACATGTGTGACAAGAAGCTGAAGCCAAATCCAAGGAAATGTGTCAGGCAGCTGGAGTACTCAAGCATCATCGGAAGTCTGATGTATGAAATAACTACCACTAGGCCTGACATAGCTTTCGTCGTAGGGATGCTGAGTCGGTTCACGAGCAATCCAGGAGTAGAGCACTGGAAAGCTGTGAAGAGAGTGATGAGATATCTCAAGAGTAATCAGAAGTATGTACTGCACTACAACGGTTATCCGACAATGGTAGAAGGCTTCAGTGATGCAAGCTGGTGGTCAGAAGTAGAGAGCGAAAGGTCCACAGGAGAATACGTCTTCTCCGTGGGTGGAGTTGCTATATCGTGGAAGTCGAAGAAATATAAAATGCTCTCTTATTCCTTTATGAAATCTGAGTTCTATGCACTGGCAGCTGTAGCAGATAAAGCAGAGTGGCTTTGAGAGCTCATGTATGATCGTCCAGTAGTGGGTTTGCGCAAATTCTGGTGGTACCGATTTACTGCGACAACCAAACGACTACAGCGGTAGCATTAAATAATCTCTTCAATGGGAAAAAGAGGACTGTGCGACTAAGGCACAGGGAAGTGAATAATCTTATCAAGACTAGAGTCATTGTCGTGATTGATGTTCGAAGCCAGGAAAATTTGGCCGATCCGTTCACTAAAGGTCTTAAGCGCCAGCTGGTCGAAGATACATCAATCAAGATGGGCTTGAAGACATTATGATATTGTGTCTTTGTAATCCTACCATTTAGTTTTATGCTATTAGTTCAAAGAGAAATCTACTAGGCATCTACTTACTGGTTCAAGGGAGGAATATTGACTGGAGAATATCAGGAACAATGGGTAGTCCTTTGAGACATTGAGGGATTACGAACTCAGAACCACTGTTGTCTACTAATTATTCTTTTGTATAGAACAAGTCTGTGGGAGGATGGCTTAGACACCTTAATTAATAAATTCTCAGGCATTTTGAATGTCTGGTGTGATTAATAGGAAGCACGGTAGTGCAGCACTACAAAGGAACGTAAGGTCTCCATTCTACAATGGGTGACATCACCAAGAGGTTCCTCGGTAAGGGTAATACCTCGGCTTCGCGAGCCATGTTACAACGGTGTAACACCGCACATAGGCAGGTAGCCTAATGCTATAGAATGAAGAGTCTAGACAGCACTACAAAGAGGCCGGTGTCCTCATGTTACAGTGGTGTGACACCACAGAGGTAAAAGATGTAAATCCTCGGCTATGCGCGCCATGTCACAATGGCATAACACCACAAGGCTTTATGCTGGGTAGTTTGGCACTTCAAAGAAGCTGGGACCTCATGCTACAGTGGCATGACACCAAGATGAGGTATAGCCTCGGCTCTGGGCCATGTCATAGCAGAATAGCAACTCAAAGAAGCTCGAGGCTTCATGCCAAGGACTCTTTACAAGAACTCAAAGAAGCTCGAGGCTTTATGCTGGGTAGTTTAGGCCGTCTCTTGAGAAAAAACTTATAGACGTCCAAAATACATACACCAAAACCAGACATAAACATGGCCTTTAATATGCAACAGAAAGCACATCTGATGTCATTATGTGAGTGGAAAGAATTGCAGCTATGGTGAAGAATTCAAGGCTTAGTCCATTCTTGTATCATACTGTTGTTCGACCCATGCGGGAAGATTCAAGTCGAAGCGACATTTATCCTAATGCATGATGTACAGTCACTATGGGGAACGCTCAACGTATATATATTGAGATATGTGGGGGATTGTTGGTGTTGTTTCCTTTGGACTAGTAAAAATAGTCCCATATTGGCTACACCATCAAGTGGGTATCTTAATATAATACTTTGTATGAGTTGAGGTGTGCACATGGGTTGTGGTGGGGCATATGGGTGCCATGTGGGGGTGTTTTTCCTAGGAGAAAAAATGATTAACTCCTTAATGAAAGCATTTATGCTTTTTGTCATGCTCTTGCAATTACTTTCATAGGAGCTAAGCCCCAAAGGGGTTAGCCACTCGGACTTGGACTCGGACTCGAACTCGGGCTCAAGGACGCAAAGTGGCGCTTTGTTGGCGCACTTTACACTTAGCAGGTCAGCACCGACGCTGGCGCTTTTGCACATTTGATGCGCTCTCATGCGCTCAGGTATGCGCGAGCCACATGCGCGGTCGCTTGGGCAGGTCGCATGTGTGGTCGCATGGGTGGTCGCATAGGCAGGCCGCATGGGCAAGCCGCATGGGCTGTCGCATGGGCTGCCGCATGCGCTATCGCATGGGCTGTCGCATGGGCTGCCGCATGGGCTGTCGCATGTGCTGCCGCATGGGCTGTTGTATGGGTTGTCGCATGCATTGTTGCTGCGGATATATTTGAACGGTTATGGAAAGATATGGCCTGTTATACAGAGACGGATCTTTTTGTGGGATTTAAAATTAATTCATGCCTATCTTTTAGGGATTCATAATCAATTTGTTCCTATCTTTTCGTAACTGATGGGCGGCTAGGGTTTTCACCTTCTCTCTATAAATACTCTCTTCGTGCCTCATTGAGAACGAGCTTCGAAAATTAGGAGATGAAGAGAGTTATTCCTGTTGCCACCATTGGAGTTCAGGGAGTTCGTGCGAGTCCAGACAGAGATGACAGCGAGCGTTCCAGAAGTTCTTCGTGAACTTGCTGGTTCCTGAAAGCAGATTGTATGGGGACGAATCTTGCTTTGAGCAACGGTGATCTTTATCACCCCAGCAAGCATAGTCTCTTCTTCTTCTTCTTCCTCTTCCTCCTCTCTTCTGTGAGTTGTAACTCTGTTCTGTCCGTCTGCAACTGCGATTGCAATGAAGAACGAGAGGTTCCTTTTCTGGTTATTGTTGTAACAACAGGTTGTAATATGATCCTTATATATAGTTCTTTGTAGAGATCGAGAATATTCAAGGTGGAAAATTTTCTGCGAACCTCTGATCTTGACCATGCAGTTTTTCATCGTTTATATAGCCTCAGGAATAACAAAGTTCACCCAGGCAATGGCACACTACCTGCAGCAAGGTCTCAAGTTACAGCTGCAACATGCACAATTGTAAGACTTGTAGTGGCACAGGGGTTCAGTCCTTCCTCCCCTCCTTCCTGAACCCAACTCATCAACACCTTCACCATCAATCCTCACTACCAAGTCTGGACAGATCCTTCCCTTACCTGCTTCTAACTTACAGTGCACATACTGTGTGCACTGCTGCAGTGTCCCCCTTTATGGCTTGCAACAACCCGAGCCTCCCTTATTGCTCACTGATATCTGAAACACCCTCCTCCATTCCATATACTGGAACCACCAACCTATCCCCTATCTTAACAACAACATCAACAACAATAATGCACACAGTCAACCCACTTCACAACGAACACTGTTCACAGTCGAATTTCCCCCTCCTGTTAACATTTAAACACCACCACCAACACACAACAACCACAAATAACTTTAATATATATATATATATATATATATATATATATATATATATATATATATATATATAAGTATAGGTATATACTAATATGTATATACACAATAATGTTGAGTGTACTCAATACACACACACTAATAGTCATTTCATCAAACACCTTGAGTGCACAAATATGATACTAATGATACGCACCCAAACAAAGTACCAAAACCCCCAATACCTAATAAAAACTAATTCTAGACATCAAATACATCTATATATAACTAAAGTGACTAGTTACAATGGAATTTAAGGAGTAATTATACTAACAAGCACAAAATCCTAAAATGAACCCCATATCATAGCGTATTACAAAGTATCATGATATATCCTACTCGTATCCAATTGTGGATACGTGGCTAGCCTCACACACTCAATCTAAATCTAATTAGACCTAATTGACCTAATGACAAATATTTGGTGCACCAATCTCGGAATTCCTCCAAATTAGACACAAATCTCAATATAGAAGTCATAATAAGGATCATATGAACCTAGTTCTTCTTTCTATGGGTAGTCCTAAGCTATGGAAGGGTTTTTAATGCCCTAATGTAACAATAAGAATAAAATTAAAGGATAATTTTAGAATTATACCTATTGGGAGATGGATTTCCAATGAAATGCTAAATAGACACAATTATGATACAAACTCTTAGCCAATTCCTTCTTCTCCAAGTACTCCTTGCAATCCAAGCTCCTAGTCTTCTTAGATGATGAAAATGGAAGGGAATGAGAGTGATTTGAGAGGGATTGGTTGAGGGATAAATCAATTTGGGAAAGAACACAATTGGGGATCAATTTTGGAATGAGGAATAAAGACAAGAGAGAAAAACTTCACCCTAATAGGGAAGACCATGCTACCCCTCTCCCAAGCAACACACAATGTCTATTTTCTCCCACTAATAAGTCATGAAGGGTATTTAATTAGAAAGGTTAATTAAGGAAGCTTCTAGTTCTAATGAAAGGTTAATCTAATTTCTAATTAAAGCAAGAAAATGACTTAATAGAGTCTAATGTGGCTAGTCTAACTATTGGGTTCAATGTGTCATGTCATGTCTAATTAGATCCACTAGTGTCAAGTCCAAATAATTAGTCTATTTCACTCATCAATAAATATTAAACGCATATATTATATAAATATAACACTATATATAATAAATACAAAATGACAAAACTATCCCTATCTAAAAATATGGTAGTGACAGAAATAGTTGGTAATAGATGGTAAGGTTATGTCAGCTTGAACTTTGAGATTTTTAGGACAACTCTGATTCAGGATTATAAGATTTGAGGGAAAGGGTGTTGGTTGTGAATAGTAGTGGGCATTGGTAGTGTGGGTCGATATTGTTTCAGTGGGAGGAGAAGAGGATATAAGAGTATTATGGGTGTCTGGACCAGAAAATAACTTCGGTGTTAGAACTTGGGATACAGTGGTGGTTGGACATCTGGTAGGTTGATATTGTGGGACATGATGGTGCAAGACTATTGGGGGAGGACGGGTTTGTGGTTTTTGGTTTAGGTTTACTAGATGATGACAAGGGTGCAGATGAATTTTGAATTGGTTTTGGCGGTAAGGTAGTGGAGTGATAGGGATAGGTATTTATAAGGGTTTTGCTGGGAATAGGTAGTTTCGGGTTGGTTACCTGTAAATCCGGTTTAGTGGGAAAAATCAATGCAGGAAAACTGCGAGGAAGGATGGGGACTTCGCCGGAGACAGTAGCCGGAGGATGGGTGTGGTGGCGCAACGCATTGGTGGAGGAGATAAGAGGGTGTAATACCTTGGAAATGTCTGCATGAGGCTCCTTGGGAGGAATTCTTGAATCAATATTCATGTCTGATACACATGGCCCAGAGTCAAGCAATATGGTGACGTTGGGGTTAGTGGTATTATCACATTCAACTTGGGATTGTGATTTAGGCTTGTTTGAATAGCGGGGAGATACCCCATTGCTGGCTTCCGATGGCTCATTACTTTTGAATCAAAGTGCATGAGAAGCACATATTGAAAAGTCGAGCCTTTTGTCAAGCAGTGACCGAATGTGACTCAACACAGATTGTTGATTTTTTAAGGGCCATTTCTCAACACAGATTCGAGGTTTTAGCCATAGTTGAAATCATGAAAATAGTACGTACTTTTTATATATGATCATGAAAATAGATAGAAACTGAGAAAGGAGCAAAAATGAGGAAAGCATCCCAGATACATATTCATCCGAAGTCTACCATCCTAATTTAACTTGTAATTACATTTTTGCTATCAATTAACTACACTTAGGCTCAATTTGGTCTAGACAAGAGGCCCTCCCTTGAAGTACTCGGTGAAGGCCAAGGCGACCAGGCCGAGCATGGCGAACCTCCCGTTGAACATCTCGGCATCGGCAGTCATGAGCCCCCTGGACATGGACTGCACGCTTATGCCCTTGAAGAGAGGGATCAGCGACGCTGCAGAGAACACGGCACCGGCCAGTACGAACCACTGAAGGCCACCGTTCGTCAGCTGCATCGCCAAGTCATCTCCCCTGGCCAGCTCCACAGCCAAAGCAGACACGAACCCGACCATGGCCAGACGGCCGTTGATCCTCTCCGGTGCCGGGCCGCTGAATGCTAGCACGTCCGAGAAGTTTACTTTGGGTGCCTTTGGAGGCTGCTCCTGCACACAAAGATATGGTTAAAGGTGAGATAGATTCATTCATACACCGTCGTCGACGCGACCGATAGGTGGAATTAATGTAAAAATCTTCAGCGACTACAGTTATGAATGACTACTACATGTCTACAAATAGATAGATCGCATGTACGGTACCTCTGCTGCTTGACACCGAATGCGCATGCCAGAGCCGGCACGGCCACAGCGGCTCCGCAACAAGCTAACAGAAGGAAGCCGCGCCGGAGAGCGGCTCGCAAAGGAGGCGACTCCTCGGAGCGCGGAGCTAGAAACACATGAATATTGTACTGTGGCTGAGGCTGCCATTGCAAGAGTTTTTTTGTCACAACAATATGTGATGAGGAGGAAGATGATCTCTAGCTTAGTGTGTTTTTTACATTGCTTTGGGCTGCCAACTTTATAGAAGCGAGCGGGCGGAGGGAGAGCATGTGGATCGAGCTGGTGGATGGATTGCTTGAGTGCACGTAGGCAGGCCTTGATGGTATGGTCATGTGGTCCACGCAGAGAGTTTGGACGTGGACCGGAGTAATGTCACATGAACTTGTAACCCAACGTGGACTGGGAAGGGACCAACCCTGCAATTTGGGAACGGATGGACGGACGGACGCTGTGGAGTCCTTGGTGTCTAGCGTCTTTGTCGTCTTCTTGTGTAGGTAATTTTTTTTTTTTTTTTTTTTGACTTCCTGACATAACGCACGGTATCCGACGTAACGTTCGAAACTTTAATGCATATTATATTGCATGTCTTTGGACCCACTGTCCTTCAACTCTCACCATTTATAAATAGAAGGAATAATACGTTTTCGTGGCTTAATCGAGCCGATGACTCTCATTTAGATTAATTGGATAGGTTGATGGTAGAATCAACATTTACAAGAAAGTTTGGATTACTCTTTGCTCTTTTAAATTAGAGTGATATTTTGAATGATTTTTCAAACAAAGACTTTATGTGGTTTCAAACACTAGATTTTATGTGGTAGTTATTTTATATTACATCATATTTTCTTGTAATAGTTTGGGAGACTTTATATGCCTATATATGGTTTCTTTGTGAAACTTTATTTTTACTTAGTTGAAGTTCAAGGCTTGAACTATACACTATGGTCACTTTAACACCCTATTTTCTATTTGCCTCATCAATATGATGAAAACGGGTAGCACTGCTTGAGACTGATATTACATCGTGTTTTATTGAGACTGTTAGTTCCGAGGCTTAATCAAAGATGGTAGAATAGAGCCCAGGAACAAAGGTTCATGCAAACTTTTCAGTCTACCCTCTGTTTGATTCTAAAGTTGTAGTTGAGACTCAGAAATTCACGCAAACAACTTTGTCCTATAATGAACTCGATTTCAACAAAGATACTTAAACACTTCCAATTACAACTACTACTAGATTACAAAACTATAGAATCACAATACGTTCTTCTTTGCAAACTCTGTTAAAATTGGGACAAAACGTTTACAATGAGAAGTAGAGGAAGAAGAAAGGAAGAAGGGCTTGCTGGGGTGATGAGGATCACCGTTGCTCAAAACAAGATTCGCCCTACACGATCTGTTCACAGGAAGCAACAAGTTCTGAAATGAACTTCTGGAACGCTCATCGTCACCTCTGTCTAGAACTCGCACGAACTTCTCGAATCCTATGATAGCGACAACAACTTACTCTATGCGTCTCTCAATTTCGAAGTAAGTCCTCAAATGAGCACGAATAGAGTATTTATAGAGTAGGGTGAAAACCCTAACCCAGTGGCCAACCAAAAATGAAAATATAAGAATAAATTAAATTCAAATCCCACAAAAATCGCATCTGAATTAATGATCAATTTTTTCAATAACCATTCAAATTTCGCAATCAGACGGCATATGCGCCCAGCTCACTATCATCGCATATGCTCGTAGCAGCACAGCCGCAGTCGCACATAGACCCAACAGCGCGACAGCTCATGCGCGTATAAGCGCAACAGGGCATGCACGCATACGCATAGACATGCATAGCCTCGCATAGCCCGTGCATATTCAGCTTATGCACCAACGCTAGCAATCCTCGCAAAAATGAGAGCCATGTGGCATACTAAGTGCATAGTGTGCCACTTTGCGCCCTTGAGCCCGAGTCCGAGTCGCTAAGTCCCTTTGGGGCTTAGCTCCTAAGAGAAGTTTTTCAAAAGAGTGACAAAGACATAAATATTTTCTTTGAGGAGTTTAACCTTAATCCTCCTAGGAAAATACCCCCACATGGCACCCACTTGTGCCCCACCATAACCCATGTGCACACCTCAACAACAAGTAAAACTTCATATTGAGATACCCACTTGGAGTTGTAGCGAGACTATATTTACTAGTCCAAAGAAAAAAAAATCCAACAGAGACTAGTTGGCAGTTTAGGATATTTTGACATTTTTGAGGAAATTTTGGCATTCTGTTACTGTTATTACTGTTGCATTCTAATTTCTGTTAGTGATTGAGGATATTTTCTATTACTTTTGTTGGTTAATGTTACTGCTTGCATTCTAATTTCTGATGTTACTGCTGGTGGTATTGCTCTCTATAGATGATTTGAACTTATATTGTGCTACTTTTGTCCGATTTTCTTCCTCAGCCAGTGATTGATGAGGCATACACTGCATCCATTCACTCATTGTGAAGAAGTGATAAGAGATAATATTCTCGATATTTTATTCATCATGATATTACATATATATATACATCCACATATCAACTTGGGGCCTAAGTCATATGGCCAATCACCATAAATATAATTTAATACAATGTAATCCCAATACCCCAATCACCATATATAGCCAACCAATCACCATGTATAGCTAATCACCATAAATGAAATTTAATGATACAATTTAATCCCAATACCCCCCCTCAAGTTGGAGCATGCAAGTCACAAATGCACAACTTGCGCAAAAGAAACTCAAATTGTCGTTTGCCCAAAGCTTTGGTGAAAACATCTGCCAGTTGCCTATCCGTTAGCACATGAGATGGACAAATAACTCCAGCAAGAACACCATCCCTCAAAAAATGATAATCCACCTCAATGTGTTTTGTGCGCTCATAAAAAACTGGGTTCTACGCAAGATGTAAAGCAGATTGACTATCACAAAATAAATCTATAGCACACAAATGTTGCACCCCCAAACTGCCAAGTAACCCCTTGAGCCACTTAAGCTCACACGTGACCGCCGTCATCGCACGGTACTCCGCTTCGGCCGAAGAACGGGACACCATCTCCTATTTCTTCGTCTTCCAAGAGATGGACGAATTACCAAGAAAAACTAACCGTCTCCTGTTATGGGACAACTCGCCCAATCAGAATTACACCACCCCCGGAGTCGTAAATTATAGTTAGAGTGAAGAAGAATACCTTGACTGGGACAACCCTTCAGATATCTAACAACCCTCAAAGACGCATCACAATGATCATGTCGGGGCTCATGAATAAACTGCGACAAGACGTGAACATCATAAGCTAAATTCGACCGAGTAAACAAAAGATAAATCAATCGTCCCACAAGCCGTCAATATGCTTCTCTATCAGACAAAAGTGGACTTGTAGAGCGTGCAAGTTGATGATGTTGGTCCATGGAAAAGCTTGCGGGATTCGCCCCCAACAATCATGTCTCAGAGATAATGTCAAGTGTATATTTCCATTGACACAGAAAAATACCTTCCGCACTTCGAGCTACCTCAACACCAAGAATTTACTTCAACGCCCCAAGGTCCTTCATGTGAAAGCATGTACTTAAATAATTCTTAAAGGCACTTAGAGCAGCAGAATTATTGCCAGAAAGAATCAAATCGTCGTCTACACAAGAATATTTCTCTGAACATCGCCCTTATGAAGAGTAAAAAGCGAATAGTCAGAGTACGATTGGCAAAATCTGTACTCCCGCAAAGAAGATGCCAACTTCGCAAACCAACAATGAGGCACTTGTTTAAGCCCATAAAGAGATTTTCGAAGCCGATATACCTGACCAGGGTGTTTGGTTTGGAAACCAGGTGGTAGTTTCATATACACTTCTTCGGTAAGGCCTCTATGTAGGAAGGCATTGTGAACATCCATCTGATATAGTTTCCAATTCTTTGCTGCGACTACAGCTAGAAATGTACGAACAGTAACCATTTTTTGCAACCAGAACAAAAGTATAAGTATAATCAATCCCTTCAACCTGATGATTTCCAAAAACTACCAAACGGCTTTAAGCCGCTCAACACTCCCATCAGAGTTATACTTTATCTTGTACACCTACCGGCTCCACAGAGCACATTTACAGCCGAAAGCATATCCATGGTCCAGGTACCACTATCCTCCAATGTCCGTATCTCCTTCTGCATAGCTTTTCGCCACCCTACATCTTTAACCGCCTCTTTAAAGGAGGTTAGTTCTGTACCTACAGTTACAGCTGCAAGAAAATTCCTGTGTCCGAGAGAAAATCGGTCACAATTCAAAAAATATGCTATAGGATAAGGAGTACCTGATGAGTGATTGGACGTGGTGGAACGTTGGGAGGGAGGACTATGAGATAACTTTCATATTGTATTTGTAACAAAGTTACGGAGCTTCAGAGAAAAAATCTTGGTACGCATGCCACGCCCTAGTGCACCCTCACCATTCGACATCACCACCGCCGCCTCATCTTCTGTTGTCGCAGCCGCCACGACTGCCTCCACCACGGTGGCCTTCGTTGTCGCATCTTCCACGACGGCCTCGGCCTCAGCCGCGCTATCCTCCTCGACGGCCTCAGCCTCCACGACGACCATCCCATCCATATGAGGTAGATCAAACCCCAAAGCATCATCGCCCAAGACAAGGAACGCCAGGTCAGGAGGAGCCATATCACCCAATCATCTTCAACAGAATAGGGAAACTCATTCTCATAAAATTTAACATCTCGAGAGACAAAAAAATACCAGTAGCTAGATCATACAATTTTCAACCCTTTTTGCCATGGGGGTATCCCACAAAAATATACTTTCGACTGCGAAGAGCAAACTTATCCATCTTAGTTTTTTGGTTGTGGGCAAAGCAAAGACAACCAAAAATACGTAATTCATCATAAGAAGGAGCACCAAATAATATTTCATAAGGGGTTTCAAAACTAAGAAGGCTCGAAGGAGTTTGATTGATCAAATAACCAGCCGCCAAAATACACTTACCCAAAAAAATTTTGGCAAATTTTCCTAAAAACGTAAAGCACGTGCCATATTCAAAATATATCTATATTTTCGTTCGACCCTCCCATTCTGCTGAGGTGTACCTACACAAGATGTCTGAAACAAAATACCATTATGTGCATAGTAGTCGCGCATGCAATTAAACTCAGTACCATTATCACTTCGCACAATACGAACTTTGAAATTAAATTGCCGCTCAATAGTAGAAAAAAATAATAAGAACATGTTGTATATTTCAGTCTTATCAATCAACAAAAATACCCAAAATACGAGAAAAATCATCCATAATCGTCAAAAAATATCGAGCTCCATACAAAGAAGGCGTAGGATACGGCCCCCAAAGATTACAATGTATCAAATCAAAAATTGCAACAGCCCGAGAGTCACTGACATAAAAGATATCTATAGTTTGCTTTGCCTGATGGCAAACTTCACATGTCTTATTCACTGAACTACTAGAGCTACTGACAATAGAAAGTGACTTTACTACTTTATTAGAAGGATGCCCAAGTCGCTGATGCCAAATTTCCATAGAAGTCGTCCCAGTCACTGCCAAGGCCTAAGTCCTCGGTACAATACAAAAGTAGTAGAGTCCGTCCCGCCGTTTACCGACGCCAATCAGGGTCCTCAAACTGGGTCCTTTATCATGCATAATTTTTTAGTAAATTATACAACATAATTTATATCATCAATAAGATTGCCCGTAGAAATTAAATTGCAATGTAATTAAGGTACGAATAGAACATTCGTGAGAACCACACCTGGTACAAGAGCAACATGCCTACAGCACGAGGCCACCATAGTCTGTCCGTCCGGGAGTCCAACCGGACACTCCTCCATTGCCGTTACCCTCGACAATAAATCTAAATTTTTCGTAACATGATTCGAAGTGCCTGTATCAATAATCCAAGTGCAATGGACTTACCCACCATACGATCCTCCGAAGATTTAGTCGAAGAATTACCAACCATAGAAATAAGTTGTTGCCATTGGTCCGGAGTCAATCCTGGCACACCGTCGCCGCCTGCACCATCATCTGCCATCCGCGGCTGTGCAGCAACGAAGCCACGTTATGCCACCACCGGAGTCAATCCAAATTCTACCAGGTACATGTCCGCTAAATCGGATATTGAGCGAATCCCACAGTGGTTTCCTCTCCTCAAAGTATGGTATTGTCTTATTCACCGAAGCGTCGATAGTATGCAAAATCCATTGTACAAGCATCGATTGGACGCAATACCAATCCTCCAATTGATCCTTCTCCGAAGGTTTATTGATAGACCCATCAACAAAATGAAATTTTCGTCGAGCCCGTAGAGAAAGCCAAATAGATCTCGACCATTCCTCATAATTCTTCCTACAAAATACCACTTTCGTAATTGTATTACCCGGATTATCATTATTACCAAGGTAATACGGAAATATGGGATCGATTCGCGATGCCGCCAGCGTAGAAGTCCCCCAGCCGCCGCCGCTCGTCATGTCGTCGTCGCCGTTTGACATATCGCCAACGCCGCCGTTCGAAGAAAACGTGCCCTACCCGTCAGGCTCTGATACCTTGTGAAGAAGTGATAGGAGATAATATTATAGGTATTTCATTCATCATGATATTACATATATATACATCCAGATATCAACTTGTGGCCTAAGTCACATGGCCAATCACCATAAATATAATTTAATACAAAGTAATTCCAATACCCCAATCACTATATATAGTCAGCTAATCATCATATATAGCTAATCACCATAAATATAATTTAATGATACAATTTAATCCCAATACTCATGGAAACCCATTAATTTTTTCTCTGATTCTCTTTATCAACCAATGGTGAGGCATATACTGTAGCCATTCATTAGTGGAGAAATTAGATTGGAGCGGAGGAGAGGTGGTAGTGGGATCGATGAAAGCTGAATCTAATTAGTCTACTCTTTTGCTTCATTTTGTTGCTGCAACATCTTTTTAGGGGTAACTGTTGAAACAATTACTTTATGTTTAACAGTTGAATGAACTCTTATTTTTTTTGTATTTGAAACCTTTATCAGTTGCTAACATTTTGCTATAAGAAAGTTGGTGATGATAATAGGCTTGAGAAATGAGAACAAATCAACAATGCATGCATAAAAAACCATCTGAATCTTAGAAAATTTATCTCCATATTCTTCTTTAAGTGTGCAGTGCAACTACTATGCTACTTTGTTCATGTGTTATGCAACATTGGGTTGGGATTAGGTTAGCCGTTGTTATTTCTTTCATGTGTTTTCCTATTACTGGCTAATATACATGTTTCTTTTATTTATTAAATTCCAGGTTTCTTCAACCCCAATGCCATTGATGTAAGAGAACAAGATGGTACTAAAGATCAAATAGCCAATTTACTTGTAATAAAGATTGTAATAGACAAGAACATAATGTTTGTAATATATTAGAACAAAATATTTGTAATGAGATATGCAGTCTGCAGTGTGCAACATCATATTTGTATTTTTTTCCACTGAGATAGCAAAATTTGAAATATTTAATGGAAATTTAGTTATGTTTATTGGAAATTCAGTTATGTTTAACATTGCATATTTTCTGTAACTTTTTTCTGAGATGTAAAATTATCTTATACTTATTTGCTGTATTTTATTTTTTTATATTTCTATTTTCTTGTAAAATGTCCCAACCTTGCCCAATATGCCAATGGCCTATCAACCGATCAAACCGAAATAACATAGCCGATTTTGTTCGGTTTGGTTTGTTTCAGTTTTGAAATTTTTTAGGTTCGGATCGGTTTTTGATTATATTAATTAGGTTCATGTTCATTTTTTTTATTTGGACCGAACCAAACGTTTGCTCTCCCTAGTTATGTGCTCTCCGTATTGTATGTTTTTTCCCCTTTGAGTTCACTGTTTTAAGGAATTCCATTCTATATGCTTGTACCTTAGGAGACGAAGAGAGTTGTTGCTGCCGCCACCATTGGAATCCAGGAAGTTCGTGCAAGTCCAGACAGAGGTGACATCAAGCGTTCCAGAAGTTCTACGTGAACTTACTGGTTCCTGGGAACAGATCGTGTGGGGCGAATCTTGCTTTGAGCAACGATGATCTTTATCACCCCAGCAAGCAAAGTCTCTTCTTCTTCTTCTTCTTCTTCTTCTTTCTTCTCTATGTTCTGTCCGTGTGCAACTATAATTGGAAGAAAGAACGAAAAGATAGTTTTCTCTGATTCTTTTATTATCTTGTTTCAAGTTGTAATCAAATCCTATATATTATCTTCTTGTTGGATCAAGAGATATCAGGAAGGAAACTCTTATGTGAACTCCTGATCTCGACTTCAACTTCTGGTTCTACCATTTTTATTAAGCTTCGGGACTAATAATCTCAAAGCAAGATCCGAGTAAGATGGAGAACCGATCAAACCTTCTCGATACTAGCTTTCACAAGCTTGAGAAGTTTGATGGAAAATACTACAACATTTGGAAGAGGAAGATCTCTCTGAATCTTTGTCTTGTCAAAGTTGCTTATGTGTTGGTTGATCCAGAACCTACCATCCCTGAAGATGGAGGAGAACTTGAATTTGGTGTGGCATAGGACACGCACAACAAGTGGAAAGAAGACAACAATCTCTGCAGGCTATTGATCCTCAATACAATGGAGGACTCGATGGCAGAGTCTTACAGCAAGAAAGAGAAGGCGAAAAGACATCTGGGAAGCTCTTGAGAAGTATTACAAAACTAATAAAAAGATATCAAAAATTTATCTCGTTGAAAAGTTTTTCACTTTGCAATTTGAAGACGAGAAGGTAATGCTACCGCAAGTCAAGGAACTTCTGAAGATGCAACAGAAGCTGGAGGAAGAGGGCATGAAACAGGAAGATAAGTTCATGGTGGGGGCTATCACCAAGCTTCCTCCAGGCTGGATCAAGTTCAAGACTAACATCTACCATAAGAAGATGGAGATCCAGCTCGAAGATCTTTTTCACTGGATTCACATTAAAGATGAGGCCAGAGGACAACTGAAGTTAGATTCCCTGTCCAAACAGTTGGCAAAGGCCAACTTGGTGCATGCTGGTGATTCCAAGGGAAAGCAGAAGGCTTCTCACAAAAAGAAAAAGAAGGACTTCAACCATCTGAAAGTGAAGTCGACTTCGTTCAAGCCGAAGCCAAAGCCCAAGTCCGAAGTGACTTGTTTCAATTATGGCAAGAAGGGCCACTACCAGAGTGACTACAGATCTGAGCCCAAACAGACAGAGCAATGTGAGCCTAATAAGGTTGCTATGATTATGCAGGTTATCACGACTGGTGTTGACTCTGACTGGTGGGTGAACTCTAGCGCATCATGCCATGTTTGCTCAAAGAAGGAGTTGTTCACCACCTACAAGCCTACATCTGAGAAGGTTATGGTGGTGAACTAGGCACAAGCTAAAGTTACAGGGATCAGAACAGTGGTACTAAACCTGACTTCATGGAAGTCGCTGACGCTTCAGGATGTGAAGCATGTACCAATGATAGCCAAGAATCTGGTCTCAGGAAGTCTGCTCTGCAACGTAGGCTTGAGGATGGATATTAATGCTGGACATATGGTAATATCTTTCAAAGGAACATACTTCGAAAAAGCTTTCTGTACCGAAGGGATTTTCAAACTTTAACTTGTAACTCCTGCTACAATGATAAATACAGTCGCTTCTTCTGGTTATTCTCTTGAGTTATTGCCCAATAGAGTAGGACATGTTCATTGTAAAAGAATAAACAAGATGTCTAGTCTAGGACTTATCTCCAAATATGGGGGTAAGATGGTGGAGAAGTGTGAGTGGTCTGTGCGTAGACAAAGATCACCAGAAATCCGTTCAAGCGGGTTAACCGAAGCACAGATCTTTTGGAGTTGGTGCACTTAGATATCTGTGACTTTAAACAGTTCTACTTCAAACAGTTCTCCACAAAGGCCAAGATGAAGTATTTTATTACATTCATCGATGACTACTCGAAGTATGCGTTCGTTGATCTGCTCAAGTCAAAGGATGAAGCATTCAAGAAGTTCAAGGAGTTCATGGCTGAAGCTGAATATTATATAGGGCAACAACTCAAGAGACTTAGAAGTACAGGATGTTGAGAGGAATTGTCAATGAGCCGACTGCTCCGTATTCTCCTCAATCAAATAGTGTAGCTGAGAGGAAGAACATGACGTTGACAAAAATGATGAACTCAATGCTGTTAATTATGGGTCTTCCAAACTGCTTCTGGGAAGAAGCTGCATTGACGGCTACGTTCATCATGAATAGAGTGTCGTATGCAACATCCGATGTCACTCCTCATGAACTCTGGTTCAATGTCAAATCCAACTTGAATGTCATTCGAGTGTGGGGGTATCTGGCATATATGAAGCTCCCAGACTTGAAGATTTTGTAAACCTCCTAAAATTTTAAATTTTATTTAAAGTAATTTTTATTAAATTATTGAAGTTCTTTAGAGTATTTTCATAGTTAATTAGAAAATAAATTGTATTGATTTAATTTACTTAGATAAATACTCATTTAGAATTATTGCATAAAACTATTATTTTTATTTTATTTTATTTTAGGAATCCTTGTTAAAGGGTGATAGATTTTTAGAATATATTTTTGTGTATGAATGTTTTTTTTGGATTTATAACCCCATCCATATTTGTAAATATATATATGTAAATAATATATAGTTATTAATAATATATAGTTAATAATAATAATAATAATAATAATAATAATAATAAATAAAAAGAAAAATAAAAGAAAATAAAAGAAAAAGGAAAACATAAAAACCCAAAACCTACTCCTTAACCTAAACCTAACCTAAAACCAATTCCTACTAATCCTAAACTAATCTCACCCACAGCAAAATACCCCCTTCAGAACCAAGACCCCCCCCCCCCCCGGACCCCTCTCTCTCTCTCTCTTTCTCTTTCTGTATATATATATATATATATATATATATATATATATATATATATATATATATATATATATATATATATATATATATATATATATGTACATTCACAACTCAAACCCTAACCCTAACCCTAGTACCCGACCCTAACACCGACCACCCGATGACCGGCGACAGACCAGAGCCGCCGCCCCGTGCTGCCGCAGCCGCCGGCGACCGCACCGGCGTCCGCCCGCCCGCGCACCCACTCGCGCATGTGCACAGCCCCGAGCCCATCTTCAAGGCGATGTATCTCTCTCATTTTTGATCATTTTCTCGAGCGGTTTGTCCGTGTACGTTCACAACCTAACCCTCTAGGATTTTTCTTCAAGTGTGACGAGTTTTCGTGCCCTAGATTGGTCAAAAATCGACCCAAAGTTGGCCAAAAACTGACCAAAAATAGTCCATAATTTTGATCCAAACTCCCATGTTCATGTCCAATTTGTCACTAACCTGTTTAATATTTTCAAAATCTAATTAAAAGATTTTCTTTATATAATCGAGAATTTTTTTTTGTTCTTTTAGTTTTTATTAGTTTGTTTTATTTGTTAAATTATTCGATCTCTAAAACGACCAAAAATTTGGTAATTTAAAATTAAGATTTTGTGATACGGAGTGCGTCCTGCCAAACGGAATCGCCTCATTGCATACCAATTGTACCGAAAGACGCGTATGGTATATTCTGACGTGTGGGCTTTCACGAAAGTTGATTCGGAAGTGTATGCGCGTTGGAATCAACCCGTATCCGTAAAAAGTTCCTATATAGTGACTTTTGTAAAACACCATCCCACTTTGTGTACGTCCGTCAGAATGCGACAAAACTTTCGCCATTAGATTCTTGGTATCACGCTGGTCCTGTGACCCAAGTTTCACGCAATTCTGAGATAGTTGACCAAGCAGCCTATTCGTAGGCCCTACGGTTTGACTTGAAGGGCAAATTTGTGATCGGCTCACCGGAATCCAAAATTGGACATATCGTTGAGTTCGTATCGACGTTTAAAATTTTTTAGACCTATAATTTGTTCCATTTAGAGACCTTTACCTCTGGCACATATTTCGGTGCAAAGTAGGCCACATGTGGAACCCACTTTGACCCAAAATTACCGTTTTGCTCCTGTATCCAAATTGGATAAAAGGGTAGTATTTTCTAACGATCTCGTTTATTTCGGAAAGATTGGTGATGTTTATTTCAGCATCCAGAGGCGTTCATTTGGATGCCATAGTTCTGATCCCTTGCGCTTGACGTTTGGACGCTTACACTACGCAGCTTTCTTGCCAGACAAGTATACCTTGCCAAATTGCTTACAATACTTTGCATGCTTATCATATTTTCATATATTCATTATTATATGTATTTTCTTTCAGTCATAATTATATATTATATATGTTGACACACACTTGACACATAGTATCATGGGAGGGGAGGACAGTCAGTAGGCGTATGGGCTATCCACTTTGGTAAACCGTAGTAACTAGCACGCACTACGGTAGTTGTGTCGTGATGGTCTCTACCCTGGCGGTATATCGATTGATGGTGTCACAATGGTCGCTACCCTCGCGGTATGACGGCTTCTGATATACATGGACGTGTGTGTGAGTTGTGAGATAGATAGAGTAGCCTACACCTACCCATATGTCAAAAAAGTTGTCCTCATTATGCATTCATGTAGATTTTCTAGTACAGCATACTTATATATTTACTATATATTATGCATGTTTTACTGTATTCAATTGGCATGCTTCTATGTATCTTGTTACGTCCCTCTGAGGACTTGGTCACTTTCCAGGTGTAGACGATCATGACTATTTACAGGCGCACGGATCAGGACTTACTACTTTGTTATCTTTCGAGGAGGTCCTCTCTTCGAGTCTCATTGTTTATTAGATGTACTTATTTGGTTTCTCTTATATTCTAGTTTGGTAGTGGATTTATCTTCACCCAACTACTTGTTCTTATCAAGCATTTTATACTTGATTCAGTTATATAGTTGATTTGTCATTTGATTCTGTGGATGAGATCTAGTTATGCCCTGTGACTTATGACATAAATATATACCACTTGTGAATTATTGTTCATAATACAGCGTATGTATGTGTTATGGTTTTCATATATTGGAGTTGCCATATACATACGGCTGACATGCTTACGTATTCCTAGTCCTACGTATTTTGGGACTGGGACGTGATATATTTTTGTGGTGGCCCATGTAGATTGAGAGCATATTGTCTCGGTTACATTACTGTACCGAGCAAGCCTGCGCATAGGATTAGAGTATAGGATCTCATCCACTTATTTAATCACCTTCCTTGATTTCATTTCGCATTCTTATTTGATTGCTTGCATTGCATCTTGCTTGATCCTTTCACAACGTTAATCTTATTTTTTCTTTCGTGCTTGATAGGGGTTAGGAAGATAACTTGTACTAGGTATATACACTCTAATGTTCAATAACACTATTAGTTAAATTCTTGTAAGTGGGTAGTATGCCTCATAACCTAGTATCATATAGTCCTTTTTATCCATTAATGAAGTATAATTGAATGACACCAACTATAGGCTTCCATAAGAAGATAGTGTTTACCCAGACTGTAGAACTTAAAGGCCCATACCCCCATTTGGTCGACTAGAGACTTAGACAAGAAGTTAGTATGGCAACTGTAGAGGCACAACACCGGGCGAGTCTTATCTTCTTTGTGAACTTGAATTATTTTGTACATTCCTTCATCATAATCCAGCGTACTTATATTTTCTGGACTACCTCCGCTTATGCTGCTATTTTATAGCCTAGTTTTGCAAGCTTATTCTTTTATTGAGCTTGTTCATGATATATGTGTTATTGGGGATGCCTACTAATTTATTGTCTAAATCAAAATCAGTTTATTACGGTCTGATCAACCTTAATGCACTTGGTTTGCTCTTCGCATGACTACTTTACGTGGATTGAGATATAGTTGACTAGTAGACAAATATACTTTCTCTTTAGACATGTCCGAGCATATCTTATCGGTTACATAACTGTACTGATATAAGCATATGAATAGAAATTTACCAAAATAGGATCTCATCCGCAATTGCCCTGACAACTCTCTTTTTGAATTCTTTAATCGCCTTGAACCCCATACTTGTATTTTATCACCTCCTCCTTGAATTCTTTATTATTATTTTTCGTCTTCCCCTATTTCGGAAAGATGAATACTCGTGCTTGGTATAAGTTTGATACACGGAGAGTACTAGATATACCCCATAGGCCAATCATATTACTTTATGACTATCTTTTGTAATTAATGGCATATCACATGTGATATATGTGGTATTAAAATTTTTGAGGATATGTTGATATTTTAACTAGATGGCATACCCACGATGCTAATGGATGACACGAGTAGCAGTAGTAGTATTCTCTTTCCTATCACCATCTCGTCCCCTTGGGTTGCTCATCTTCTCTTCCATATCCATTCCTTGTCCCATGCTTAATTCTTCCTATCGTAGTTGCATCTTTTCATGCCATCATGAATTGTTGATTTACTTCAACCTCACCCTTTATTTTGTTAGTTAGTAATAATTAATAACAAAAAAGGATGAATTCATAATGATAACCCTTATGTATATGCACTATAACAATATCTGTATTCTCTTATTATTTTTAAACCATGAGTAGCATCCTTTAGTCTAACAGGAATTAGTTGGATTGTTAAAATTGTTCATACTTCTAATAGTTTTATAAAGTTAGTCAAGACCTTAATTGTTGCCCTAAAACTTAGACTAAGCTTAGGAAAGAGTTGAAGGCACTTGTTACGAACTAATGACTATGACAAATCATTGGCGAGGTAGCGACAGCTGCAGCTAGACCATTATAGTAGAGTAGTCAAATTATTTACAGACATACTGGCCAGGTGGCGTGGCAGTATTAGACTACGATACTTGACGGTTACAGAAAAAAATCATGGTTATGAGATTCCAGACAAGTATCCCAAAATTCTCGACCCAATGAATAAATTCGCCTTACAACCTAGACAATAGCCTCAAAAGACTGTGACTAATAGAAGAATTCTTGTAAGTTGGGTAGTGTAGACGAGTTAGAGGATAAAAGAATAGTGTATAGACAATAAGAGAGAAAAGTGTTAGGGTGACTGACCATAACCTTTTAGGAACGCTGCAAGCTAGCAATGAAGTGTTAATAGCTATAGTGTTTATTACGAATATGGGTTAGTGTTAATTTCGAGGATGAAATTATTGTAAGTTGGATAGAATGTAAATCCCCTAAATTTTTAAATTTTATTTAAAGTATTTTTTTATTAAATTATTGAATTTTTTAGAGTATTTTCGTAGTTAATTAGAAAATAAATTGTATTAATTTAATTTACTTAAATAAATACACATTTACAATTATTTCATAAAACTATTATTTTTATTTTATTTTATTTTATTTTATTTTATTTTATTTTAGGAATTCTTGTTAAAGGGTGATGGATTTTTAGAATTTATTTTTGTGTATAAATATTTTTTTTGATTTATAACCCCATCTATATATGTAAATAATATATAGTTATTAAAAATATATAGTTAATAATAATAATAATAATAATAATAGTAATAATAATAATAATAGTAATAGTAATAGTAACAGTAATAGTAATAGTAAATAAAAAGAAAGACAAAAGAAAAATAAAAGAAAAGAAAAGAAAAAGAAAACATAAAAACCCAAAACCTACTCCTTAACCTAAACCTAACCTAAAACCAATTCCTACTAATCCTAAACTAATCTCACCCGCAGCAAAATACCCCCTTCAGAACCCAGAACCCTACCCCCCGACCGATCTCTCTCTCTCTCTCCATATATATATATATATATATATATATATATATATATATATATATATATATATATATATGGAATATACATTCACAACTCAAACCCTAACCCTAACTGTAGTCCCCGACCCCAACACCGACCACCCGACGACCGGCGACCGACCACAGGCGCCGCCCCGCCGCATCCGCCGGCGACTGCACCGTCGTCCGCCTGCCCGCGCGCCCGCGTGCGCATGTGCACAGCCCCAAGCCCATATTCAAGGTGATGTATCTCTCTCACCTTTGATCCTTTTCTCGAGCTATTTGTCCGTGTATGTTCACAACCTAACCCTCTAGGATTTTCCTTCAAGCGGGATGAGTTTTTGTGCCCTAGATTGGTCGAAAAATCGACCGAAAGTTAGCCGAAAAACTGACCAAAAACAGTCCAGAATTTCGATCCAAACCCCCATGTTCATGCCCAATTTGCCACCAACCTGTTTAATATTTTCAAAATCTAATTAAAAGATTTTTTTTCTCAATATAATCGAGTATTTTTTTGTTCTTTTAGTTTTTATTAGTTTATTTTATTTGTTAAATTATTCGACCTCCAAAATGACCAAAAACTTGGTAATTTAAAATTAAGATTTTGTGATACAGAGTGCGCTCCGCCAAACGGGACTGCCTCGTCGCGTACCAATTGTACTGAAAGACACGTATGGTATATCCTGACGTGTGGGTTTTCGTGAAGGTTTATTCGGACGTGTGTGCGCGTCGAAATCAATCCGTATCCGTAAAAAGTTTTCATATCGCGACTTTTGTAAAATACCTTTCCACTTTGTGTACGCCCGTCAGAATGAGACGAAACTTGCACTATTGGGTTCCTGGTATCATGCGGTCCTGTGACCCAAGTTTCACACAATTCTGAGATAGTTGACCAAGCCGCCTATTCGCGGGTCCCACGGTTTGACTTGAAGGGCGAATTTGTGATCGGCTCACCGGAATCCAAAATTGGACATATCGTTGAGTTTGTATTGACGTTTAGAATTTGTTAGACCTATAATTTATCCCATTTAGAGACCTTTACCCTTGACACGTATTTCGGTGCAAAGTGGGCCACATCTGAACCCACTTTGACCCAAAATTACTGTTTTGCCCCTGTATCCAAATTGGACGAAAGGGTAGTATTTTCTAGCTATCTCGCTTATTCCGGAAATGTTGGTGATAGTTATTTCAGCATCCAGAGGCATTTATTCGGATGCCATAGTTCTGATCCCTTGTGCTTGACGTTTGGACGCTTACACTACGTAGCTTTCTTGCCAGGCCAGTATACCTTGTCAAATTGCTTACAGTACTTTGCATGCTTATCATATTTTCATATATTCATTATTATATATTTTCTTTCAGTTATAATTATATATTATATATGTTGACACACACTTGACCCATAGTATCAGGGGAGGGGAGGACAGTCAGTAGGTGTATGGGCTACCCACTCTGGTAAACCGTAGTAACTAGCACGCACTACGGTAGTTGTATCGCGATGGTCGCTACCCTCGTGGTATATCGATTGATAGTGTCACGATGGTCGCTACCCTCGCGGTATGACGGCTTCTGATGTACATGGACGTGTGTGTGAGTTGTGAGATAGATAGATTAGCCTACACCTACCCATACGTCGAAAAGGTTGTCCTCATTATGCATTCATGTAGATTGTCTAGTACAACGTACTTATATATTTTCTATCTATTATGCATGTTTTATTGTATTCAATTGGCATGCTTCTATGTATCTTGTTACGTTCCTCGAAGGACCTGGTCCCTTTCCAGGTGTAGACGATCATGACTATTTGCAGGCGCACGGATCAAGACTTGCTACTTCGTTATCTTTCGAGGAGGTCCTTTCTTCATGTCTCATTGTTCATTAGATTTACTTATTTGGTTTATCTTATATTCTAGTTTGATAGTGAATTTTTCTCTACCCAACTACTTGTTCTTATCAAGCATTTTATACTTGATTCAGTTATATAGTTGATTAGTCATTTGATTATGTGGATGGGATCTAGGTATGTCCTGTGACTTATGACATAAATCTATACCACTTGTGAATTATTGTTCATAATACATCGTACGTATGTGTTATGGTTTCCATATATTGGAGTTGCCATATAGATACGGTTGACATTCTTACGTATTCCTAGTTCTACATATTTTGGGACTGGGGCATGACAGATTTAGAAACTGGATACGAGGACAACGAAGACCATCTTCTTGGGTTATGCTGAAAAGAGTGATGCTCGAAGATTTCTTGATATAGAATCAAATCATATCATTGAATCTCGTGACGCAGAATTCTTTGAAGATAAATTTGCAAGGCACAAGAACATTATTATCGCGGATATTCCGAAGAATAGTGTGGGTGCACAGGAGGCTGAAGCCTCCAAAGAAGATGTAGTACATGAAGGAATTGTCATTCCAGAGACAACGTTCGAACCAGAACTCGCAGAACCGAGAACTAAGCGGGTGAGGAGACATAAGGACTTCGGAGAAAATTTTGTCACCTATCATGTGAAAGAAGATCCTCTTACCTATAATCAGGCGATGAAGACCAGAGAAGCTATATTCTGGAGGGAGGCTATCAATGACGAGTATGACTCAATAACCTCCAATAATACTAGGGTGTTGGTCGATCTGCCAGAAAGAGCTAAACCAATCGGATGCAAGTGGATCTTCAAAAGGAAGATGAAGGCCAATGGAACTGTTGACAAGTTCAAGGCAAGGTTAGTTGCCAAGGGATCTTCTCAGAAGCACGGGATCGACTACTTTGATACATATGCTCCAGCGGATGATGACCATCAGGATGTTGATTACTCTGAGTGTAATTCACAAGCTAGTTATTCATCAAATGGATGTCAAAATAACATTCCTGAATGGAGAGTTGGTCGAAGAGATTTACATGCAACATCCAGAAGGATTTGTCTTCAAAGGTATTGAAAACAAAGTTTACAAGTTGGTAAAATCTTTATACGGTCTGAAGCAAGCTCCCAAGATGTGGCACAAAAAATTTGATAAAGTCATAAGATCAAACGGCTACAAAGTCAGCAAGACGGACAAGTGTGTTTATACAAAGTTCGTTGACGAAAGATGGGTTATCGTCTGTCTGTACGTAGATGACTTGCTGATCCTAAGCACGAATCTAGCACGAGTCACTGAGACAAAGAAGTTTCTCTTATCCAAGTTCAGTATGAAGGATTTGGGGGAATGTGATGTTATCCTCGGGATAAAGATCATCCAGACGGATACTGGAGTGGGCTGTCACAGTCTCATTAAATTGAGAAGATGCTCATACGCTATGGATATTAGGATATTCCAAGGATCGATACTCTGTACAGGTGTAACAAGAAGATGAAGCCAAATCCTAGGAAAATCGTCAGGCAGTTGGAGTATTCAAGCGTCATTGGGAGTTTGATGTTTGCAACAACTGCCACAAGTCCTAACATAGCTTTTGCCGTGGGGGTGCTGATTCGATTCAAGAGCAACCCAGGTATGGAGCACTGGAAGCCTATGAAGAGAGTGATGAGATATCTCAGGAGGACTCAGAAGTATGCACTGTACAGCGGGTATCCGATAGTAGTGGAAGGCTTCAGTGAGGAAAGCTAGTGTTTAGAAGTAGAGAGTGAAAGGTCCACAGGAGGATACGTCTTTTCCTTGGATGGAGCCGCTATATCGTAAAAATCGAAGAAGCAGACTATGCTCTCTCATTCCTCGATGAAACTGAGTTTTATGTACTGTCTGCTGCAGCAGATGAAGTAGAGTGGCTTCGGGAGCTCATGTATGATCTTCTTCTATTGGTTGGTGCACATATTTCGGCTGTACCGATATACTACGACAACTAAGCGACTGCAGCGGTGGCATCAAATGACCTCTTCTGTCATGCCCCAATTCCGTAGAATCGATAGTCGTTCCCCGGGCGTAATGTCGTGCGTGCCTAGGTTATGCAACGCACAAGGCCAAGGTATTTTATATAGGGAACACATATTCAGAGTACGCAGATAATTGAAACACAATATTTGGAAAAGTCTTTATTGATTAACATATTTTACAAACTCTTGAAAGAGTCGGATAGTTGCCGCACAAGCTTACAAAAGTGGATGCAAAATGAGATAACCGTTCTGTACATTATATCCTTATACTAAAACTTCAAGATTATAGACACCTTTGGGCGAAGCTATCGCCTTTCCACGGAGCTGCATAAGTTATGTACACGAGCTTCCGGAACTTCAAAATGTCTCTTCGAAGGCACGATCAGGGCGTGCTGGTAGGTGGACTGGATTAGAAAGTTGCTTTAGCTTCTTTCAGGATCTCCTTGGCACGGGGAACCTGTTGCAATGAGGTTCAGTACATCAAAATGCACTGGTGAAGGTGAGCTAACCCAACTATACCAATCAACACGTTGTTTACATGAAATATGTAAGTTATTATATGATCTTTCTATCTTGTCTTAGTTTATTTTACAAGCAAGCATTATATATAAAATTTTACTGAAATAAATGTGTTACCGTCCGGTGACTTTTGCCTGCCCGTCTCAACTACCTGCACAATACTTACCATGACATTTTCTGCCACGAAGACATAGTTAGCTTACACAGTTTAAATGTACGTGGTGATCACTGGCGCAATGCCATAGTGGACGAGTTATAGTCATTGACGAGGATGGTATGCAACAAAAGCACTTGAGGCACTACAAACCATCCCGTCTAGCACATGAGTCTAAACATGAATTCCATCTAGATCGGATCGGTGCCAATGCCCAACGACCATCCGCAGGAACTAAGACCTTGTGCACAAGTTGTCCGTGATCAAATGGCATCTAATGCTAAGTTATTAAACGATGCAGTTCAAGAGAAAATGAGCACAAGACAAGTAACATAGCATGATTTGTTTTGCATAGTCTCCCTGTTTAGTATATTGCATAACAATGTGTGTTCTATACATAGCTCAATAATAGAAGAAGTGTATATATATTCTAACTAGAATTGAAACATGTTGAAAGAATATTCTTAATGAACTAGCATGCAACATGGTAACCGTTCACAAGTTTATTGACAAGCAAAAGAAACTCCAAGTATATTCCTTTTTATCTTGACATCTTTTAGTTATTATGATATCGTTTGATCGGAACAATCGAGAAGGCAAGATTTTAGATGTGAAGACTTGGAAGAAGGGTCAACTGAATCAAATTATAGCCACTCACAAGTTGGTTGGAGAGAGGAAAGGAAAGAGGTGCTTCAAGACTCCGTTCACACGACGTCTACTGCACGATCACCTGCATTGCCACGAACAGATGATCAATACTTCTTCTACTTTTTCCAAGCTCTGAATAAAATATATTTTAAATAACAAAAGCAATAAAATCCATCAAAACTATTCAAGAAAATGTAAATTCGAAAATCAACTCAAAAGTACGAAAGCAACAAGGCAACAACGAAAACTAGGCAAGAAAACTTGCAGCGGAGATGTCCCTCTTGAATCTGACTCTAAGTCCATCCTTGGGGCACAGTCCACTGAATATGGGAATCAATTTCGAAGAAGAAAATCCATAACAAGAAAAAGATCTTGATTCAATCTATTCCGATCGAATGGTACCGAAAGTATTTCTTAGCCGCGCTTCCCGTAAAGGGGGAACGGGGCACCACACCCTAACCAGCTAATAGGAAGTTTCATCCACGAAACTTAGAAATATAACCTACCACTATAAAATAATGAGGGAAACTTTTTCTTTATCTCATACACAAGCTCCCAGGTCGATTCTTCGACTGAATAATTTCTCCAAAGCACGCGTACGAGAGGAACCGAACGACTTCAAAGTAGTTTTTCCTTGTGATCCAAGATCCGCATTGGGTGTTCAATATACGTCAAGTCCGCCTTCAAGTCCAGTTGTTCAAGATCCACCATATGACTCAGGTCGTATATGTACTTCCTAAGCTGTAAAGCATGGAAGATATCGTGCACTTCAGATAGTGACGGTAGCAGGGCAATCTGATATGCGACTGGGGCGACTTGCTTAAGAACGGGCCGACGAATCTTGGGCTTAGCTTTCCTTTTTCTTCAAATATTGTAACTTCTCTCATGGGTGAGACTTTGAGAAATACACGATCGCCTTCTAGGGGCTCAAAAGGTTGATGATGCGTATCTGAGTAACTCTTTTGACGGCTTTGTGCCACCTTCAACCGTTCCCGGATCAAACGGATCTTTTGGATGGTTTGTTCTATGAGCTTCGGGCCAAGAATTTGTCATTTACCAGCTTCATCCCAACAGACAGGGGATCTACACTTTCGCCCTATACAATACCTCATATGGCACCATTTGAATGCTAGATTAATAGCTATTATTGTATGCAAATTCGGCTAACGGTAGATGCATGTCCCAACTTGACTTCAAGTCCAAGGCGTAGAGCCATAGCATGTCTTTGAGGATTTGGTTTACCCGCTCTATCTGGTCGTCTATCTGAGGATGGTAGGCGATGCTGAACTTCAACTTCGTCCCCATTTATGACTGAAGGCTCTCTCAGAAGCATGATAAGGATCGTCCATCTCAATCAGAGACAATGGATATGGGCACACTGTGGAGTCGAACGATCTCGTTGAGGTAGATCTGTGCCAGACAGTCGGTATTCGAAGTAACTTTGATATGCAGAAAGTGAGCTGACTTGGTTAGTCGATCGATGATGACCTAGACGACATCATTTTTCTGTTGCATCTTTGGTAAACCAATAATAAAATCCATCGTTATGTGTTCCCATTTCCACTCTGGTATAGCAAGGTTCTGCATCTCTTCGTCCGACTTCTGGTGCTCGACCTTTACTCTCTAACAAGACATGCATTGCGACACGAGCAGCGCCACATCCCTTTTCATGCCGTGCGACCAAAATATCGTATGGTATTCTCGATACATCTTCGTGCTTCCTGGATGTGAAGTGTAACTCGCATAGTGGGTTTCAGTGAGTATCTCTTTTCTGAGGTTTACATCGTTAGTAACACACAATCTTTTCTTCACCCGCATTATTCCATCCGTGCTCACCGCAAAGTCGGCCACCTTTTCTGCTATGATAAGATTATGCATCTTCTCTAGGAACATGTCGTCCTTCTGAGTTGTCACGTCTCAGTTCCAAAACGTATGGGACTAGACATGTGGCAATGGCCAGCTGGTATGACTCCGTAGGGCTTTCCAATTTAATGGACCCGACGAAACACACTTACGCTGTCCACGGTCAAGTGATCCAATTAATAATCTAATTCTAACATGCAATAAGTAAACTAAATCTCAATCCATGGTAAATAAATCTCAAGAAAGAATGATACACATCATCAGTCTACAGCCCAATAATACATCCGTTCGAATACACCAAAAGAACAATATAGGCCTATAAACACTAGGCTACAAAAGCAGAGTCAAAATAGAAAGTATTACATGACTGTAATAACTGAAGATGTAAAGATACCTACAATGATGTCCACACTCCACTAGATCAAGCATCCTACAACTGCACAAATAACCTGGAAGGGAACCAGGTCCTCAAAGGGACGCAACAAGATATAAAAATATATGCCATAAAGTAAATACTGTGAAATTTTAAGGGTGAATTAACCAGCTAAGTAAAATGCAATTTGAGGACAACTTAGTGCGTATAGGAAGTGTAGGCTAGACATATGCTGATGTAATTTACCAATCACCGTGACTGGCTAGTATATGCCACATATGCCCCCATAACAAGGGCACTCTGTAATATAATAACGTCCAGCTCTGAGGAGTGTGGTATCTGTACATGTAACGTCCATCATTCCGAAGAATAAGGTATCTGCAATATATATATACGTCAGTATCGTTCCGCGGAGCGTGATATCTGTATAAAGGAGGTGGGTGTCCCATACGCCTACTAGTCGTCCTTTCTGCCCAATGCCAATATACAAGTCGCGAACACGATGTGGATATCTCGTAATATAATGCAAGTCCTAAAGAAATAAATAACTAAGCTAAATACCGTCACACGTGCTGCTCACACCGATGGCCAGTCGAGTATGACGCACGCGTCCCTACATGAACTCACTCTGTGACGTACAATGATACGTGTCAAGACCTGGGGAGTCATACCGATAACTCCACAACTTTAGGTGCATCCACTAGACACTAGGTCAGACACAAGTCCTAACGTCAACGCCTTCGTTGACTGCACCTGAGTCTTTTTCAGACGCGCACAGTTATATAATATTAAATAAAATATACAACTAATAATAACTGAATTTAAACAGTACAAAAGGCAAGGTATACTTGCCTGGCAAGAAAGCTGCGTAGTGTAAGCATCCAAACGTCAAGCACAAGGGATCAGAAACCATGGCATACGAATGTACGTCTCTGGATATTGAAATAAATATCACCAACGTTCCCGGAATAAGCAAGATAGTCAGAAAAGCCTACCCTTTCGTCCAATTTGGACACATGGGCAAAACGGTAATTATGGGTCAAAATGGGTCCACATGTGGGCCACTTTGTACCAAAATACGTGCCAGAGGTAAAGGCCTCTAAATAGGATAAATTATAGGTCAAAAAAATTTTAAACGTCGATACGAACTCAACTGTATGTCCAATTTTGGATTTTGGTGAGCCAATCACAAATTTGCCCTTAAAATTAAACCGTGGGGCCCGCGAATAAGCGGCTTGGTCAACTGTCTCGGAATTGGGTGAAACTTGGATCACAGGACCAGCGTGATACCACGAATCCAATAGTGCAAGTTTTGTCGCATTCCGACGATCGTACACAAAATGGGATGGTGTTTTGCTAAAGTCACGATATAGGGACTTTTTACGGATACAGGTTGATTCCGACGTGCACACACGTCCGAATCAGCTTCCGTGAAAGCCCTCACGTGTAATGCCCCACTCCGCGTCAGGATTATGTATCAGGTGAGTGGGCAGAACTTCGTTCTCTGATTCTTGCACGCCTTAATAATAATCTGAGTTTTTGCTTGCAATATTTTTATAAGAGAATGATAGAACCTGCCTTGCATGTTAATGAATGAACTCACCTATCTTGTCTTTGAAACGATCATGTCTGCTTAAAACTAAGAATCTTGAAATGCTTGTCAATGAGTGCATGAACATGTTCACTATTGTCTATGCTCCGAGAGAACCATATCGTGCCTGAATGTGTTTAAATGATAAGTTAGATTGGCCCGCAACAACGATAACTGTTCTGATGGTTCGTCTTCTGCATACTAAAGTTTATTTGATAGTGTTTCCATGCATTCACATCGGTCGAACAATGGCTTTTGGTGGAGAGCTGAACTATATGTGTTACGGCTGCTACCATGATAGTAAAAAGCAACCATGAGTCACAGCTGCCATTAGCATCAGATGAATGAGTCATTGGTATGCTGGACCAACAACTGCCGATTTTGAGATACTCGGGGACTGTCCTGCATATAGCTAAGTTCATTATGTTGTTTTGGATAGATGGAATGCCCCTAAGATGTGCATGTGTGTCTAGCTATGCATTTATCCCTGGAGTCTCACGAGACACGCTGCGCACACCTTGAAACAGTACGAACGGCTTGCTTGTTTATATCGCATATGAAACTCTATTTTTAAAGATGTTTCCAAACTATGTAATATGACTCTGCTATTGAACTGCATGAAACGAACATAGGTAAAACTAGAAAGATCACTAGTAATATAATATTTTATAACATGATTACTTAGTGTTAGTTTTAGTGAATGCTTGCTTCTGTTCAGTTGTTTATTCTCACCAGTACTTATAAAAGTGCTAACACACCTACAGTTTACTTGCTTGTAGTTACTGGATCGTCCGAGGGAGCGATAGGCGTGCCTCAGTCCCTAAGATCCAGAATCTTGGTTTTGACTGTTGCTCCGAGATGCTATCGTATAAGGGGGCATAATGTATGGAATGAATGCCTTTGCATAAGAGAACCCAAGTTTCTTAATTTGTCCCAAAATACTCAGTTGGCTAAATACATTACATTGCAACAATGTCCCTTTTCGCTGCTTACTCGATTGATGCGATGATAGCCAACAAACTTAAATGATGAAACCTTGTGCGGGCGCAACCCAAGGATCGTACGACATCACATCCCGGTAATCGAACGGGCCACACATTACCATCCTCGTGCCCGCGGGACGGGCGCGGTGATGCGCGTCTGGTGCACCGAGGCACGGTGATTCGCATCCGGTTCGATCAGGCCGTCGGGGACGAGCAAGGCGGTGGTCCGGCCGGGCGGCCCCTCGGTTCTCGGGGGCCGGGGCATAACATAATGGTATCAGAGCGGAATTAATTTTCTGGCCCAAAACCTTTGCTATGACTCTGAGATATTATTGATATGGTATTGCAATAGAGCATTCCATATAATAAGTCCATAGATATTCTCAAAGTGCAAATATTTTTTGAACTTGAATTGCTTGATTGTTTCGATTGAGTACGGCGAGGGATGGCCCTATCGCTGCTCGAAATATCGAGAAGTTTATCCTTGAAGTTTCGAGAACGAAACTTTTTGTTGGTTGGTAAGTATATAATGCCCCACTCTGCGTCGGCATTATGTATCAGGTGAGTGGGCAGAACTTCGTTCTCTGATTCTTATACGGCTTAATAATAATCTGAGTTTTTGCTTGCAATATTTTCATAAGAGAATGATAGAACCTGCCTTGCATGTTAATGAACGAACTCATCTAGCTTATCTTTGAAACGATCATGTCTGCTTAAAACTAAGAATCCTGAAACGCTTGTCAATGAGTGCATAAACATGTTCACTATCATCTATACTCCGAGAGAACCATATCGTACCTGAATGTGTTCAAATGATAAGTCGAATTGCCCCACAACAACGATAACTGTTCTGATAGTTTGTCTCATTTGCATACTAAAGTTTATTTAATAGTGTTTCCATGCATTCGCATTGGTCGGACAATGGCTTTTAGTGGTGAGCTGAACTGTATGTGTCACAGATGCTACCATGATAGTGAAAAGCAACCATGAGTCACAGCTGCCATTAGCATCAGATGAATGAGTCATTGGTATGCTGGACTAACAGCTGCCGATCCTGAGATACTCGGGGGCCGCCCTGCATATAGCTAAGTTCATTGTGTTGGCTTGGATAGATGGACTGCCCCTAAGATGTGCATGTGTGTCTAGCTATGCATTTGTCCCTGGAGTCTCATGAGACACGCTGCTCACACCCTGAAATAATACGAACGGCTTGCTTATTTATATCGCATATGAAACTCTATTTTTAAAGATATTTCCAAACTATGTAATATGACTCTGCTATTGAACTGTATGAAACGAACATAGGTAAAACTAGAAAGATCACTAGTAATATAATATTTTATAATATGATTACTTAGTGTTGATTTTAGTGAATGCTTGCTTCTGTTCAGTTGTTTATTCTCACCAGTACTTATAAAAGTGCTGACCCACCAACAGTTTACTTGCTTGCAGGTACTGGATCGTCCGAGGGAGCGATAGGCGTGCCTCAGTCCCTAAGACCCGGAATCCTGGTTTTGATTGTTGCCCCGAGATGCTATCGTATAAGGGAGAATAATGTATGGCACGAATGCCTTTGCATAAGAGAACCCAAGTCCCTCGATTTGTCCCAAAATACTCAGTTGGCTAAATGCATTACATTACAACAATGTCCCTTTTCGTTGCTTACTCGATTGATGCGATGATAGCCAACAAAATTAAACGATGAAGCCTTGTACGGACGCAACCCTAGGCTCGCATGGCATCATATCCCGGTAATCAAACGGGCCGCACATTACCTTCCTAGCACCCACGGGACGGGCGCGGTAATGAGCGTCTGGTGTACCGAGGGGCGGTGATTCGCGTCCAGTTCGATCCGGCCCGGCGGGGGCGAACGAGGCGGTGGTCCAGCCGGGCGGCCCCTCGGTTCTCGGGGTCCGGAATGTGACAACATGTTAGGATATACCATACGCGTCTTTCGGTGCAATTGGTACACGACGAGGTAGTACCATTTGGCGGAACGCACTCCGTATAACAAAATTTAAGTTTTAAAATATCAAGTTTTTGGTCGTTTTGGAGGCCGAACAATTTAACACATAAAACGAATTAATAAAAACTAAAAGAACAAAAAAATTTTCGGTTATATTGAGAAGAAAACCATTTAATTTGATTTTAAAAATATTAAATAGGTTGATGGCAAATTGGGGTGAACATGGGAGTTTGGATTGAAGTTTCTGGACTGTTTTTGGAAAGTTTTTCGGCCATTTTTCGGGCGATTTTTCGGCCAATCCGGGACACAAAAAATTGTCCCGCTTGAATAAAATCCTAGATGGTAGGTTATGAATGTAGTTCCCCATTCCCCCTATTCGGAGAGTGCGGCTAAGAAATACAAGACGGTATCGTTCGATCGGGATGGATTAAATCAAGAACTCATCCCCGTTATGGATTTGCTACTTTGGAAATCGATTCCCATATTCAGTGGACCGTGCCCCCAGGATCGACTTAGCGGCAGAGTCAGGAGGGATCTCTCCGCTGCATCTTTTGTTGCTTCAGTTTTTTCTGTCGCTTGTTGCTTTCGTGCTTTGAGTTAGTTTTTAGATTTGCTTGAGTTTTCTTGAACGGTTTTGATAGATTTTATGGTTTTCGTTCGTTGAACTGCACTTCAATTCTGACAATGGAAAGAATGAAAGAGGTATTGATCAGCTATTCGTGGCAATGCAGGTGAACAAGCAGTAGGCAACGCCCGAGCGGACTCCTGAAGCACCTCTTTCCTTTTTCCTTCCAACAAACTTGTGAGTGGCTTATATTTGATTCAGTTGGCCCTTCTTCCAGTCTTCACACCTAAAAATCTTGTATTCTTGCTTGTCCCGATCAAACGATACCAAGTAATAACTAAAAGATGTCAAGATAAAAAGGGAATAGACTTGGATTATTATGCTTGTCAATCAAACTTGTGAACGGTTACTCATTTGCATGCTTGTTTGTTTGGGATATTCATCATATGCATAAATACAAGTTAGAATGTATACTCTTTTTTAAATTATGCTATGTATAGAACTCATCCTAAATGCAATAAACTGAACAGAAAAACTATACAAAAGTAGATCTTGCCCTGTTACTGTCCTGTGCCTGATATTGCCCTGATTTGCCTCAACTGCTAAATTAGTGTACTACGCTTGATCATGAACAACTTGTGCACAAGGCCTTAGTTTCTGCGGACGGTTGCTGGGGCACTGGCACCGATCCGATCCGGGCGGAACTCCAACTTACTCTCCTATGCTGGACGGGATGGCGTACAACGCCCCAAGTACTCTCGTTGCATACCATTCTCGTTCATAGACTATAACTCGTCCTTTGTGGCATACGCCAGTGATCTCCATGTATATTTAAACCTGTTGCAAACTAACTTGTGTCTTCGTGGTAGGGAAAGAAATGGTAAGTTTTGTGCAGGTGGTTCAGACGTGCAGGTAATTGTCATCGAACGGTGGCAAGTTATTTCATTAATTTATATATCTATTGCTTGCTGTAAAATGAACTAAGACAAGATAGAAAGACCACAAATAAATATGCATGCTTCATCTAAAAAATGTGTTGATTGGTATAGTTGGGTTAGCTTGCCTTCACCAGTATGTTTTGATGTACTGACCCTCGTTGAAACAGGTTCACCGCACTAAGGAGAGCCGAGCGAGGAGCAGAAGCCAATCCCCCAATCCAGTCCAGCTGTAGGCACGCCTTGATTGGTGCCATCTTTTGAAGTACTTGAACAAGAGAGCTAGCTACTCAAGGCTCAAATGCATGTCCGTGGAAAGGCCATTATTCCACCAGGAGGTCTTTACATTTTGAAGTTTAGTAAATAATGTAATGTACAGGACTTCTATCTCATTTTGTGTTAATATTTTGTAAGCTCGTGTGGCAACCTTATGACTCAGTTCAAGAGTTTGTAATAGATGTTCATATTATCAATGAGAAAAGAACTTTTCCATGTCTCAAATCTGTGTTTTAATTTATCTGCGTACTCTGAATATGTGCTCGCTATGCAAAATAAAATACTTAGCCTTGTGCGGTGCGTAACCTAGGCCTGCACGACGTCATGCCCGGGGGATGACTATCGATTCCATAGAATCGGGGCGTGATATGTTGGTATCGGAGCACAGCTTCAAGTTCCTTTGACCTCGTACTGGAAAAGTTCTTTTAACGATCAAATTCCTGTGCGAACTCTTGAACTTGTTAGGCTAAAATAAGATGCATTCATACGATGAGTCCATAATACATTATGATCCTGATATAATTTACCTTCTTTTGAAGGAATGGCTCAAGCGCAATCCTCAACGCTAGCACCGGGTGAGACACAAGCCTAAGAGAGCAGTTCCGGCACTTCAGGAAGCTCTCGGAACCAGCGAGCCATGTCTCGAGCTGATCTGCTTCAGTAAATGATGCATATATTAGAAGCTAATCAACAAAGGGATGAAGCTCGTTATGAATGGGCTGAAAAGGGAGCGGATGAGAGACTACTCAAGTTCCAAGACAATATAGAGACACGATTCTCAGTCCAGCAAAAGCAGGTAGATATCCTACAGTAGATTGTGCAGACTTTGGTCTCCAACCAGTCCATGGTGACAGCAACGACTCCGGTGGAGCAACCCGTGCTTGAAGTCGAGATATCTCAAACTCCAAGGAAGAGGGAAGTGACTGCCTTCGACTTTGGCGACATCAAGAAAGTCTGCAACACAGCATTTAAGGGGCTAAGGATTCGATAGTGGCTCTAGATTGGTTGGCCGAACTTGAGGATCATTTCTCACTGCTGGAAGTACCTGAAGAGAAACGTGTCGCATGTGCTCAATTGCAGCTTCGTCTCAACGCGTACGATTGGTGGGACGTGCATCGACGATCTCTTTCAGTTGATGATGGAGGGGAGGCGATAGCATGGGCCACTTTCCGTGGCGCGTTTGAGGAGGAGTTCATACCCCCACCTGTACGACGACAGAAGGAAAACGAGTTTGTACAACTACGGTAGGCAGCATGACAGTTAAGCAATATTCTGCCGAGTTCAACAGGCTTGCCAAGTTTGCAAGCTCCTATCTACCCGATGCAGCGAGTCGTGCCAGGCGATTCGAAAGAGGTCTATGTCCTGCCATCCACGCGCACGTAGTCGTTCCACAATACCAAACAATACGGGAAGTTTTAAACCATGCCCTTTCTCTTGAACCGCAGTATCCTCACATTCCTATCGGCGCTGTATATACCTCCAATCACAAATGCCATAGCAGTGATAAAGGAACACCGCTACAAAGCGCCCAAACAATGGCTGTTCGCAAAAGGGAAATCTAGGGCAACCATGTTCTTTCTGTAAGAAGCCATTTTATACGGCCGAAAACCATCGCAAGAAACCTGGGTTATGCCTTGCTTACGGCAAATCAGATCATGATATCAGTACATGTCCGTACCACCACAATCGTCTCCCTCAACATCCAAATCAAGCTACTACAACCCAGGCCAATCGAGCTGTGCCTTAGCAAGAGCGTCGCCAAGCTCAAGGTCGGGTCTATACGATGATACAAGAGGAAGCTTTGGTCTCAGACACCGTCGTGTCAGGTACTTTGCTTTTTAACAACATCTGCTCGACGAATGCTACACTCGGGCTGTAAGAGATTCCTAGCGTCGGTTCAGGACACACAGCAGGACTACACAAACGTCGAGTCTTCTTCCATTGAGGCAGAGTTCCCTGACATGTTTTCGAGCGAACTACCCGGCATGCCACCAGACCGAGAGATCGAATTCACCATAGAAACCTTCCCAAATACACAACCAATCTCTAAGCCTCCGTACAGAATGGCCCCTGCTGAATTGAAAGAGTTAAAGTGCCAACTGTAAGAGTTACTAGATCGTAGGTTCATCCGTCCGAGCGTGTCTCCTTGGGACGCGCCTGTGCTCTTCATGAAGAAGAAAAATGGGACGCTACGCCTCTACATCAATTATCGGATCCTCTGCCAAGGATAGATTACTTGTTTGATCAGCTACAGGGGGCAACAGTATTTTTAAAAATCGATCTTCGCTCGAGCTACCACCAGCTGAAGATTAAGCCAGAAGACATGCCAAAGACTGCCTTTCGAACCCGTTACGGGCATTATAATTTTTTTGTTATGCCGTTTGGACTGATGAATGCACCTGCTGCATTCATGGATTTGATGAATCGAGTGTTACGACCCTTCATCGATAAATTCGTGGTCATTTTTATAGACGACATCTTAGTATACTCGAAGGAATAGGGATGAACACGCAGGACACCTGCGGATGGTTATTCAAACCCTTCGAGACAACAAGTTGTATGCCAAGCTAAGTAAATACAAATTCTGGTTGGATAGCATATCCTTTCTAGGGCATATTATCTCTGCATAGGGTATTTCAGTTGACCCGAACAAGATAGAAGCCATCGTGTAGTAGAAACGGCCGAAGTTAGCTAGCGATATACGGAGCTTCCTTTGTTTGGCGGGCTACTACCGGTGATTTATACAAGACTTTGCAAGAATTGCGTCGCCCCTGACTCAGCTCACTCAGAAGGGAGTAATGTTCATTTGGACGGACGACTGTGAAGCTTCATTTGCGGAGTTAAATTAGTGCCTCGTCTCTGCACCAATTCTTACCCTTTCGGACGGACCTGATGACTTTAAAATATACAGTGATGTGTCAAAAAAAGGTTTAGGATGTGTCCTGATGCAACGGGACAAGGTGATAGCCTTCGCGTTGAGGCAGGTAAAGCCTCACGAGAAGAATTAGCCAACACATGATCTTGAACTTGCCGCAGTGGTGTTCGCGCTGAAGCTGTGGCGCTACTACCTTTACGGTGGACCGTGCGAGATTTATACAGACCATAAAAGTTTGAAATATCTATATACACAAAAGGATTTAAATCTTTGTCAATGGCGCTGGCTTGAACTTCTTAGTGACTTTGACTTAATAATCAGATACACGCCTGGTAAGGGAAACGTTGTAGCTGATGCACTGAGTCGAGTGTTCATTGGAAGTTTGGCTATTGATGACAAACTGCTTCGAGATCTTGAATACTTGGGTATTACACTACTAATCAGATGCAAAAAGGGAGCGCAAGTGGCACAACTGTGCCTCGAGCCTGATTTGTTACAAAAAGTCAAGACCGCTCAGAAGGATGACCTGTTCCTGCAAAAGATGCAAGCTCTTATCTCCGCAGGAAAGTCAATCGACTTTACGGTAGGCATGGACGGGATGATCCGAGTTATGGAAAGACTGTGCGTTCCAAATGATGCGACCCTCAGGAAAGAGATACTCACTGAAGCTCATTATGCTAGTTATACTTTGTCACACCCCAGTCCCAAAAATACATAGGACTAGGACACGTAAGCATGTCAGCCGTATGGATATGGCAACTCCAATATATGGAAACCAAAATTCACACGTACGCTGTAATATGAATATCAATCCATAAGTGGTATAAACATATGTCATAAGTTACAAGGTATAATCTAAATCTCATCCACAAAAATCAAATATAAATAAATAACCAGTATCTATGAAACTAGATCTCAATATAAGTATCTAAGGATGATAGTTGGATGGAAACAAATCTACTACCAACTCGAATGGAAAAGTATAACACAATAAACATAATATAAGAATACCAGCTAACGAACATGGGGATCGAAGAGAAGACATCCTCGAAACATATGTAACCATCCGAATCTGCGCTCCTGCGAATACTCAAGAACGACGACACCTGGAAGGGCCAGGTCCTCAGAGGGACGTAACAAGATACATAGAAGCAAGCCGATTTGAATACAGTAAACATGCATAATGTTTGAAAATAAATAAATACGCTGTACAAGACAATCTATATGAATGCAATGAGGACAACTTTTCGACGTATGTGTAAAATTCCTAATTCTGAAATCGTATTATAAATTATGTAAATTATTATTAGTAATTATGAGCTAAATATAGAAAATAGAATTTCCTATTGGATTAAACTCGCAACCCATTAAACCCACTTCCGCGCGTAAAATAAGGAAGTAGAAACAGCAGCTCACCCCGCGTAAACAACCATAACAGCAGTAGTAAAACCCCTGCGTAAAAACCTTTAATCCCCTGCGAAAAATCTTTTTTTTTTTTTTTACCGTGTAAACTTTTTCTTTCACTACGCGTAAGCCAACCCGCCTAAATTCTATTCTACTTTGCGTAAAAGCAATCCCCTGCGTAATATTCTTCACCCCTTAAGATTTTCTTTCACCACGCGTAAAAACCACACCCTTTAGAAAATATCCGCAACAGAAGCAAAACTCAACTTTGCTTTGCTTTCCTGACCTACACGTGTAAGTTTCTCATTCCACCACTCCTTAAAAATCTCCTCAGCCGCACACCTAAACCAATGAAAAGAAAGAAACAGCAGCAGTAGTTTCTTAAACACTAAGTTTCCCCAGTTCTCCACCGCCTCTTATTCTCTATATATATAACCATGTGGTACACCCCAAAACCCTAAACTTTTACTTTTTCAAACTTAAACACTGTTAGAAAGATTGCACTATTTTGGACTTTTACTCGACAAGTATACCTTGCCACAGTACTATTTACATTCCATATGAAGCATGTTTCTGTTTTAATTATGTAATTTCATTAGACCTTGTTTATGAGACCACCCCAGTATTAAGAGCATTTTTGGTAGATTGGCCGTGACACAGTTGCTACACGAGTTGTGAGTCTCATATATCTCTCGGCCTACGTATTAGGTTGGCCCCCCCATACGTAAGAGCCGTACATTAGGGATGACTGCTGATAGAAACTTGGTATGCTAGTAGACCTGGAAGTTATCTAGAGGTATATTTTGTGTTGTGGATACAACATGCTTAGATCATTGGGTGGGGAGGACGACTAGTAGGCGTATGGGACACCCATTTTTACTATGCTGATTTCATATTCCTGACATTACAGTGCGCCCTTGTTCTGGGGGGCATATGTGGCATATACTAGCCAGTTGTCAAGATTGGTGAATTACGTCAGCATATGTCTAGCCTACACTTTCCCATATACTCCATGGTGTCCTCAAACTGCATTCACTTAGACGGATAGGAGACCTAGTGGATGTTTACTTTTCTGTACTCTATTGGCATATTATTATGTATCTTGTTACGTCCCTTTGAGGACCTGGTCCCTTTCCAGATATGGACGAGTAGGAGTACCCACAGGAGTACAGACCTGGACCTGACTCTACGTACCTGGCCGAGGAAATCTTACCCTTAGAGTACCTGTGATCTACTATCAATATTTAGACATTTTGTTGCCTTTCAGGATAGTCGTTTTGTAGTAGATTTGTTTCCATCCGACTATCAGACTTGATACTCATTTTGGATATCCGGTTATTATTCATCGTTTATTCCTACTGATTATTTGTGCTGTGGATGAGACATAGATTTTGTGTGACTTGTTATGACAGTATATTACCACTGATGTATTTGCATATTCATATACAGCGTACGTGTGTATATAATTTCCATATATTGGAGTTCATATACATACGGCTGGGCATGTTACGTATTCCTAGTCCTACGTATTTTGGGACTGGGGCGTGACAGTATGGGCAAGGTTAGGCTACTCGATCTAAGCCTCACAACTCACACACCCGTCTAGAACATCATCAGCCGACATACCTCGGGGGTAGCGACCCTCGTGACTCCATCTATCGACAGACCTCGGGGGTAGCGACCATCGGACACGACCACCATAGTGCGTGCTAGTTACTACGGTTTAACAAAGTGGTTAAACCCATACGCCTACTGATTGTCCTCTCATGATACTAAGTGCCATGTGTGTGTCAACATATCTAATATATAGTAATGACTGAAAAAAACTACACATGCAAGAAATATATAGAAATGCAATGAATATACAAAAATAAAATAAGCATGCAAAATACTGTAAGCAATTTGGCAAGATATTTTTCCTGGCAAGAAAGCTGCAAAGTATAACGTACAGATGTCCAACACACAGGATCAAAAGTTATGGCCTCAGAAAAAATATCTTCGGATATTGAAATAGACATCACCAACATTCCCAGAATAAGAAAAATAGCTAGAAAGTACTTCCCTTTCGTCCAATTCGGACACAAGGGCAAAACGATAATTTCGGGTCAAAGTGGGGTCCACGTGTGGCCCACTTTGCACCGAAATGCATGCCAAAGATAAAGGTCTCTAAATAGGATAAATTATAGGTCAAACAAACTCTAAATGTCAGTATGAACTCAACGGTATGTCCAAATGTGGAATCCGATGAGCCGAACATAATTTTGCCCAAAAAGTCAACCGTGGGGCCCACCAATTGGCGACTCGGTCAAGTATCTCAGAATTACATAAAAATTGGGTCACAGGACCAGTGCGATATCACGAGTCCAGTGGTGCAAGTTTTGTCGCAATCTGAAGAGCGTGTACAAAATGCGCAGGGCTTTCGCAAAAATTGCGACACAGAAATTGTCCGCGGATACCGGCTGATTTCGACACGCACACGCGTCCGAATCAGTTTTCACGAAATCTCACGTGTCCGGGTACGCTGTGCGCACCGTTTGGTACACTTGGTACACGGCGGGGCGGTCCCGTTTGGCGGGGCGCACTCCGTTTCGTAATTTTTGGAAATTTAAAAAAGTAAGTTTTTGGGGTTTTCCAACGAATTTATTTCTATATACAGCAGTTAACAATTTAATATAATTAACAAAAATTAAACTAGGTCAAGTGGTCTCCGTATACCAAAAAGAAAAATCAAATTCGGATCTCTGTGGTGGGAGATACGGATCCAGGAACATAGGTAGTTTATCGTAGTTTTCTGCGATACCAAAAAGTTATCTTTTTCTGTTAACTTGGACGCTATTTTTGCCTAGGGTTCTGCGCTGTTCGAGGTTAACTATCATACAAATATTAAAGAGGGTTAAGTAGTGAACGTACCGGTGAAGACGGGGTCGATTTTGGTTTAGCGAGGTGGCGGAAAACAGGGCTTGAACACAGGTACTTCGCTGTTTGAAACTGCAGCGCGCGGGGTTGTGCGGGGTCGCGGTCGCGGTCGTAGGGATCGGTTTTCGGCGGCTGGAGGTGGCTGAGGGCAGTGGTCTCCAGTCGAGGACGGCGCGATTTAGATGGGAAGGGAGAAGAATGAGTTAGGGTTAGGGTTTTGGGTCGAGAGATGAGATATATATAAGAGGGAGAAAGAGAGAGAACACGGGGGGGGGGGGAGGGGTTTGCATCCGCTGGATGCTGCTGCTGCTCTTATTTTCAAAGGTTGGACGGGTTTAGCTAAGTGGGTAGGCCGGGTTAGGATGGGTTTGGATAGTTTTTAAGGATAGATACGTTAGGGAATTTTTAATGGTTTTTTCTTTTTTTTTCCCTTTTCTTTTTCTTTTTCATTTCCTTTTTCTTTCTTTTTCTTTTTAATATATATATATATATATATATATATATATATATATATATATATATATATATATATATATATATATATACACACACACACACATAGAAAAATCTAGAATTTGTATTAATGTATACCATTAAGCTAGCAACTGTCCAAAGGGTCTCCTACATGAAATAAATTAAAAATAATTTATAATGGCTCAATAAATCTCCTAAATTCAAAAGCACCTAAAATAAAAATTAAATAAAATCTATTTCTCCTAATTAGCTAATAATTACTATAATTTAATTAATAATTAATTAAAAAAATAAATACGATTATTAGGATGAGGGATTTTACATTCTACCCAACTTATAAAAATTTTGTCCTCGAAATTAAAACTAAACCACAATAGAAAGTCAAGGATGGTATAAGATAGAGATTTACAGCTTATCCTGTACCTTCCTCTATCTTAACCTCCATGATTTTTCAATTGTCATGGGGACGTTCGGAGGACTATAATTTGCATTATTTTAAAATGCAAGGCTAGGTTTAAATAAGGGGGCGATATGGCACGAACAAAATATAGCACAAGAGAGCTTAATTATAAGTTGTACAAAGTCAGAATGGAAGATGGGCACGTCTAGGATAAGGGTGTAGAATTTATAGGAAGGCAGTGACTAGTGTAGTGCTCCAATTATCGAAGCACGGCAATGTGCGCTAAGTGATATAATTATTACAAAAAATAAATAAAAAAATACCGTATTCTGTTTCTAACTAGATTCAATCTAGCCTTAGTCTCACTATCTAAGCCAAGTAGGTCCAATTTTGGGTGAGGGTTTTACAATCTACCCAACTTAAAATTTACCCATCTATCACCTAAGGCTATACATCTAGAAAAACTTTTCCTCAAATATTTAACCATGTTATGCAATCCTCAAAGTTTTAACACCGAACATATCACCTATGATATGCCCTTAATCAATTATAAAAGAGAGTCACTAGGTCATATGATTAGCCTTATGGGGTATATCTAGTACTATCAGTGTGTCAACTTATACCAAGTACGAGGTTTCGTCTTTCCGAAATAAGGGAAGACGGAGAGCAATAATAAAGAATTCAAGGTGAAGGTGATAGAATACAAGTACGAGGTTCAAAGAGATTAAAGAATTCGAAAAGAGAGTTGTCAGGGCAGTTGTGGATTGAAATTATATTTTAGTAATTTTCTATTTACATGCTCGTATCAGTACAGTTATGTAACCGATACGATATGTCAGACATGTCTAGGGGCAAGTACATTCGTCTACTACTATATATCTCAATCCACATAAAGTAGTCATGAAAAGAGCGAACCAAGCGCACTAAGGTTAGCTAGACCTTAATACACCGATTCTGATTAGGCAATTGTATCATTGTGTGCACCCAATAATACATATGTCATGAGCAAGCTAGATAAAAGAATAAGCTTGCAAAAACTAGGCTATAATAGCAGCATAAGTCAAGGTAGTACAGAAAATATAAGTACGCTAGATTATGATGAGAGAAGTTACAAAATAATCCAAGTTCTCAAAGAAGATAAGACTCTTACAATCTCTACAGTTGTCATACTAACTCTTTGTCTAAGTCGATAGTCGACCAAATAGGGGTATGGGCTTCTAAGTTCTACAGTCTGATGAAACATTATCTTCTTATGCTAGCACACAGTTAATGTCATTCAGCTACACTTCAATAATAGGTCAAAAGACTATGTGATACTAGGTTGTGAGACATACTATCCAACTTATAACAATAAACTAATACTGTAATTTTCTTAAGGATACCGTAGAAATTCCTATTAAGGTCTACGAGAAGGGGTCTTGGTATTTATTAGGGTATCCTCTTTCATTACATAGGTCATGGTCATCTTAAGTCTTAGTCATAGCGCTTATAGAGCAAGTGTCAATAGTAAGAATGGAAAGTTACTGGCCTTCAAGGGGAAAGGGGATATAACTTGTATCGAGGTGTGGTACAAGTTATGCAATTGAAACTAAGGGATAATCATCAGGTCACAATCTACAAGAATAACTTAGACCATTAAGTTCTAACTACTAAGCACAGGAATTCAAAATTCAAGTTTACAACTATAATCCTAGCAAGCTATATATCCTAACATAGAATAAAATCACTTGGTCTATAATCAGAGAGATTTAGGTGGCACAAATTGAAAGATGAAGGAAAGAAATTTAGTCGTCTCACTAATAGCGAGCGCTAAGGGTTCAGAGGAACAAGTCATAAAACAAAATAGAAAGACTCTAGATAATAGCATAGTTTTCTAAGGGAAGATGCTATGCTAATCTTTGTGTTTGAGGTATGATCAAGAAAATATTCTATGCATTGCTCTTGGCTTTCTATGGTACTGTCAGCTACTATTAAGACCAAAGCTAAATTTATAGTTCTCTAGTACTATCTCACCATGAAAAGCTAGATTAGTCCTAATACTGAACCTTGGATTTCTATTGGTTCCTCAATACTAGGGTCAAACATTATGGTAAAATCTCTAACTAACTCTAGTAGTGTTTATACTACTCTCAAATCTTCCATAATTATCAAGGGATAGTGGTCAATCCATCTACAGGTAAGGGTGCTATGGTTCATTAAGTATTCTAACTCAGTGATGTGTGCTAGTTACTATGGTTTACCAGAGTGGTTAAAGCCCATACGCCTACTAATTGTCCTCTCATGATACTAAGTGCCATGTATGTGTCAACATATCTAATATATAGTAATGACTGAAAGAAAACTACACATGCAAAAAATATACAGAAATGCAATGAATATACAGAAATAAAATAAGCATGCAAAATACTGTAAGCAATTTGGCAAGGTATCTTGCCTGGCAAGAAAGCTGCAAAGTGTAACGTCAAGATGTCCAACACACAGGATCAGAAGCTATGACCTCAGAAAAAATATCTCCGGATGCTGAACTAGACATCACCAACGTTCCCAGAATAAGCAAAATAGCTAAAAAACACTTCTCTTTCGTCCAATTTGGACACAGGGGCAAAACGGTAATTTTGGGTCAAAGTGGAGTCCACGTGTGGCCCATTTTGCACCGAAAAGTGTGCCAAGGGTGAAGGTCTCTAAATAGGACAAATTATAGTTCAAAAAAACTCTAAATGTCAGTACAAACTCAACGGTATATCGAAATATGGAATCCGATGAGCCGAACACAATTTTGCCCAAAAAGTCAACCGCGGGGCCTGCCAATTGGCGACTCGGTCAACCTCTCAAAATTACGTAAAAATTGGGTTACAGGAACAACGCGATATCACGAGTCCAGTGGCGCAAGTTTTGTCGTAATCTGACGAGCGTGCACAAATTGCAGGGCTTTCGCAAAAGTTGCGACACGGGAATTGTCCGCGGATACGGGCTGATTTCGACGCGCACACGCGTCCGAATCAGTTTTCGCAAAATCTCACGTGTCCGGGTACGCTGTAGGCACCATTTGGTATACTTGGTATACGACGGGGCGGTCCCGTTTGGCGGGGCATGCTTCGTTTCACAATTTTTGGAAATCTAGAAAAAGTAGATTTTCAGAATTTTCTAACGAATTTAATTCTACATACAGCAGTTAACAATTTAATATAATTAATAAAAATTAAACTAGGTAAAGTGATCTCCGTATACCAAAAAGAAAAATCGAATTCGGATCTCTGTGGTGGGAGATACGAATCTGGAAACATAGGTAGTTTACCGCAGTTTTTTGTGATACCAAAAAGTTATCTTTTTCCGTCAACTAGTCGAGGATACATCAATCAAGATAGACTTGAAGACATTATGATATTATGTCTTTGTAATCCTACCATTTAGTTTTATGCTATTAGTTCAAAGAGAAATCTACTAGGCATCTAGTTACTGGTTCAAGGGAGGAACATTGATTGGGAGAATATCATGAACAATGGGTAGACCTTTGAGACATTGAGGGATTACGAACTCAGAACCACTGTTGTCTATTATTTTTCTTTTGTGTAGAACAAGTCTGTGGGAGGATGGCTTAGACACCTTAATTAATAAATTCTCAGGCATTTTGAATGTCTGGTGTGCTTAATAGGAAGCACGGTAGCGCAGCACTACAAAGGAACATAAGGTCTCTATTCTACAGTGGGTGACATCACCAAGAGTTTCCTCGGTAAGGGTAATGCCTCGGCTTCGTGAGCCATATCACAACGGCGTAACACCGCACATAGGCAGGTAGACTAATGTTATAGAATGAAGAGTCTAGACAACACTACAAAGAGGCCGGTGTCCTCATGTTACAGTGGTGTGACACCACAGAGGTAAAAGATATAAATCCTCGGCTATGCGCGCCATGTCACAGTGGCATAATACCGCAAGACTTTATGCTGGGTAGTTTGACACTTCAACGAAGCTGGGACCTCATGCTACAGTGGCATGACACCAAGATAAGGTATAGCCTCGGCTCTGGGCCATGTCATAGCGGAATAGCACCGCAAAGAAGCTCGAGGCTTCATGCCAAGGACTCTTTACAAGAACTCACCTAGAGTGTATGGAAAGAGATATAGGCCATCTCTTGAGGAAAAACTTGTAGACGTCCAAAATACATACACCAAAACCAAGCGTGAACATAGCATTTAATGTGCAACAGGAAGCACAGCTGATGTCATTATGTGAGTGGAAAGAATTGCAGCTATGGTGAAGAATTCAAGGCTTAGTCCATTATTGTATCATACTGTTGTTCGACCCATGCGGAAAGTTTCAAGTCGAAGTGACATTTATCCTAATGCATGATATACAGTCACTATGGGAAACGGTCAACGTATATATATTGAGATATGTGGGGGATTGTTGGTGTTGTTTTCTTTGGACTAGTAAAAATAGTCCCACATTGGCTACACCATCAAGTGGGTATCTCAATATAATACTTTGTATGAGTTGAGGTGTGCACATGGGTTATGGTGGGGCACATGGGTTCCATGTGGGGGTATTTTTTCTAGGAGAAAAAATGATTAACTTCTTAATAAAAGTATTTATGCTTTTTGTCATGCTCTTGCAATTACTTTCATAGGAGCTAAGCCCCAAAGGGGATTAGCGACTCGGACTCGGACTCGGACTCGGACTCGGACTCGGACTCGGACTCGAACTCGAACTCGGGCTCAAGGACGCAATGTCACGTCCCAGTCCCAAAATTTGTAGGACTAGGAATACGTAACACGCCCAGCCATATGTATATGAACTCTAATATATGGAAACTATATACACACGTACGCTGTACATGAATATCCAATCCACTAGTGGTAATATACTGTCACAACAAGTCATACGCAATCTATATCTCATCTACAACACAAATAATAAGTAGGAAATAAGGGCTGAATAATAATTGAATATCCAAGATGAGTATCAAGTCTGATAGTCAGGTGGAAACAAATCCACTATAAAATGACTAAACTGAAGTAGTAACAAAATCTCTAAATAGTGGAAATAATCACAACTACTCTGAGGGTAAGACCTCCTCATTCTGGTAAGTAGAGTCAGGTCTAGGTCCGTACTCCTGTGGATACTCCTGCTCGTCTATATCTGGAAAGGGACCAGGTACTCAGAGGGACGTAACAAGATACATAATAATATGCCAATGAGTACTGAAATATAAACATCCAATGGGTCGCATAACCGTCTAAGTGGATGCAATTTGAGAATAACTTTCCAACACATGGGCAATCTGGCCATAATAGGATTGGCATGATTCTCTCGGAGAATCAGGGGCCTACAAGCGTACCGCCTTTTGAACGGCAACGGCCGCCTGCAATATATAGGATCACAACCACCCGTTTCTCCAACGGAGAATCCGTACGAACTAGAAAAAGTGTAAAAGAGCCCAAACGCCTTACTTGTTGTTCTTCCCATCCCATTCTCTAAGCATGTCATATCCATGACACGATAAAACCTCTAATTAACTGCCAGGTCTTCTAGCAAACAGAGTTTCTATCAGCAGTCATCCCTAATGCACGGCCAATACGTACAGGAGGCCAGACCTGTCACGCAGTCCATGATCTATATGAGACTCACAACTCGTGTAACAACTATGTCACAGCCAATGAATCTAATAATGCTCTATAATACTGGGGTGGTCTCATAAAATAGGTCCAAAATCTACATAAATAAATATCTATATAAGCAGAATTAAACATGCATGTATTGGCTGGAATATAATAATAGTACAATGGCAAGGTATACTTGCCGAGCAAGAGTTCTGTAGAGTGCAACGTCTAATTCAGTGTTTTAGTTCGTTGTAAGAAGAAGTGGGGTTAGGGTTTGGAAGAGTTGTAATAACACATATATATATAGTGATAAGAGGCGGTGGGGGTTACTTACTGGTTAAAAAATTACTGCCGCTGCTGTTTCTTTCTTTCATTGGTTTAGGTTTCGGTTGAGGAGAGTTTAGTAATAATAGGTAAAGAGGCGGTAGAAATGAGGCGGTGGGTTTATTTTACACGCGGTGTAGGAAATTAAGCGGTGGAGTTCTACTTTATGCGCGGAGTTGTTTTACGTGTGGGGTTTAAACTTTACATGTGGGTGAAAGAAAATTTAGAACGGTGGAATTGGTTTACGCGTGGAGGAGAAAAGTTGGTTTGCTACTACTGCTGTTGATTTCTTACTTTACGCGGGTTTGGGTTTCGGGTTAAAATCCAAATAGGAATTGTATATATATATATATATACACATATCTATTCACAAGAAATTCTAAGAATTACATTGGTACATATGGTTGAGCTAGCAACTGACCAACGGGTCTCCTATATGGAATAAATTAGAAAAAAAATTATAATGGCTCCATAAGTCCTCTAAATGCTCAAACATCTCAAAATAAAATCAAATAAAATATATTCTCTCTATTTAGCTCATAACTACTATAAATAAGAAATACATAAGTTAATAATAGAGAAATACGATTTTCAGAATTAGGGTTCTTACACGCAAAGTGGCGCTTTGTTGGCACACTTTATACTTAGCAGGTCAGCACCGGCGCTGGCGCTTGTGCACATTTGATGTGCTCTCATGCGCTCAGGTATGCGCAAGCCGCATACGCGGTCGCTTGGGCGGGTCGCATGCGTGGTCACATGGGTGGTCGCATGGGCAGGCCGCATGGCCTGTCGTATGGGCTGCTGCATGCACTGTCGCATACACTGTCGCATGGGTTGTCGCATGTGCTGCCGCATGGGCTGTCGTATGGGTTGTCTCATGTGTTGTTGCTGCGGATATATTTGAACGGTTATGGAAAGATATGGTCTGTTATACATATACGGATCTTTTTGTGGGATTTAAAATTAATTCGTGCCTATCTTTTAGGGATTCATAATCAATTTATTCCTATCTTTTCGTAACTGATGGGCGGCTAGGGTTTTCACCTTCTATCTATAAATACACTCTTCGTGCCTCATTGAGAACGAGCTTCGAAAATTAGGAGACGAAGAGAGTTATTTCTGTTGCCACTATTGGGGTCCAGGGAGTTCGTGCGAGTCCAGATAGAGGTGACAGCGAGCGTTCCAGAAGTTCTTCGTGAACTTGCTGGTTCCTGGAAGCAGATTGTGTGGGAACGAATCTTGCTTTGAGCAACGGTGATCTTTATCACCCCAGCAAGCATAGTCTCTTCTTCTTATTCCTCCTCTCTTCTGTGAGTTGTAACTCTATTCTGTCCGTCTGCAACTACGATTGCAATAAAGAACGAGAGGTTCCTTTTCTGGTTATTATTGTAACAGCAGGTTGTAATAGGATCCTTATATATAGTTCTTTGTGGAGATCAAGAATAGTCAGAGTGGAAACTTTTGTGTGAACCTCTGATCTCGATCACGTGGTTTTTCATCGTTTATATAGCCTCAGGAATAACAAAGTTCACCCAGGCAATGGCACACTGCCTGCAGCAAGGTCTCAAGTTACAACTGCAACATCCACAATTGTAAGACTTGCAGTGGCACAGGGGTTCAGTCCTTCCTCCCCTCCTTTCTGAACCCAACTGTTCAACACCTTCACCATCAATCCTCACTACCAAGTCTGGACAGATTGTAAGAACCCTAATTCTAAAAACCGTATTTCTCTATTATTAACTTATGTAATTTCTTATTTATAGTAGTTATGAGCTAAATAGAGAGAATAAATTTTATTAGATTTTATTTTGAGATGTTTGAGCATTTAGAGGACTTATGGAGCCATTATAAAAAAAATTTCTAATTTATTCCATGTAGGAGACCCGTTGGTCCGTTGCTAGCTCAACCGTATGCACCAATATAATTCTTAGAATTTTCTGTGAATAGATATATGTGTATATATATATACAAATCCTATTTGGATTTCAACCCGAAACCTAAACCCGCGTAAAGTAAGAAATCAACAGCAGCAGTAGCAAACCAACTTTTCTCCTCCACGCGTAAACCAATTCCACCGTTCTAAATTTTCTTTCACCCGCGCATAAAGTTTAAACCCCACGCGTAAAACAACTCCGCGCGTAAAGTAGAACTCCACCGCTTAATTTCCTACACCGCACGTAAAACAAACCCACTGCCTCATTTCCACCGCCTCTTTACCTATTATTACTAAACTCTCCTCAATCGAAACCTAAACCAATGTAAGAAAGAAACAACAGCGGCAGTAATTTCTTAACCAGTAAGTAACCCCCACCGCCTCTTATCACTATATATATATGTGTTATTCCAACTCTTCCAAACCCTAACCCCAGTTCTTCTTACAACAAACTAAAACACTGAATTGGACGTTGCACTCTATAGAACTCTTGCTCGGCTAGTATACCTTGCCATTGTACTATTATTAGATTCCAGCCAATATATGCATGTTTAATTCTGCTTATATAGATGTTTATTTATGTAGATTTTGGACCTATTTCATGCGACCACCCCAGTATTATGGAGCATCATTAGATTCATTGGCTGTGACACAGTTGTTACACGAGTTATGAGTCTCATATAGATCATGGACTACGTGACAGATCTGGCCTCCTATACGTATTGGCCGTACGTTAGGGATGACTGCTGATAGAAACTTTATATGCTAGAAGACCTGGCAGTTAATTAGAGATTTTATCGTGTCATGGATATGGCATACTTGGAGCATGGGATGGGGAGAACAACAAGTAAGGTGTTTGGGCTCCTTTACACTTTCCTTAGTTCGCACGGATTCTCCGCTAGAGAAACGGGTGGTTGTGATCCTATATATTGCAGGTGGCCGTTGCCATTCCAAAGACGGTACGCTTGTAGGCCCCTGATTCTCCGAGAGAATTATGCCTGATTCTCTGAGAGAATCATGCCAATCCTATTATTGCCAGATAGCCCATGTGTTGGAAAGTTGTTCTCAAATTGCATCCACTTAGACGGTTAGGCGATCCATTGGATGTTTATATTTCAGTACTCATTGACATGTTATTATGTATCTTGTTACATCCCTCTGAGGACCTGGTCCCTTTTTAGATATAGACGAGCAGGACTATCCACAAGAGTACGGACCTGGACCTGACTCTACTTACCAGACTGAGGAGGTCTTACCCTCATAGTAGTTGTGATTATTTTCACTGTTTAGAGATTTTGTTACTACTTCAGTTTAGTCATTTTGTAGTGGATTTGTTTCCACCTGACTATCAGACTTGATACTCATCTTGGATATTCAGTTATTATTCAGCCCTTATTTTCTACTTATTATTTGTGCTGTGGATGAGATATAGATTGTGTGTGACTTGTTGTGACAGTATATTACCACTAGTGGATTGGATATTCATGTACAGTGTACGTGTGTATATGGTTTCCATATATTAGGGTTCATATACATACGGCTGGACGTGTTACGTATTCCTAGTCCTACGAATTTTGGGACTGGGGCGTGAGTTTTTGGTGGTGGTGGCCCATGCAGGTCGCAAATATATTGTTTTGGTTACGTAACTATACCAAACAAGCCTGCGTATAGGAATAGAGTATAAGGATCTCATCCATGCTTGATTGAAATCTCATTCTTCTTTAAGTTTTACGCCAGGAACCCTTTACGCTGAGACCAGGGGCCTCTATTTATGTAGAGTAACCAATTTATTGGCATAAAAGCCAAACTATGCAGAAGATTGTCTACTTTATGCTGCGGTTATGACAATTGCTAAACTACGTTCCCTTAGTTTTCTCAATCTATATGACGTCATGCAAGCTATGTAGGAACTACCCCAGCGTAACTTGATAATAGATAACCAGCGTAGAGTAGCCTAATTAGGCGTAAAATATAAGGATAGGTGATGTGAGCGTATTTGACATAGCCTTAGCTTTCCTAGTCATAACCAAATCTCGTGCATTAAATGCAGAGATATGCCTCGAGCCCTGTGTAAGAAACAGCTTTTGACGTGACGTCTAATTTGTCTTATCTTTAGCATAAAAACCCTTTCCTGTCTTGAGCGTAAAAACTCATTTCGGACTTGAGCGTAAACGCTCATTTCTATCAATATAGAATATGCAGCGTATTCAAAAGACTCCATTTTCTTTCTCTTACATGTGTAAAAATTACTTGTATCTAATATGTCACTAAACGACAACCTGGGTCTCTGTGCAAAAATTATCATCACAGCCGTCCTCTCGATTATCGTGTGGTACTTTTCTCAGATGTCAGGTTCACTAAATTATCTGACGAACAAAGCCGAGGAATACGAAGAGTTTCTCATACGACTTTACGCTGCAAAGTATTTCAGATTTTACAGATCTCTTTACGCCGAAAACCTTTTACGCAGACTCTTACACAGATAGATTTTACGCAGACCTTTTTCGTAAGACTTTACGCAGCATATACTATACACAGCATATATTTTACGCGTAGATTTTTACAAAGAATTTTATACGCAGAAAAGTATAGCAGACTTTTTACGCGGTTAACTTTGAAACTGTTTTACGCCGACAGTCTTGAATCTCTATTTTACGCGGATAGTTCTGAATCCTTACTTTATGTTCCTTTGGATTACGCAGGAAGCTTATTAACCTGTTTTACGCCAACTACCATGAAGTCCTGTTTTACACAGGGAGAAACTTCATGTATGATTGGGGATTTTTGACTGAAAAATACGCGGCCAATTCCCTATCGTATTTTATGCTTCTACATTCTATCTAAATGCTTGCATCCTGTTTGATTCCTGTACTTCTTCTAAACGTTGTGTACATCACCTACAGAAAGATGGATATGCAGAAGGGATGTACTGATGGTGACACAACTCCTGGAGTCAATGGTCAGACTCAAGGAGAGACCTCAACAATTTCTAGACTTCCGGGATCAGATAAACAGATTCATAATCCAGTTCCATCTGATCTTTTCATTCCACCTAATGGGAATCTTCCAGTATCATCAACATCACAAGATGGCCAGGCACAACTGTTCTAATTTTTCCAGATGATGATACAAGAACAGAGACAGCAAGTAGCAGAATAAAGACAAGAGTTTCTAGCAGCACTTGAAAGGATGGCTGCAAAGACTACTGTACCAGCTCAAGCACTAGCTCCAGTATCTCGAGCTAAAGTTGGTTCAGTAAAAGACTTTATACAGATGGGTCTGAGGCCGTATAAATGCATTGAGAGCCCAGAGGAAACTACCAACTGGATCACTCACACTCGAAAATTGTTAGAGGCATCGCAGCTACCTGCAGACCTGTGGATGACGGGTGTAAGAACGCTTCTAGATGGTAATGCTCATCACTAGTAGGAATCCATGGAGCGCCAGTTGGGTACGTACCAGACTTGGGAGCAGTTCTTTGAGTGCTTTGAGAGGAAGTACTTCCCGGACACCGTCAGAGATGCATTGTACGATCAGTTTCTCCACCTGGAGTAGGAGAACAGAACGGTGGACGAGTATGATGCTGAGTTTAGTCGCCTCAGTAAATATTGTGCTGCCTTGATACCAGTTGACTTGGCCAAGGCTAAGAGGTTTCATCGTGGACTAACTTTGGAGCTACAACAATACACTAGCTCCCAGTCCTGAATCTCTTATGCCGAGTTACTGACAGAAGCCAGATTACAAGAAACCATCAGTAAAGGAAAGGGAGTTCAGCTAAGGACGCAGCAAGGACTAGCAAGAACACAACAAGGAGGACCTATCAGACGTCCTTTAGCTCAGCAACAACAGTATCAGCCTAGAGCAGGACCATATCAGGTTCCAGATAAGCTCCAATGTAACTATTATGGGAGACGAGGGCACATTTCAAGAGACTGTCGGGCCCGTTTAGGATAGTGTATGAGATATGGTTCTGGACAGCACCAGGCAAGAAATTGTCCAAAGCAGCAAACACTTCCACCGCCAGTACAGAGATTAGCGTTTCCAGTACCTCAACCTCCAGCAGCAGAAGGATTTCAGCGAGGACCACCATTACCTACACAGAAGGATCAATACACGAGGGCCAGACAGGGACAACCCCGGAGGAACGGACAAGCTTTTGCAATGGAAGTGGATGACATGGATCGGGAGATTGATGTCATAGCAGGTATCACTCTTACTTTTACTTTTTCTGCTATGACATTGTTTGATACGGGAGCCACCCACTCATTCATATCATCTAGCTTTATTGCCAAACACAATATTACCTCTATACCTTTACCTAGTTGTATTAGAATTCTCATCGGAGGAGGAGTTGTACCTATTAGTAGAATTTGTAGATCGTGTCCTATAGTAATACGTGGTAGAGAGACGAATGCCCGACTCTTAGTCCTTCCTATGCCATCTTTTGATATTGTGCTTGGAATGGACTGGCTAAGCAAGTACCACGCTTTCTTCGATTGTTTTGGAGGAAGCATTTTTTAAGGTACCCGGCCAGCCTGAACTTGAGTTTGCACGAGGATCCACAGAAATCCTTGATGGTATGCAGCTCGCAATGGACGATATTGTTTATCATCCCATTATTTTTGAATTCCAAGACGTCTTTCCAGTAGAATTACCAGGCCTACCCCCAGACCGAGATGTAAAGTTTTTGATTGAATTAACACCAAGAGCAGCACCCATAGCATCACATGTTTATAGACTGGTGAAAAAGGAGATGGATGAATTTTAGACACAATTGAAAGAACTAGAAGAGAGAGGTTTTATCCGACCAAGTGCATCACCCTGGGGAGCACCAGTGTTGTTTGTACCAAAGAAGGATGGGTCAGTGCGTTTGTGCATTGACTATAGAGCCTTAAATACAGTGACAGTGAAGAATAAATATCTACTGCCACGCATTGATGACCTATTTGATCAACTTAATGGAGCCAAGGTGTTCTCAAAGATAGATTTGAGATAAGGATATCACCAGGTGAAGGTACGGAAGGAGAACATCACGAAGACCGTATTCCGGACAAGATATGGGCACTACGTGTTCTTGGTCATGCCATTTGGATTGACCAATGCTCCAGCTATCTTTATGGACTTAATGAATCGAGTCTTCCATTAGTATTTGGACCAGTTCGTGGTCGTCTTCATGGATGATATACTTGTCTATTCAAAGAGCCACGAGGAGCACGAGAAGCACCTGCAAATTATTCTCGAAACCTTGAGGAAAGAGCAGTTATATGCAAAACTCAGTAAATATGAGTTCTTCTTGGACAGAGTCTCATTTCTTGGACATATTATTACAGAAGATAGAATTTCTGTTGATCCAGAAAAGATCTCGGCAGTCGAGACATGGCTTGTTCCTAAATCAGCAGCAGAGGTGAGAAGTTTCCTTGGACTTGCGGGATATTACCGATGGTTCATGGAGAATTTCTCAAAGATAGCAACACCTATGACTCGGTTGACTTACAAAGATCAAGAGTTTATATGGACCAACGAGTGTCAAACCGCTTTCGAGGAATTGAAGAAGCAACTAACTTCAGCACCCGTATTAACTATTCCATCCGGACCAGGAGGCTATGTGATCTACAGTGACGCATCAAGGAAAGGTTTGGGATGTGTATTGATGCAACATGGCAAAGTGATTGCATACGCATCTAAACAGTTACGAGTACATGAGAAGAATTATCCAACTCATGACTTGGAACTTGCAGTCATTGTATTTGCTCTGAATCTATGGAGACATTACTTATATGGAAAACGAGTAAAAATCTATACAGACCACAAAAGCCTCAAGTATGTCTTCACGCAGAAGGAGTTAAATATGAGGCAACGTCGATGGCTTGAATTGATGAAAGATTTCGAGATGAGCTACATTATCACCTAGGCAAGGCTAACGTTGTAGCAAATACGCTAAGCCGGAAGCCAGCAGCTTATTTCCTAACAACACAGAAGAAATTACTGGAGGACTTGCAAGGTGAGATATCAAGGCAAGTAAAAAAATACAAGACAAGTCTAACGACAAAATAGTCATACCTGCAATTAGTAACATCCAATCCCCAAGTGTGTCAGAAACAAGTCCACTAAGGTCACAGTCTGGAAAATATTTTCTAGTCAGGAAGGAGCAAAGTACATTTCTAATTAGCAGTTCTATATCAATGATATAAACTATGTAGCAGTATATAGATGGAAATATACAAGATGCATATATATGTACGGGAAATGTATAATAAAGGATATACTGGAAATACTGTAAGTAAATGCAGGAAAAGAAACAATATGTCAAAGAGCAAGAATACTATGACTAAGTGTGTGAGTACTAGCTTTAACATGTGATCGGCTTGGGAACTTGATCAGGCTGGTTACATGTGATTAGCTATGATTCATGTAAGGTCAGGCTAACCGTTGGTTAGCTATGATGCATGTAGAGGTCAGGCTAATCACACGTAACAGCTATAAAGCATGTAAATGGTCAGGCCGCACCCGACGTGAGATATGGGATGAGCTATGTTACATGTGGAGTTGGATATGATCACATATCTATACTAAAATACTCTCCATCCCCGACTGGTATATTAGATCCAGCCATGGTACGCTATGGCACGGGATTCCCCAGGGAGGTAGCAAATCTCCCCAAAAATTAGTGTCTGTACATGTACAAGATATCAATAAAGCAAGACTTGTACAAGCTACACCATGAACAAGGAATAACATCTCATGACGAGATCCGTATATACCAATCCGTGTAACCATCGTGTCAAGAGCATGGATATTTATACTAGATACAGTGAACATAGGGGATATCATAAATAAGAAACTAATCAGAGATTATACTCGCCTTGGGTCCTTAGCTGGTAAAACCAATGTCCTATCCCAGAGTTTCGTGTGGAGGATCCAACAGTCCTATAAACATATAATAAATAATACAACATTTGCATCAGATGCTATACTAAACACACAATCAAATACCTAACTCAGGAGCTATGCCAGGTATGGCTCTGGTCAATCTAGGGTCAGTGTGCATCAAGTCGCACGGGCGTCGCGTCTGTGATTGCCGGGTAAGACAGACGATCAAAATGGTACGGGACTTGCCAATACGTCAGTGTACGTGTGGCAATCTGCTAGCGGTTCACAGGGTCATAGGTCAGGTGTAGTTACGGGGTATCCGTATTTACACTCGGTCATCTAGTACATATTATACATATTTCCACAACAATATATTAATGTTCATTTGGTACGAAAAATAGCTATGTGTATTTATATATATTTTAAGTAAAATTGATACTATATGTTTAATTATAAAAATATCCACTAGGATATACTTTATACAAGATATATATATATATACCAAATACATTTATATTTATATATACAAACACCAAAGTTATATATATATATACTAAAGAATATATATATATATATATATATATATATATATATATATATATATATATATATATATATATATATATATATATATATATATATATATATATATATATATATATATATATATATATATATATATATATATATGTACTAAAAATATATATATACAAATCTTAATACATATACAATAATTACGTATGTATGTACGTACATATATGCCAATATAAATTATATATACTACATTTATATATTTACCAAAATATGTTTTATCAAACATATACTATATATATATATATATATATATATATATATATATATATACATTTATATACCACATAAATATACCTTTATACCAAAAATACATACATAAATATATATAGATATATATATACCAAAAATATGTATTAATATACGTACTAAAATATATATATTAATACTAATACATAGAATACTAATATATACACAAATTAGAGAATATATGATATATATATATATATATATATATATATATATATATATATATATATATATATATATATATATATATATATATATATATATATATATGTATGTATGTATGTATGTATGTATGTATACACGTATATGAATACGTATATACTAATAGATACCCATATACATTACATATACTATATATATGTATACATGTAAACCAATAAATACATATATACCTACATACGTATATACACTAAGATATCTATCAATGAAAGGGAAGAGAAAGAGATCTCACAGGGGGTGGCTCGTCGGAGTTTGGCAAAGCGCAGGGAAGTGCGGGTGATGAAGGAGGCTGGTCGAGGAGGAGATGGAGGGAAGCTGGCCGAAGCAGGGAGCAAGGGGAGCTCGGGGGAGATGAAGGCACTGGTGGTGGTGGTTGTAGCTTGGTTGGCTCCGGGGAGCAATGGCTGTGGATGTCTGTCGGAGTAGGAGGCAGTGAGGGCCAGAGTTGCAGAGGGAAGGTGGCTGAGGTATGGGATTGGCCGAAGTTGTAGCAAGGAGGAGCTGGTGGGGAGTTCGACCGGAGTCGAGGGGGAGCTAGGAGGGAAGCTGGGGAGGAGATGACTTATGGTGGTGGTGCGGCTGAACTGGCTGCCGGAGTCAGTGACGAGAAAGAGCCGGTGAGGAGGATGCAGGGAGTCGGGTGCCATCGGGTTGGCCGTTGGGTGGATGCGGCTCGAGTGAGGCCGGACTGCAGTTGCAGGCGGGGAGAGCAGTGGGAAGAAGTGCAGTGGGCTCGTCGGAGTTTTGCAGGCTCGGTTGGCCAGAGCGAACGTAGGTGGAGCAGCTCGTCTCCGGGGGAGCTCGGCTCGACAGAGATGAGGTACGGGGAAGAAGCTAGGGATGGTGGAGAACTGTGCAGCAGTGTCGCCGGGAAATAAGAGCTCGACTGAGGTGGTCACAGTGGGAAGAGAGGCAGGTCGGGGAAGGTGGTTTGGCCAGACTGGGTGGCTGGGGCTGGCCGACCGAGTGGCTACGGGTGAGAGGGGGTTAGCTTGGTGTTGGTGAAGGTGTAGTATATTTTTTTGTGAAGAATTTATTTGGAGAGGGTAGTGGCTTTTATATGGGAAAGGAGGTGATGTGACCCCCCTAGAAATTAGGGCCGGCCAAAATATTAGGATAGGGTTTCCATGGGAAAGGGGTTGAGGGAACATGCAAGGGGGTTGTGTGGTGGGGATGGCTCCATTTAAAATGGAAGGCCTAGATTCAACATGAATAAAAATGCAACAAAAAGGAGGAGGGAGAGATTAGGTTGACTAGTCAAGATAGGGGGTTGGTTTCCCTCATTTGGGTTAAACCAATAGAATGGTGACACATCATTGTAATTTTGCAATTAAGTCCCCAACAAATAAAAAATTACACAGAAATGGATTTCTGAATTTAATTAATTAAAATTAGATACACTTGGCGTTCTAAAATTAATTAGGAATACATGGGCCAAAATTAGGTCGGGTCATCAATATCATTAATGAAGAAGACTCAGAACAGAATATTATCCTAATTTGGGTCACACGAAAAATAGGTCAAGATTGCCTCCAATTTCGATTGGAACGCACAACGATACAAAGTTAGAATTTATTTAGGAATTAAATAATCGTCCGTGATGAATATTGTGCGTCTAAAATGAAGCTCAAGAGATCATAATTATGAGTTACAAAAATATCAGAATGGAAGACAGGCACGTCGAGGGCAAGGTTGTGAAATTTGTTGGAAGGCAAAAGCTAGGGTAGCGCTCCAAATATCGAAGCAACGGCAGCGTGCAACAATTAATTAAATTACGGTAATTAATTACTATCTCAATAATTAAATCCTAAATAATGCAATTTAACACGTAATCCTATAATTCGGCCAGGTGTTCGTCTAGTGGGCTTTTAGGTCAAGTCTACCAGCTCAAACATAATGAACACCGTATATAATAATATATTTAATTACACATCTCACATAATTATTTAAATTAAATATACTTATCATGCAATTATTTAATTATAACTACCATAATATTAAATATTATAAAAAGTCGAAAATACCCCTATTTTTGGAACGTGGTAGTGACAAGTCTACCCTCCTTAAAAGAATTCCGTTCACAAAATTTAAAATCCTCATAGTAGTGTTTATTTATTATATTATTTTCCATCAACGATTAAATTCACCAACCCACATAATCCTGAAATAATTCACCTTGTCATTTCATAATTTTTTTTTAAATTCTGTAATTATCGTAGTCCTGAAAATCCTCAAATTAAATCAAAGTCCATTCTTATCACAATTTCCTCCGAATTTTTAAGTTAATAATTCAATACTCAAAATTTAATATTCACTCCTCTAATTTGATTTTTATCAATGTATATATATATAAAATTTAAATCTCGTCCCAAAATTGAATTCAAACACTAATCCATCCATGATCTTATTCCTCGGTTTTTCTTTTCCTCAAAGTACTCAACAATGCGATACTTATGGATTTTCCAAATATCATCCATAATTTAAAATTTAAAATTCATAACTTGCAGTCAAATAGATATAATGATAATTTTCCAAATTTTCTCAATTTTAATCACTAATTCTATTATATCATAACCTTCCTAAAATTAATAAATCCTCAATTTTGCCATGTTAATTTCTTAACTTTCCATTTAAGTTAATGTTTATCCTCGAGTTTCAATCATCCTCAATCTTCGTAAAATCAATGATCCATCAATTCTGTTATATTAACTCCTTAACTCTTTATTTAACTGAATGCTTATCCTTAAATTTTTAATCATCTTGTCCCTTTTTATCAAGTCATAACCTCTTCATAGATTTTTGTTATGGTCAAAACCCCAATGATCATGGTCTAAGAAAATTTTTACTACAGTCATACAACCTGTAATCTAAGAAAATGTACGGTCATGTGTCTTTTGTCATGGTACTGCAGCCTCTATCAGGGTGTGCTACTCACTACATTTTAACAAGAAAATCATGCATACGAACTACAGTACTAGGAAAATCAATCAATCAAGAGACGAAAAAAGGAACATTAGGAAAGAAAAGAAAGAACCTGCTAACCCAATCATAGGTCAATGATGCATGTAAAGTTTGATACCTCTATCTCCTTAGTACCATACTCTCTGCCAGTTCTCGTTCCTACTACAATTGTCCATACTATTTGTTCTTATCACTCAAGTGCACACCAAGTGTAACACACCATACTAAGTACTGCACTTTCCAATACAACTTTAGATGGACACCCAAGTCAGTCTGCAGTGCCCTCTCAATCATGCTCTAGTCAACAGATCCTCACACATGTATATCATCTACTCATATACTAATATATATATTTCTCATCCACCATAAAATTTTATCCTCATAATAAAATTATCAAAATTTAACCTTTGAACAACAAAAATGTATACTTCCTCAAGGGTCAAATATTCAATATAGAAATCAAATTTTTTAATCACGTCTAAAATCTTTATAGCCTTGACCATGTTTACTGAATTGAATTTGAACTCTCAGAAATTTAATGACATAAATCTCAACTCCTCAATAATTCTCAAAAATTAAAATTCATTTCCACTCTTTAATTTATAAATCCACAAATATACATATAAGTGCTCACGGTCTCTAATTCTCGAGGTACACTCAATACATCTACTGTCTACAACTGTGTACTAAAATTGTACTGCCCGAATCACTTACACTATTACCTCCAAATGATCAAAGTTATCATCACATGTATTTTCTTCCATGATTTTCAATCTATATCAACTGGTATATCATCTAATTATTATCACGCAGAGTGCTTTCTGTTATTAGCATCATTCTCGACTAATCCTCGATATGGAATCATTAGTACTCTTGGTATGATATCACTAGCTTCATTATTGGGTCATCTCATCAAACTTATTAGAACTCATGATTACCTGTACCTTCTACAACACTCATGTTTCTTTACTCTCATGGGCAAGTATATGGTTCCTCATCTCGATTGTTGTATAGGTATTTTTCTTTAATCCTTTAAAGCCTGTTAAACTAATCTGTGATACGCTTCACCATTTTTCTTTCCAATTTCGATATTTCTCTACTCATGACACCTCATTATAACTCTTTATGCATATATATTTCCTTACCTTTAACATTTTCGATATCAATTATCAAATTTGAATATCATGCTCCATTAATCCTTAACACAATTCCTGGATACTTAATTGTTCACATAGATCACTCAATTACATAATCACGATTATCCAGGATGGGTATACTGGCTCTGATACTAACTCTGGGAACTATCACTGATACTCTATACTCTCCTTCTACTTCTAGTATTATAATGACACATATCCTAGAACTATTGCCATAAGGTACTATGCTATGGGTTAACTCTAGATTAAGGCCTACTGCTCACATGTCCAACTAGGAAACACTTACAACTCACTAGCAACACTCAGTCAATACTAATACTCAAGACACAGCCATAATTATAAGACATTAATTATCATACTTAACAAGAAATCCTCAAAGAATAGGAGCTCAAAAAGACTGGATTGAGGACTGAAGGTGTTTCTACTGCTAGCAACAAAAAGAAACGATAGAAAAAGTCCTGTATAACAAAAATAGATAAGTGTTGAGATGATACTTTAAGAACAAATTTTAAGACATAACCTGATAATCATACACGTCGGTCAGAAATTATGACGCTGAGAATCCTCGCCACGCCAGTAAGCATAGGTGTGATAAACGATAAGTTCCGTAACTAAAGTACGCAACCCTATAATCATGACATCTAGAAATTTTGTCACGCCAACCGGTACGGCTGCGATAAACTCTAGGTTCCATGACCAAAGTAGACGTTTCACCTTTCTCACTGTTCTCATCAATATATGTCATCAGATGATATCATAAAGTTTAGTCCGTAAAATTTATCTCGATATGAAATCAAACTCTACAATGAAACCAAGATCCTAATTACTGATCAATAATAATCAATTTCAATATCAACAAGTGAGGACGGACGGAAACAAGGGCGAAGGATTTAAAATTAGAAATTTTAATAAGATTCTCAAGGGGTCGTCCCAGGAATCTCTCAAGAATTTGTGATTGAGTATCCTCTCTCATCCTAGTATCCTATGTCCTATATTCAATAGCAGGCACGCAGTAGTACAACTATGACGTCGTACTACTACGACATCGCACAACTTGCGAAGTCAGACCTGCATGGGCCACCACTAAAAACGTATCACGACCCGCACCCGATATAGGGGTACGAGAGCGTGGGTACGTCCAGCCTACACCACAACATCGACGGTAGAACGCTGTCTAGGTCATGTATCTATCTAATCAATCTCACATGAATACCCAACTCCATAAGGAGACGTAGATATCACAAAATAATGCTGGAAATACTCAATCACATAAACTAAAGCACGATGAGATATCAAGGCAAGCAAAGAAATATAAGACAAGTCTAACGATAAAATAGTCATACCTGCAATCAGTAACATCCAATACCCAAGTGTGTCAGAAACAAGTCCACTAAGGTCACAATCTGGAAAATATTTTCCAGTCAGGAAGGAGCAAAGTACATTTCTAATTAGCAATTCTATATCAATGATATAAACTATGTAGCAGTATATAGATGGAAATATATAAGATGCATGTATATGTACGGAAAATGTACAATAAAGGATATACTGGAAATACTGTAAGTAAATGCAAGAAAAGAAACAATATGTCAAAGAGCAAGAATACTATGACTAAGTGTGTGAGTACTAGCTTTAACATGTGATCAGCTTGGAAACTTGATCAGGCTGGTTACATGTGATTAGCTATGATTCATGTAAGGTCAGGCTAACCGTTGGTTAGCTATGATGCATGTAGAGGTCAGGCTAATCACACGTAACAGCTATAAAGCATGTAAATGGTCAGGCCGCACCCGACGTGAGATATGGGATGAGCTATGTTACATGTGGAGTTGGATATGATCACATATCTATACTAAAATACTCTCCATCCCCGACTGGTATATTAGATCCAGCCATGGTACGCTATGGCACGGGATTCCCCAGGGAGGTAGCAAATCTCCCCAAAAATTAGTGTCTGTACATGTACAAGATATCAATAAAGCAAGACTTGTACAAGCTACACCATAAACAAGGAATAACATCTCATGACGAGATCCGTATATACCAATCCGTGTAACCATCGTGTCAAGAGCATGGATATTTATACTAGATACAGTGAACATAGGGGATATCATAAATAAGAAACTAATCAGAGATTATACTCGTCTTGGGTCCTTAGCTGGTAAAACCAATGTCCTGTCCCAGAGTTTCGTCTGGAGGATCCAACAGTCCTATAAACATATAATAAATAATACAACATTTGCATCAGATGCTATACTAAACACACAATCAAATACCTAACTCAGGTGCTATGCCAGGTATGGCACTGGTCAATCTAGGGTCAGTGTGCGTCAAGTCGCACGGGCGTCGCGTCTGTGATTGCCGGGCAAGACAGACGATCAAAATGGTACGGGACTTGCCAATACGTCAGTGTACGTGTGGCAATCTGCTAGCGGTTCACATGGTCATAGGTCAGGTGTAGTTACGGGGTATCCGTATTTACACTCGATCATCTAGTACATATTATACATATTTCCACTAACAATACAATAATGTTCATTTGGTACAAAAAATAGCTATGTGTATTTATATATATTTTAAGTAAAATTGATACTATATGTTTAATTATAAAAATATCCACTAGGACATACTTTATACAAGATATATATATATATATATACCAAATACATTTACATTTATATATACAAACACCAAAGTTTTATATATATACTAAAGAATATATATATATATATGTACTAAATATATATATATATATATATATATATATATATATATATATATACAAATCTTAATACATATACAATAATTACGTATGTATGTACGTACATATTTGCCAATATAAATTATATATACTACATTTATATATTTACCAAAATATGTTTTATCAAACATATACTATGTATATATATATATACATTTATATACCACATAAATATACCTTTATACCAAAAATACATACATATATATATATATATATATATATATATATATATATATATATATATATATATATATATATATATATATATACCAAAAATACGTATTAATATACGTACTAAAATATATATATTAATACTAATACATAGAATAGTAATATATACACAAATTAGAGAATATACGATATATATATATATATATATATATATATATATATATATATATATATATATATATATATATGTATATACGTATATGAATACAAATATACTAATAGATACCCATATACATTACATATACTATATATATATGTATACATGTAAACCAATACATACATATATACCTACATACGTATATACACTAAGATATCTATCAATGAAAGGGAAGAGAAAGAGATCTCACAGGGGGTGGCTCGTCGGAGTTTGGCAAAGCGCAGGGAGGTGCGGGTGATGAAGGAGGCTGGTCGAGGAGGAGATGGAGGGAAGCTGGCCGAAGCAGGGAGCAAGGGGAGCTCGGGGGAGATGAAGGCACTGGTGGTGGTGGTTGTAGCTTGGTTGGCTCCGGGGAGCAATGGCTGCGGATGTCTGTCGGAGTAGGAGGCAGTGAGGGCCGGAGTTGCAGAGGGAAGGTGGCTGAGGTGTGGGATTCGCCGGAGTTGCAGCAAGGAGGAGCTGGTGGGGAGTTCGACCGGAGTCGAGGGGGAGCTAGGAGGGAAGCTGGGGAGGAGATGACTTGTGGTGGTGGTGCGGCTGAATTGGCTGCCGGAGTCAGTGACGAGAAAGAGCCGGTGAGGAGGATACAGGGAGTCGGGTGCCGTCGGGTTGGCCGCCGGGTGGATGCGGCTCGAGTGAGGCCGGACTGCAGTTGCAGGCGGGGAGAGCAGTGGAAAGAAGTGCAGTGGGCTCGTCGGAGTTTTGTAGGCTCGGTTGGCCAGAGCGAACGTAGGTGGAGCAGCTCGTCTCCGGGGGAGCTCGGCTTGGCAGAGATGAGGTACGGGGAAGAAGCTAGGGATGGTGGAGGAACTGTGCAGCAGTGTCGCCGGGGAAGAAGAGCTCGATTGAGGTGGTCGCAGTGGGAAGAGAGGCAGGTCGGGGAAGATGGTTTGGCCGGACTGGGTGGCTGGGGCTGGCCGGTCGGGTGGCTACGGGTGAGAGGGGGTTAGCTTGGTGTTGGTGAAGGTGTAGTATATTTTTTTGTGAAGAATTTATTTGGAAAGGGTGGTGGCTTTTGTATGGGGAAGGAGGTGATGTGACCCCCCTAGAAATTAGGGCCAGCCAAAATATTGGGATAGGGTTTACTTGGTAAAGGGGTTGAGGGAACATGCAAGGGGGTTGTGTGGTGGGGATGGCTCCATTTAAAATGGAAGGCGTAGATTCAACATGAATAAAAATGCAATAAAAAGGAGGAGGGAGAGATTAGGTTGACTAGTCAAGATAGGGGGTTGGTTTCCCTCATTTGGGTTAAACCAATAGGATGGTGACACATCATTGCAATTTTTCAATTAAGTCCCCAACAAATAGAAAATTACACAGAAATGGGTTTCTGAATTTAATTAATTAAAATTAGATACACTTGGCGTTCTAAAATTAATTAGGAATACATGGGCCAAAATTAGGTCGGGTCATCAATATCATTAATGAAGAAGACTCAGAACAGAATATTATCCTAATTTGGGTCGCATGAAAAATAGGTCAAGATTGCCTCCAATTTCGATTGGAACGCACAACGATACAAAGTTAAAATTTATTTAGGAATTAAATAAACGTCCGTGACGAATATTGTGCGGCTAAAATGAAGCTCAAGAGATCATAATTATGAGTTGCAAAAATATCCGAATGGAAGGCAGGCACGTCGGGGGCAAGGTTGTGAAATTTGTTGGAAGGCAAAAGTTAGGGTAGCGCTCCAAATATCGAAGCAACGGCAGCGTGCAATAATTAATTAAATTACGGTAATTAATTACTATCTCAATAATTAAATCCTAAATAATGCAATTTAACACGTAATCCTATAATTCGGCCAGGTGTTCGTCTAGTGGGCTTCTAGGTCAAGTCTACCAGCTCAAACATAATGAACACCGTATATAATAATATATTTAATTACACATCTCACATAATTATTTAAATTAAATATACTCATCATGCAATTATTTAATTGTAACTACCATAATATTAAATATTATAAAAAGTCAAAAATATTCCTGTTTTCGGAACGTGGTAGTGACAATATCGACTTGCACTACCACCTTAACTTGAGGAAGTACATGTCGTATTCTATGTGTCGCAGCTCAGGCGATATGTGGCAGACAGCAGTCATGTTCTCGACCATTCAGAGATCACCATTGGGCCGAACTTGTCCTATCAAGAGCAACCCATGGGAATCCTTGATCATCGAGAGAAAGTATTAAGGAACCAGTCTATTCTCTTAGTCCGCGTAGCATGGAGGCATGGCGCGCCAGGAGAATCTACATGGGAGCGTCCTCATGCGCCAACATTTTTCGAACCTATTCACAGACCAAGGTATAAATTTACTCTGGTAATTTATATCCCTTACCATTCTTGACTTTCTACCATGGCTTAGTTTAATTTTGAGGACAAAATTTTTATAAGTTGGGTAGAATGTAAGAACCCTAATTCTGAAAACCGTATTTCTCTATTATTAACTTATGTAATTTCTTATTTATAGTAGTTATAAGCTAAATAGAGATAATTGATTTTATTAGATTTTATTTTGAGATGTTTGAGCATTTAGAGGACTTATGGAGCCATTATAAAAAAATTTCTAATTTATTCCATGTAGGAGACCCGTTGGTCAGTTGCTAGCTCAACCGTATGCACCAATGTAATTCTTAGAATTTCCTGTGAATAGATATGTGTATATATATATATATATATATATATATATATATATATATATATATATATATATATACAATTCCTATTTGGATTTCAACCCGAAACCCAAACCCACGTAAAGTAAGAAATCAACAGCAGCAGTAGCAAACCAACTTTTCTCCTCCGGGCGTAAACCAATTCCACCGTTCTAAATTTTCTTTCACCCGCGCATAAAGTTTAAACCCCACGCGTAAAATAACTCCGCGCGTAAAGTAGAACTCCACCGCTTAATTTCCTACACCGCACGTAAAACAAACCCACCGCCTCATTTCCACCGCCGCTTTACCTATTATTACTAAACTCTCCTCAACCGAAACCTAAACCAATGAAAGAAAGAAATAGCAGCGGCAGTAATTTCTTAACCAGTAAGTAACCCCCACCGCCTCTTTTCAATATATATATATGTGTTATTACAACTCTTCCAAACCCTAACCCCACTTTTTCTTACAATGAACTAAAATACTGAATTGGACGTTGCACTCTACAGAACTCTTGCTCGGCAAGTATACCTTGCCATTGTACTATTATTACTTTCCAGCCAATACATGCATGTTTAATTCTGCTTATATAGATGTTTATTTATATAGATTTTGGACCTATTTCATGAGACCACCCCAGTATTATGGAGCATCATTAGATTCATTGGCTGTGACACAGTTGTTACATGAGTTGTGAGTCTCATATTGATTATGGAATGCGTGACAGGTCTGGCCTTCTGTACGTATTGGCCGTGCATTAGGGATGACTGTTGATAGAAACTTTGTATGCTAGAAGACCTGGCAGTTAATTAGAGGTTTTATCGTGTCATGGATATGGCAAGCTTAGAGCATGGGATGGGGAGAACAACAAGTAGGGCGTTTGGGCTCCTTTACACTTTTCCTAGTTGCACGGATTCTCCGCTAGAGAAACGGGTGGTTGTGATCCTATATATTGCAGGAGGCCATTGCCGTTCAAAAGACGGTACGCTTGTAGGCCCCTGATTCTCCGAGAGAATCATGCCAATCCTATTATGGCCAGATAGCCCAAGTATTGGAAAGTTGTTCTCAAATTGCATCCACTTAGACGGTTAGGTGACCCATTGGATGTTTATATGTCAGTACTAATTGGCATGTTATTATGTATCTTGCTACGTCCCTCTGAGGACCTGATCCCTTTCCAGATATGGACGAGCAGGAGTATCTACAGGAGTATGGACCTGGACCTGACTCTACTTACCAGACTGAGGAGGTCTTACCCTCAGAGTAGTTATGATTATTTCCACTGTTTAGAGATTTTGTTACTACTTCAGTTTAGTCATTTTGTAGTGGATTTGTTTCCACCTGACTATCAGACTTGATACTCATCTTGGATATTCAGTTATTATTCAGCCCTTATTTTCTACTTATTATTTGTGCTGTGGATGAGATATAGATTGTGTGTGACTTGTTGTGACAGTATATTACCACTGGTGGATTGGATATTTATGTACAGCGTACGTGTGTATATGGTTTCCATATATTGAGTTAATATACATACGACTGGGCGTGTTACATATTCCTAGTCCTATGAATTTTGGGACTGGGGCGTGACACAGATCCTTCCCTTACCTGCTTCTAACTTACAGTGCACACACTGTGTGCACTGCTGCAGAGTCCCCCTTTAGGGCTTGCAAGTCGAGCCTCCCTTATTGCTCACTGATATCTGAAACACCCTCCTCCATTCCATATACTGGAACCACCAACCTATCCCCTATCTTAACAACAACACCAACAACAATAATGCACACAGTCAACCCACTTCAACGAACTCTGTTCACAGTCGAATTTTCCCCTTCTGTTAACATTTAAACACCACCACCAACACACAACAACCACAAATAACTTTTATATATATATATATATATATATATATATATATATATATATATATATATATACTAATATGTATATACACAATAATGTTGAGTGTACTCAATACACACACACACACTAATAGTCATTTCATCAAACACATTGAGTGCACAAATATTATACTTATGTTACACACCCAAACAAAGTACCAAAACCCCCAATACCTAACAAAAACTAATTCTAGACATCAAATACATCTATATATAACTAAAGTGACTAGTTGCAATGGAATTTAAGGAGTAATTATACTAACATGCACAAAATCCTAAAATAAACCCCCATATCATAGCGTATTACAAAGTATCATGATATACCCTACTCGTATCCAATTGTGGATACGTAGCTAGCCTCACACACTCAATCTAAGTCTAATTAGACCTAATTGATCTAATGACAAATATTTGGTGCACCTATCTCGAAATTCCTCCAAATTAGGCACAAATCTCAATGTAGAAGTCATAATAGGGATCATATGAACCTAGTTCTTCTTCCTATGGGTAGTTCTAATTAAGCTATGGAAGAGTTCTTAATGCCCTAATGCAACAATTAGAATATAATTAAAGGAGAATTTTAGAATTATACTTATTGGAAGATGGATTCCCAATAAAATGCTAAATAGACACAATTATGATACAAACTCTTAGCCAATTCCTTCTTCTCCAAGTGCTCCTTGCAATCCAAGGTCCTAGGCTTCTTAGATGATAAAAATAGAAGGAAATGAGAGTGATTTGAGAGGGATTGGTTGAGGGATGAATCAATTTTGGGAAGAACACAATTGGGGATCAATTTTGGAATGAGGAATGAAGACGAGAGAGAAAGACTCCACCCTAATAGGGAAGACCATGCTACCCTCTCCCAAGCAACACACAAAGTCTATTTTCCCCCACTAATAAGTCATGAAGGGTATTTAATTCGAAAAGTTAATTAAGGAAGCTTCTAGTTCTAATGAAAGGTTAATCTAATTTCTAATTAAAGCAAGAAAATGACTTAATAGAGTCTAATGTGGCTAGTCTAACTATTGAGTTCAATGTCACATGTCATATCTAATTAGATCCACTAGTGTCAAGTCCAAATAATTAGTCTATTTCACTCATCAATAAATATTAAACTCATATATTATATAAATATAACACTATATATAATAAATACAAAATGACAAAACTATCCCTATCTAAAAATACGGTAGTGACAGAAAGAGTTGGTAATAGATGGTAAGGTTATGTCAGCTTGAACTTTGAGATTTATAGGACAACTCTGATTCAGTGGAAGGGTGTTGGTTGTGAATAGTAGTGGGCATTGGTAGTGTGGGTCGATATGGTTTCAGTGGGAGGAGAAGAGGATATAAGAGTATTATGGGTGTCTGGACCAGAAAATAACTTCGGTGTTAGAACTTGGGATACAGTGGTGGTTGGACATCTGGTAGGTTGATATTGTGGGACATGATGGTGCAAGACTATTGGGGGAGGACGGGTTTGTGGTTTTTGGTTTAGGTTTACTATATGATGACAAGGGTGCAGATGAATTTTGAATTGGTTTTGGCGGTAAGGTAGTGGGGTGATAGGGATAGGTATTTATAAGGGTTTTGCTGGGAATAGGTAGTTTCGGGTTGGTTACCTGTAAATCCGGGTTAGTGGGAAAAATCAATGCAGGAAAACTGCGAGGAAGGATGGGGACTTCGCCGGAGACAGTAGCCGGAGGATGGGTGTGGTGGCGCAACGCATTGGTGGAGGAGATAAGAGGGTGTAATACCTTGGAAATGTCTGCATGAGGCTCCTTGGGAGAAATTCTTGAATCAATATTCATGTCTGATACACATGGCCCAGAGTCAAGCAATATGGTGACGTTGGGGTTGGTGGTATTATTACATTCAATTTGGGATTGTGATTTAGGCTTGTTTGAATAGCGGGGAGACACCCCATTGCTGGCTTCCGATGACTCATTACTTTTGAATCAAAGTGCCTGAGAAGCACATATTGAAAAGTCGAGCCTTTTGTCAAGCAGTGACCGAATGTGGCTCAACACAGATTGTTGATTTTTTAAGGGCCATTTCTCAACACAGATTCGAGGTTTTAGCCATAGTTGAAATCATGAAAATAGTACGTACTTTTTATATATGATCATGAAAATAGATAGAAACTGAGAAAGGAGCAAAAATGAGGAAAGCATCCCAGATACATATTCATCCGAAGTCTACCATCCTAATTTAACTTGTAATTACATTTTTGCTATCAATTAACAACACTTAGGCTTAATTTGGTCTAGACAAGAGGCCCTCCCTTGAAGTACTCGGTGAAGGCCAAGGCGACCAGGCCGAGCATGGCGAACCTCCCGTTGAACATCTCGGCATCGGCAGTCATGAGCCCCCTGGACATGGACTGCACGCTTATGCCCTTGAAGAGAGGGATCAGCGACGCTGCAGAGAACACGGCACCGGCCAGTACGAACCACTGAAGGCCACCGTTCGTCAGCTGCATCGCCAAGTCATCTCCCCTGGCCAGCTCCACAGCCAAAGCAGACACGAACCCGACCATGGCCAGACGGCCGTTGATCCTCTCCGGTGCCGGGCCGCTGAATGCTAGCACGTCCGAGAAGTTTACTTTGGGTGCCTTTGGAGGCTGCTCCTGCACACAAAGATATGGTTAAAGGTGAGATAGATTCATTCATACACCGTCGTCGACGCGACCGATAGGTGGAATTAATGTAAAAATCTTCAGCGACTACAGTTATGAATGACTACTACATGTCTACAAATAGATAGATCGCATGTACGGTACCTCTGCTGCTTGACACCGAATGCGCATGCCAGAGCCGGCACGGCCACAGCGGCTCCGCAACAAGCTAACAGAAGGAAGCCGCGCCGGAGAGCGGCTCGCAAAGGAGGCGACTCCTCGGAGCGCGGAGCTAGAAACACATGAATATTGTACTGTGGCTGAGGCTGCCATTGCAAGAGTTTTTTTGTCACAACAATATGTGATGAGGAGGAAGATGATCTCTAGCTTAGTGTGTTTTTTACATTTCTTTGGGCTGCCAACTTTATAGAAGCGAGCGGGCGGAGGGAGAGCATGTGGATCGAGCTGGTGGATGGATTGCCTGAGTGCACGTAGGCAGGCCTTGATGGTATTGTCATGTGGTCCACGCAGAGAGTTTGGACGTGGACCGGAGTAATGTCACATGAACTTGTAACCCAACGTGGACTGGGAAGGGACCAACCCTGCAATTTGGGAACGGACGGACGGACGCTGTGGAGTCCTTGGTGTCCAGCGTCTTTGTTGTCTTTTTGTGTAAGTATTTTTTTTTTTTTTTTTTTGACTTTCTGGCACAACGTACGGTATCCGACGTAACGTTCGAAACTTTAATACATACTATATTGCATGTCTTTGGATCCACTGTCCTTCAACTCTCACCATTTATAAATAGAAGGAATAATACGTCTCCGTGGCTCAATCGAGCCGATTACTCTCATTTAGATTAATTGGGTAGGTTGATTGTAGAATCAACATTTACAAGTAAGGTTGGATTACTCTTTGCTCTTTTAAATTAGAGTGATATTTTGAATGATTTTTCAAACAAACACTTTATGTGGTTTCAAACACTAGATTTATGTGGTAGTTATTTTACATTACATCATATTTTCTTGTAATAGTTTGGGAGACTTTATATGCCTATATATGGTTTCGTTGTAAAACTTTATTTTTACTTAGTTGAAGTTCAAGGCTTGAACTATACACTATGGTCACTTTAACACCCTATTTTCTATTTGCCTCATCAATATGATGAAAACGGGTAGCACTGCTTGAGACTGATATTACATCGTGTTTTATTGAGACTGTTAGTTCCGAGGCTTAATCAAAGATGGTAGAATAGAGCCCAGGAACAAAGGTTCATGCAAACTTTTCAGTCTACCCTCTGTTTGATCCTAAAGTTGTAGTTGAGACTCAGAAATTCACGCAAACAACTTTGTCCTATAATGAACTCGATTTCAACAAAGATACTTAAACACTTCCAATTACAACTACTACTAGATTACAAAACTATAGAATCACAATACGTTCTTCTTTGCAAACTCTGTTAAAATTGGGACAAAACGTTTACAATGAGAAGTAGAGGAAGAAGAAAGGAAGAAGGGCTTGCTGGGGTGATGAGGATCACCGTTGCTCAAAGCAAGATTCGTCCTACACGATCTGTTCACAGGAAGCAACAAGTTCTGAAATGAACTTCTGGAACGCTCATCGTCACCTCTGTCTAGAACTCGCACGAACTTCTCGAATCCTATGATAGCGGCAACAACTTACTCTATGCGTCTCTCAATTTCGAAGTAAGTCCTCAAATGAGCACGAATAGAGTATTTATAGAGTAGTGTGAAAACCCTAACCCTAGTCGCCAACCAAAAATGAAAATATAAGAATAAATTAAATTCAAATCCCACAAAAATCGCATCTGAATTAATGATCAATTTTTTCCATAACCATTCAAATTTCGCAATCAGACGGCATATGCGCCCAGCTCACTGTCATCGCATATGCTCGTAGCAGCACAGCCACAGTCTCGCATAGACCCAACAGCGCGACAGCTCATGCGCGTATAAGCGCAATAGTGCATGCACGCATACGCATAGACACGCATAGCCTCGCATAGCCCGTGCATATTCAGCTTATGCACCAGCGCTAGCAACCCTCGCAAAAATGAGAGCCATGTGGCATACTAAGTGCATAGTGTGCCACTTTGCACCCTTGAGCCCGAGTCCGAGTCGCTAAGTCCCTTTGGGGCTTAGCCCCTAAGAGAAGTTTTTCAAAAGAGTGACAAAAACATAAATATTTTCTGTGAGGAGTTTAACCTTAATCCTCCTAGGAAAATACCCCCACATGGCACCCACTTGTGCCCCACCATAACCCATGTGCACACCTCAACAACAAGTAAAACTTCATATTGAGATACCCACTTGGAGTTGTAGCGAGACTATATTTACTAGTCCAAAGAAAAAAATCCAACAGAGACTAGTTGGCCGTTTAGGATATTTTGACATTTTTGAGGAAATTTTGGCATTCTGTTACTGTTATTACTGTTGCATTCTAATTTCTGTTAGTGATTGAGGATATTTTCTATTACTGTTGTTGGTTAATGTTACTGCTTGTATTCTAATTTCTGATGTTACTGCTGGTGGTATTGCTCTCTATAGATGATTTAAACTTATATTGTGCTACTTTTGTCCGATTCTCTTCCTCAGCCAGTGATCGATGAGGCATACACTGCATCCATTCACTCATTGTGAAGAAGTGATAGGAGATAATATTCTCGGTATTTTATTCATCATGATATTACATATATATATACATCCACATATCAACTTGGGGCCTAAGTCACATGGCCAATCACCATAAATATAATTTAATACAATGTAATCCCAATACCCCAATCACCATATATAGCCAACCAATCACCATGTATAGCTAATCACCATAAATGAAATTTAATGATACAATTTAATCCCAATACCCCCCCTCAAGTTGGAGCATGCAAGTCACAAATGCACAATTTGCGCAAAAGAAACTCAAATTGTCGTTTTCCAAAGCTTTGGTAAAAATATCCGTCAGTTGCCTATCCGTTAGCACATAAGATGGACAAATAACTCCAGCAAGAACACCATCCCTCAAAAAATGATAATCCACCTCAATGTGTTTTGTGCGCTCATAAAAAATTGGGTTCTACGCAAGATGTAAAGCAGATTGACTATCACAAAATAAATCTATAGCACAAAAATGTTGCACCCCCAAACTGCCAAGTAACCCCTTGAGCCACTTAAGCTCATACGTGACCGCCGCCATCGCACGGTACTCCGCTTCGGCCGAAGAACGGGACACCATCTCCTATTTTTTCGTCTTCCAAGAGATGGACGAATTACCAAGAAAAACTAACCGTCTCCTGTTATGGGACAACTCGCCCAATCAGAATTACACCACCCCCGGAGTCGTAAATTACAGTTAGAGTGAAGAAGAATGCCTTGACTGGGACAACCCTTCAGATATCTAACAACCCTCAAAGACGCATCACAATGATCATGTCGGGGCTCATGCATAAACTGCGACAAGACGTGAACAGCATAAGCTAAATTCGGCCGAGTAAACAAAAGATAAATCAATCGTCCCACAAGCCGTCAATATGTTTCTCTATCAGACAAAAGTGGACTTGTAGAGCGTGCAAGTTGATGATGTTGGTCCATGGAAAAGCTTGCGGGATTCGCCCCAACAATCATGTCTCAGAGATAATGTCAAGTGTATATTTCCATTGACACAGAAAAATACCTTCTGCACTTCGAGCTACCTCAATACCAAGAATTTACTTCAACGCCCCAAGGTCCTTCATGTGAAAGCATGTACTTAAATAATTCTTAAAGGCACTTAGAGCAGCAGAATTATTGCCAGAGAGAATCAAATCGTCGTCTACACAAGAATATTTCTCTGAACATCGCCCTTATGAAGAGTAAAAAGCGAATAGTCAGAGTACGATTGGCAAAATCTGTACTCCCGCAAAGAAGATGCCAACTTCGCAAACCAACAATGAGGCACTTGTTTAAGCCCATAAAGAGATTTTCGAAGCCGACATACCTGACCAGGGTGTTTGGTTTGGAAACCAGGTGGTAGTTTCATATACACTTCTTCGGTAAGGCCTCTATGTAGGAAGGCATTGTGAACATCCATTTGATATAGTTCCCAATTCTTTGCTGCGACTACAGCTAGAAATGCACGAACAATAACCATTTTTTGCAACCAGAACAAAAGTATAAGTATAATCAATCCCTTCAACCTGATGATTTCCAAAAACTACCAAACGACTTTAAGCCGCTCCACACTCCCATCAGAGTTATACTTTATCTTGTACACCTACCGGCTCCACAGAGCATATTTACAACCGAAAGCATATCCATGGTCTAGGTACCACTATCCTCCAATGCCCGCATCTCCTTCTGCATAGCTTTTCGCCACCCTACATCTTTAACCGCCTCTTTAAAGGAGGTCAGTTCTGTACCTACAGTTACAGCTGCAAGAAAATTCCTGTGTCCGAGAGAAAATCGGTCTCAATTCAAAAAATATGCTATAGGATAAGGAGTACCTGATGAGTGATTGGACGTGGTAGAACGTTGGGAGGGAGGACTATGAGACAACTTTCGTATTGTATTTGTAACAAAGTTACGGAGCTTCACAGAAAAAATCTTGGTACGCATGCCACGCCCTAGTTCACCCTCACCATTCGACATCACCACCGCCGCCTCATCTTCTGTTGTCGCAGCCGCCACGACTGCCTCCACCACGGTGGCCTTCGTTGTCGCGTCTTCCACGACGGCCTCGGCCTCAGCCTCAGCCGCGCTATCCTCCTCGACGGCCTCAACCTCCACGACGACCATCCCATCCATATGAGATAGATCAAACCCCAAAGCATCATCGCCCAAGACAAGGAACGCCAGGTCAGGAGGAGCCATATCACCCAATCATCTTCAACAGAATAGGAAAACTCATTCTCATAAAATTTAACATCTCGAGAGACAAAAAAAATACCAGTAGCTAGATCATACAATTTTCAACCCTTTTTGCCATGGGGGTATCCCACAAAAATATACTTTCGACTGCGAAGAGCAAACTTATCCATCTTAGTTTTTTGGTTGTGGGCAAAACAAAGACAACCAAAAATACGTAATTCATCATAAGAAGGAGCACCAAATAATATTTCATAAGGGGTTTCAAAACTAAGAAGGCTCGAAGGAGTTTGATTGATCAAATAACCAGCCGCCAAAATACACTTACCCAAAAAAATTTTTGGCAAATTTTCCTAAAAACGTAAAGCACGTGCCACATTCAAAATATATCTATGTTTTCGTTCGACCCTCCCATTCTGCTGAGGTGTACCTACACAAGATGTCTGAAACAAAATACCATTCTGTGCATAGTAGTCGCGCATGCAATTAAACTCAGTACCATTATCACTTCGCATAATACGAACTTTGGAATTAAATTGCCGCTCAATAGTAAAAAAAATAATGAGAACATCTTGTATATTTCAGTCGTATCAATCAACAAAAACACCCAAAATACGAGAAAAATCATCCATAATCGTCAAAAAATATCGAGCTCCACACAAAGAAGGCATAGGATACGGCCTCCAAAGATTACAATGTATCAAATCAAAAATTGCAACAGCCCGAGAGTCACTGACAGAAAAGATATCTATAGTTTGCTTTGCCTGATGGCAAACTTCACATGTCTTATTCACTGAACTACTAGAGCTACTGACAATAGGAAGTGACTTTACTACTTTATTAGAAGGATGCCCAAGTCGTTGATGCCAAATTTCCATAGAAGTCATCCCAGTCACTGCCAAGGCCTAAGTCCTCGGTACAATACAAAAGTAGTAGAGTCTGTCCCGCCATTTACCGACGCCAATCAGGGTCCTCAAACTGGATCCTTTATCATGCATAATTTTTTAGTAAATTATACAACATAATTTATATCATCAATAAGATTGCCGGTAGAAATTAAATTGCAATGTAATTGAGGTACGAATAGAACATTCGTGAGAACCACACCTGGTGCAAGAGCAACATGCCCACAGCACGAGGCCACCACAGTCTGTCCGTCCGGGAGTCCAACTGGACACTCCTCCATTGCCGTTATCCTCGACAATAAATCCAAATTTCTCGTAACATGATTCGAAGTGCCTGTATCAATAATCCAAGTGCAATGGACTTACCCACCATACGATCCTCCGAAGATTTGGCCGAAGAATTACCAACCATAGAAATAAGTTGTTGCCATTGGTCCGAAGTCAATCCTGGCACACCGTCGCCGCCTGCACCATCATTTGCCATCCGCAGCTGTGCAGCAACGAAGCCACGTCATGCCACCACCGGAGTTAATCCAAATTCCACCAGGTGTATGTCCGCTAAATCGGATATTGAGCGAATCCCACAGTGGTTTTCTCTCCTCAAAGTATGGTATTGTCTTATTCACCGAAGCGTCGATAGTATGCAAAATCCATTGTACAAGCATCGATTGGACGCAATACCAATCCTCCAATTGATCCTTCTACGAAGGTTTATTGATAGACCCATCAATAAAATAAAATTTTCGTCGAGCCCGTAGAGAAAGCCGAATAGATCTCGACCATTCCTCATAATTCTTCCTACAAAATACCACTTTCGTAATTGTATTACCCGGATTGTCATTATTACCAAGGTAATACGGGGATATGGGATCGATCCGCGATGCCGCCGGCGTAGAAGTCCCGCAGCCGCCGCCGCTCGTCATGTCATCGTCGCCGTTTGACATATCGCTACCGCCGCCGTTCGAAGAAAACGTGCCCTACCCGTCAGGCTCTGATACCTTGTGAAGAAGTGATAGGAGATAATATTATAGGTATTTCATTCATCATAATATTACATATATATACATCCAGATATCAACTTGGGGCCTAAGTCACATGGCCAATCACCATAAATACAATTTAATACAAAGTAATTCCAATACCCCAATCACTATATATAGTCAGCTAATCATCATATATAGCTAATCACCATAAATATAATTTAATGATACAATTTAATCCCAATACTCATGGAAACCTATTAATTTTTTCTCTGATTCTCTTTATCAACCAATGGTGAGGCATATACTGTAGCCATTCGTTAGTGGAAAAATTAGATTGGAGCGGAGGAGAGGTGGTAGTGGGATCGATGAAAGCTGAATCTAATTAGTCTACTCTTTTGCTTTATTTTGTTGTTGCAACATCTTTTTAGGGGTAACTGTTGAAATAATTACTTTATGTTTAACAGTTGAATAAACTCTTATTTTTCTTGTATTTGAAACCTTTATCAGTTGCTAATATTTTGCTATAAGAAAGTTGGTGATGATAATAGGCTTGAGAAATGAGAACAAATCAACAATGCATGCATAAAAAACCATCTGAATCTTGGAAAATTTATCTCCATCTTCTTCTTTAAGTGTGCAGTGCAACTACTATGCTACTTTGTTCATGTGTTGTGCAACATTGGGTTGGGATTAGGTTAGCCGTTGTTATTTCTTTCATGTGTTGTCCTATTACTGGCTAATATACATGTTTCTTTTATTTATTAAATTCCAGGTTTCTTCAACCCCAATGCCAATAATGTAAGAGAACAAGATGGTACTAAAGATCAAATAGCCAATTTACTTGTAATAAAGATTGTAATAGACAAGAACATAATGTTTGTAATATATTAGAACAAAATATTTGTAATGAGATATGCAGTCTGCAGTATGCAACATCATATTTGTATTTTTTTCACTGAGATAGCAAAATTTGAAATATTTAATGGAAATTTAGTAATGTTTATTGGAAATTCAGTTATGTTTAACATTGCATATTTTCTGTAACTTTTTTCTGAGATATAAAATTATCTTATGCTTATTTGCTGTATTTTATTTTTTTATATTTCTATTTGCTTGTAAAATGTCCCAACCTTGCCCAATATGCCAATGGCCTATCAACCGATCAAACCAAAATAACATAGCCGATTTTGTTTGGTTTGGTTTGTTTAAGTTTTGAAATTTTTTAGGTTCGGATCGGTTTTTGATTCTATTAATTAGGTTCATGTTCATTTTTTTATTTGGACCGAACCAAATGTTTGCTCTCCCTAGTTATGTGCTCTCCGTATTGTATGTTTTTTCCCCTTTGAGTTCACTGTTTTAAGGAATTCCATTCTATATGCTTGCACCTTAGGAGACGAAGAGAGTTGTTGCTGCCGCCACCATTGGAATCCAGGAAGTTCGTGCAAGTCCAGACAGAGGTGACATCAAGCGTTCCAGAAGTTCTATGTGAACTTGCTGGTTCCTGGGAACAGATCGTGTGGGGCGAATCTTGCTTTGAGCAACGATGATCTTTATCACCCCAGCAAGCAAAGTCTCTTCTTCTTCTTCTTCTTCTTCTTCTTCTTCTTCTTTCTTCTTCTTCTTCTTCTTCTTCTTCTTCTTTCTTCTCTATGTTCTGTCCGTTTGCAACTGCAATTGGAAGAAAGAACGAAAAGATAGTTTTCTCTGATTCTTTTATTGTCTTGTTTCAAGTTGTAATCAAATCCTATATATTATCTTCTTGTTGGATCAAGAGATATCAGGAAAGAAACTCTTATGTGAACTCCTGATCTCGACTTCAACTTCTGGTTCTACCATTTTTATTAAGCTTCGGGACTAATAATCTCAAAGCAAGATCCGAGTAAGATGGAGAACCGATCAAACCTTCTCGATACTAGCTTTCACAAGCTTGAGAAGTTTGATGGAAAATACTACAATATTTGGAAGAGGAAGATCTCTCTGAATCTTTGTCTTGTCAAAGTTGCTTATGTGTTGGTTGATCCAGAACCTACCATCCCTGAAGATGGAGAAGAACTTGAATTTGGTGTGGCATAGGACACGCACAACAAGTGGAAAGAAGACAACAACCTCTGCAGGCTATTGATCCTCAATACAATGGAGGACTCGATGGAAGAGTCTTACAGCAAGAAAGAGAAGGCGAAAGACATCTGGGAAGCTCTTGAGAAGTATTACAAAAATAATGAAAAGATATCAAAAATCTATCTCGTTGAAAAGTTTTTCACTTTGCAATTTGAAGACGAGAAGGTAATGCTGCCACAAGTCAAGGAACTTCTGAAGATGCAACAGAAGCTGGAGGAAGAGGGCATGAAACAGGAAGATAAGTTCATGGTGGGGGCTATCACCAAGCTTCCTCCAGGCTGGATCAAGTTCAAGACTAACATCTACCATAAGAAGATGGAGATCCAGCTCGAAGATCTTTTTCACTGGATTCACATTAAAGATGAGGCCAGAGGACAACTGAAGTTGGATTCCCTGTCCAAACAGTTGGCAAAGGCCAACTTGGTGCATGCTGGTGATTCCAAAGGAAAGCAGAAGGCTTCTCACAACAAGAAAAAGAAGGACTTCAACCATCTGAAAGTGAAGTCGACTTCGTTCAAGCCGAAGCCAAAGCCCAAGTCCGAAGTGACTTGTTACAATTATGGCAAGAAGGGCCACTACCAGAGTGACTACAGATCTGAGCCCAAACAGACAGAGCAATGTGAGCCTAATAAGGTTGCTATGATTATGCAGGTTATCACGACTGGTGTTGACTCTGACTGGTGGGTGAACTCTAGCGCATCATGCCATGTTTGCTCAAAGAGGGAGTTGTTCACCACCTACAAGCCTACATCTAAGAAGGTTATGGTGGTGAACTAGGCACAAGCTGAAGTTACAGGGATCAGAACAGTGGTACTAAACCTGACTTCAGGAAAGTCGCTGACGCTTCAGGATGTGAAGCATGCACCAATGATAGCCAAGAATCTGGTCTCAGGAAGTCTGCTCTGCAACGTAGGCTTGAGGATGGATATTAATGCTGGACATATGGTAATATCTTTCAAAGGAACATACTTCGGAAAAGCTTTCTGTACCGAAGGGATTTTCAAACTTTAACTTGTAACTCCTGCTACAATGATAAATACAGTCGCTTCTTCTGGTTATTCTCTTAAGTTATTGCCCAATAGAGTAGGACATATTTATTGTAAAAGAATAAACAAGATGTCTAGTCTAGGACTTATCTCCAAATATGGGGGTAAGATGGTGGAGAAGTGTGAGTGGTCTGTGCGTAGACAAAGATCACCAGAAATTCGTTCAAGCGGGTTAACCGAAGCACTGATCTTTTGGAGTTGGTGCACTTAGATATCTGTGACTTCAAACAGTTCTCCACAAAGGCCAAGATGAAGTATTTTATTATATTCATCGATGACTACTCGAAGTATGCGTTCGTTGATCTGCTCAAGTCAAAGGATGAAGCATTCATGAAGTTCAAGGAGTTCATGGCTGAAGCTGGACATTATATAGGGCAACAACTCAAGAGACTTAGAAGTACAGGATGTTGAGAGGAATTGTCAATGAGCCGACTGCTCCGTATTCTCCTCAATCAAATAGTGTAGCTGAGAGAAAGAACAGGACGTTGACAAAAATGATGAACTCAATGCTGTTAATTATGGGTCTTCCAAACTGCTTCTGGGAAGAAGCTGCATTGACGGTTACGTTCATCATGAATAGAGTGTCATATGCAACATCCGATGTCACTCCTCATGAACTCTGGTTCAATGTCAAATCCAACTTGAATGTCATTCGAGTGTGGGGGTATCTGACATATATGAAGCTCCCAGACTTGAAGATTTTGTAAACCTCCTAAAATTTTAAATTTTATTTAAAGTAATTTTTATTAAATTATTGAAGTTCTTTAGAGTATTTTCATAGTTAATTAGAAAATAAATTGTATTGATTTAATTTACTTAGATAAATACTCATTTAGAATTATTGCATAAAACTATTATTTTTATTTTATTTTATTTTAGGAATCCTTGTTAAAGGGTGATAGATTTTTAGAATATATTTTTGTGTATGAATGTTTTTTTTGGATTTATAACCCCATCCATATTTATAAATATATATATGTAAATAATATATAGTTATTAATAATATATAGTTAATAATAATAATAATAATAATAATAATAATAATAATAAAAAAAAATAAAAAGAAAAATAAAAGAAAAATAAAAGAAAATAAAAGAAAAAAGAAAACATAAAACCCAAAACCTACTCCTTAACCTAAACCTAACCTGAAACCAATTCCTACTAATCCTAAACTAATCTCACCCGCAGCAAAACACCCCCTTCAGAACCCAGACCCCCCCCCCGGACCCCTCTCTCTCTCTCTTTCTCTCTCTCTCTCTCTCTCTCTCTCTATATATATATATATATATATATATATATATATATATAACTCAAACCCTAACCCTAACCCTAGTATCCGACCCTAATACCGACCACCCGATGACCGGCGACCGACCAGAGCCGCCGCCCCGTGCTGCCGCAGCCGCCGGCGACCGCACCGGCGTCCGCCCGCCTGCGCACCCACTCGCGCATGTGCACAGCCCCGAGCCCATCTTCAAGGCGATGTATCTCTCTCATTTTTGATCCTTTTCTCGAGCGGTTTGTCCGTGTACGTTCACAACCTAACCCTCTAGGATTTTCCTTCAAGCGCAACGAGTTTTCTTGTCCTAGATTGGTCAAAAATCGACCCAAAGTTGGCCAAAAAACTGACCAAAAATAGTCCAAAATTTTGATCCAAACTCCCATGTTCATGTCCAATTTGCCACCAACCTGTTTAATATTTTTAAAATCTAATTGAAAGATTTTCTTCTCAATATAACCGAGATTTTTTTTTTGTTCTTTTAGTTTTTATTAGTTTGTTTTATTTGTTAAATTATTCGATCTCTAAAACGACCAAAAATTTGGTAATTTAAAATTAAGATTTTATGATACGGAGTGCGTCCTGCCAAACGGAACTGCCTCATTGCATACCAATTGCACCGAAAGACGCATATGGTATATCCTGACGTGTGGGCTTTCACGAAAGTTGATTCGGAAGTGTATGCGCGTTGGAATCAACCCGTATCCGTAAAAAGTTCCTATATAGTAACTTTTGTAAAACACCATCCCACTTTGTGTACGTCCGTCAGAATACGACAAAACTTGCGCCATTAGATTCTTGGTATCACGCTGGTCCTGTGACCCAAGTTTCACGCAATTCTAAGACAGTTGACCAAGCAGCCTATTCGTAGGCCCCACGGTTTGACTTGAAGGGCGAATTTGTGATCGGCTCACCGGAATCCAAAATTGGACATATCGTTGAGTTCGTATCGACGTTTAAAATTTTTTAGACCTATAATTTGTTCCATTTAGAGACCTTTACCTCTGGCACATATTTCGGTACAAAGTAGGCCACATGTGGAACCCACTTTGACCCAAAATTACCGTTTTGCTCCTGTATCCAAATTGGACCAAAGGATAGTATTTTCTAACGATCTCGTTTATTTCGGGAAGATTGGTGATGTTTATTTCAGCATCCAGAGGCGTTCATTCGGATGCCATAGTTCTGATCCCTTGCGCTTGACGTTTGGACGCTTACACTACGCAGCTTTCTTGCCAGACAAGTATACCTTGCCAAATTGCTTACAATACTTTGCATGCTTATCATATTTTCATATATTTATTATTATATGTATTTTTTTCAGTCATAATTATATATTATATATGTTGACACACACTTGACACATAGTATCATGGGAGGGGAGGACAGTCAGTAGGCGTATGGGCTACCCACTTTGGTAAACCGTAGTAACTAGCACGTACTACGGTAGTTATGTCGTGATGGTCTCTACCCTGGCGGTATGTCGATTGATGGTGTCACAATGGTCGCTACCCTCGCGGTATGACAGCTTCTGATGTACATGGACGTGTGTGTGAGTTGTGAGATAGATAGAGTAGCCTACACCTACCCATACGTCAAAAAGGTTGTCCTCATTATGCATTTATGTAGATTGTCTAGAACAGCGTACTTATATATTTACTATATATTATACATGTTTTACTCTATTCAATTGGCATGCTTCTATGTATCTTGTTACGTCCCTCTGAGGACCTGGTCACTTTCCAGGTGTAGACGATCATGATTATTTACAGGCGCACGGATCAGGACTTACTACTTCGTTATCTTTCGAGGAGGTCCTCTCTTCGAGTCTCATTGTTCATTAGATGTACTTATTTGGTTTCTCTTATATTCTAGTTTGGTAGTGGATTTATCTTCACCCAACTACTTGTTCTTATCAAGCATTTTATACTTGATTCAGTTATATAGTTGATTGGTCATTTGATTCTGTGGATGAGATCTAGTTATGCCCTGTGACTTATGATATAAATATATACCACTTGTGAATTATTGTTCATAATACAGCGTATGTATGTGTTATGGTTTTCATATATTGGAGTTGCCATATACATACGGCTGACATGCTTACGTATTCCTAGTCCTACGTATTTTGGGACTGGGACATGATATATTTTTGTGGTGGCCCATGTAGATTGAGAGCATATTGTCTCGGTTATATTACTGTACCGAGCAAGCCTGCGCATAGGATTAGAGTATAGGATCTCATCCACTTATTTAATCACCTTCCTTGATTTTATTTCGCATTCTTATTTGATTGCTTGCATTGCATCTTGCTTGATCCTTTCACAACGTTAATCTTATTTTTTCTTTCGTGCTTGATAGGGGTTAGGAAGATAACTTGTACTAGGTATATACACTCTAATGTTCAATAACACTATTAGTTAAATTCTTGTAAGTGGGTAGTATGCCTCATAACCTAGTATCATATAGTCCTTTTTATCCATTAATGAAGTATAATTGAATGACACCAACTATAGGCTTCCATAAGAAGATAGTGTTTACCCAGACTGTAGAACTTAAAGGCTCATACCCCCATTTGGTCGACTAGAGACTTAGACAAGAAGTTAGTATGGCAACTGTAGAGGCACAACACCGGACGAGTCTTATCTTCTTTGTGAACTTGAATTATTTTGTACATTCCTTCATCATAATCCAGCGTACTTATATTTTCTGGACTACCTTCGCTTATGCTGCTATTTTATAGCCTAGTTTTGTAAGCTTATTCTTTTATTGAGCTTGTTCATGATATATGTGTTATTGGGGATGCCTACTAATTTATTGTCTAAATCAAAATCAGTTTATTACGGTCTGATCAACCTTAATGCACTTGGTTTGCTCTTCGCATGACTACTTTACGTTGATTGAGATATAGTTGACTAGTAGATGAATATACTTTCTCTTTAGACATGTCCGAGCATATCTTATCGGTTACATAACTGTACTGATATAAGCATATGAATAGAAATTTACCAAAATAGGATCTCATCCGCAATTGCCCTGACAACTCTCTTTTTGAATTCTTTAATCGCCTTGAACCCCATACTTGTATTTTATCACCTCCTTCTTGAATTCTTTATTATTGTTTTTCGTCTTTCTCTATTTCGGAAAGATGAATACTCGTGCTTGGTATAAGTTTGATACACGAAGAGTACTAGATATACCCCATAGGCCAATCACATTACTTTATGACTATCTTTTGTAATTAATGGCATATCACATGTGATATATGTGGTATTAAAATTTTTGAGGATATGTTGATATTTTAACTAGATGGCATACCCACGATGCTAATGGATGACACGAGTAGCAGTAGTAGTATTCTCTTTCCTATCACCATCTCGTCCCCTTGGGTTGCTCATCTTCTCTTCCATATCCATTCCTTGTCCTATGCTTAATTTTTCCTATCGTAGTTGCATCTTTTCATGCCATCATGAATTATTGATTTACTTCAACCTCACCCTTTATTTTGTTAGTTAAAACATAAATGGGTTAGTAATAATTAATAACAAAAAAGGATGAATTCATAATGATAACCCTTATGTATATGCACTATAACAATATCTGTATTCTCTTATTATTTTTAAACCATGAGTAGCATCCTTTAGTTTAATAGGAATTAGTTGGATTGTTAAAATTGTTCATACTTCTAATAGTTTTATAAAGTTAGTCAAGACCTTAATTGTTGCCCTAAAACTTAGACTAAGCTTAGGAAAGAGTTGAAGGCACTTGTTACGAACTGATGACTATAACAAATCATTGGCGAGGTAGCGACAGCTGCAGCTAGACCATTATAGTAGAGTAGTTGAATTATTTACAGACATATTGGCCAGGTGGCGTGGCAGTATTAGACTACGATACTTGACGGTTACAGAAAAAAATCATGGTTATGAGATTCCAGACAAGTATCCCAAAATTCTTGACCCAATGAATAAATTCGCCTTACAACCTAGACAATAGCCTCAAAAGACTGTGACTACTAGAAGAATTCTTGTAAGTTGGGTAGTGTAGACGAGTTAGAGGATAAAAGAATAGTGTATAGACAATAAGAGAGAAAAGTGTTAGGGTGACTGACCATAACCTTTTAGGAACGCTGCAAGCTAGCAATGAAGTGTTAATAGCTATAGTATTTATTACGAATATGGGTTAGTGTTAATTTCGAGGATAAAATTATTGTAAGTTGGATAGAATGTAAACCCCCTAAATTTTTAAATTTTATTTAAAGTATTTTTTATTAAATTATTGAATTTTTTAGAGTATTTTCGTAGTTAATTAGAAAATAAATTGTATTAATTTAATTTACTTAAATAAATACTCATTTACAATTATTTCATAAAACTATTATTTTTATTTTATTTTATTTTATTTTATTTTATTTTATTTTATTTTATTTTAGGAATTCTTGTTAAAGGGTGATGGATTTTTAGAATTTATTTTTGTGTATAAATATTTTTTTTTGATTTATAACCCCATATATATATGTAAATATATATATGTAAATAATATATAGTTATTAATAATATATAATAATAATAATAATAATAATAATAATAATAATAATAATAATAATAATAATAATAATAATAATAATAATAATAATAATAATAGTAATAATAATAATAATAATAATAATAATAATAATAATAATAATAGTAATAGTAATAGTAATAGTAATAGTAAATAAAAAGAAAGACAAAAGAAAAACAAAAGAAAAGAAAAGAAAAAGAAAACTTAAAAACCCAAAACCTACTCCTTAACCTAAACCTAACCTAAAACCAATTCCTACTAATCCTAAACTAATCTCACCCGTAGCAAAATACCCCCTTCAGAACCCAGAACCCTACCCCTACCGATTTCTCTCTCTCTCTCCATATATATATATATATATATATATATATATATATATATATATACATTCATAACTCAAACCCTAACCCTAACCGTAGTCCCCGACCCTAACACCGACCACCCGACGACCGGCGACCGACCACAGGCGCCGCCCCGCCGCATCCGCCGGCGACTGCACCGTCGTCCGCCCGCGCGCGCGCCCGCGTGCGCATGTGCACAGCCCCAAGCCCATATTCAAGGTGATGTATCTCTCTCATCTTTGATCCTTTTCTCGAGCTATTTGTCCGTGTACGTTCACAACCTAACCCTCTAGGATTTTCCTTCAAGCGGGATGAGTTTTCGTGCCCTAGATTGGTCGAAAAATCGACCGAAAGTTAGCCGAAAAACTGACCAAAAACAGTCCAGAATTTGGATCCAAACCCCCATGTTCATGCCCAATTTGCCACCAACCTGTTTAATATTTTCAAAATCTAATTAAAAGATTTTTTTCTCAATATAATCGAGTATTTTTTTGTTCTTTTAGTTTTTATTAGTTTATTTTATTTGTTAAATTATTCGACCTCCAAAACGACCAAAAACTTGGTAATTTAAAATTAAGATTTTGTGATACAGAGTGCGCTCTGCCAAACGGGACCGCCTCGTCGCGTACCAATTGTACTGAAAGGCGCGTATGGTATATCCTGACGTGTGGGTTTTCGTGAAGGTTTATTCGGACGTGTGTACGCGTCAAAATCAATCAGTATCCGTAAAAAGTTTCCATATCGCGATTTTTGTAAAACACCACCCCACTTTGTGTACGTCCGTCAGAATGAGACGAAACTTGCACTATAGGATTCGTGGTATCATGCGGTCCTGTGACCCAAGTTTCACACAATTCTGAGATAGTTGACCAAGCCGCCTATTCGCGGGTCCCACGGTTTGACTTAAAGGGCGAATTTGTGATCGGCTCACCGAAATCCAAAATTGGACATATCGTTGAGTTTGTATTAACGTTTAGAATTTGTTAGACCTATAATTTATCCCATTTAGAGACCTTTACCCTTGACACGTATTTCGGTGCAAAGTGGGCCACATGTGAACCCACTTTGACCCAAAATTACTGTTTTGCCCCTGTATCCAAATTGGACGAAAGGGTAGTATTTTCTAGCTATCTCGCTTATTCCAAAAAATATTGGTGATATTTATTTCAGCATCCAGAGGCATTTATTCGGATGCCATAGTTCTGATCCCTTGTGCTTGACGTTTGGACGCTTACACTACGTAGCTTTCTTGCCAGGCCAGTATACCTTGTCAAATTGCTTACAGTACTTTGCATGCTTATCATATTTTCATATATTCATTATTATATATTTTCTTTCAGTTATAATTATATATTATATATGTTGACACACACTTGACCCATAGTATCAGGGGAGGGAAGGACAGTCAGTAGGTGTATGGGCTACCCACTCTGGTAAACTATAGTAACTAGCACGCACTACGGTAGTTGTGTCGCGATGGTCGCTACCCTCGTGGTATATCAATTGATGGTGTCACAATGGTCGCTACCCTCGCGGTATGACGGCTTCTGATGTACATGGACGTGTGTGTGAGTTGTGAGATAGATAGAGTAGCCTACACCTACCCATACGTCGAAAAGGTTGTCCTTATTATGCATTCATGTAGATTGTCTAGTATAACGTACTTATATATTTTCTATCTATTATGCATATTTTATTGTATTCAATTGGCATGCTTCTATGTATCTTGTAACGTTCCTCTAAGGACCTGGTCCCTTTCCAGGTGTAGACGATCATGACTATTTGCACGCGCACGGATCAAGACTTGCTACTTTGTTATCTTTCGAGGAGGTCCTCTCTTCATGTCTCATTGTTCATTAGATTTACTTATTTGGTTTATCTTATATTCTAGTTTGGTAGTGAATTTTTCTCTACCCAACTACTTTTTCTTATCAAGCATTTTATACTTGATTCAGTTATATAGTTGATTAGTCATTTGATTATGTGGATGAGATCTAGGTATGCCCTGTGACTTATGACATAAATCTATACCACTTGTGAATTATTGTTCATAATACATCGTACGTATGTGTTATGGTTTCCATATATTGGAGTTGCCATATAGATACGGTTGGCATTCTTACGTATTCCTAGTTCTATATATTTTGGGACTGGGGCATGACAGATTTAGAAACTGGATACGAGGATAACGAAGACCATCTTCTTGGGTTATGCTGAAAAGAGTGATGCTCGAAGATTTCTTGATATAGAATCAAATCATATCATTGAATCTCGTGACGCAAAATTCTTTGAAGATAAATTTGCAAGGCACAAGAACATTATTATCGCGGATATTCCGGAGAATAGTGTGGGTGCACAGGAGGCTGAAGCCTCCAAAGAAGATGTAGTACATGAAGGAATTGTCATTCCAGAGACAACGTTCGAACCAGAACTCGCAGAACCGAGAACTAAGCGGGTGAGGAGACATAAGGACTTCGGAGAAAATTTTGTCACCTATCATGTGAAAGAAGATCCTCTTACCTATAATCAGGCGATGAAGACCAGAGAAGCTATATTCTGGAGGGAGGCTATCAATAACGAGTATGACTTAATAACCTCCAATAATACTTCGGTGTTGGTCGATCTGCCGGAAAGAGCTAAACCAATCGGATGCAAGTGGATCTTCAAAAGGAAGATGAAGGCCAATGGAACTGTTGACAAGTTCAAGGCAAGGTTAGTTGCCAAGGGATCTTCTCAGAAGCAGGGGATCGACTACTTTGACACATATGCTCCAGTGGATGATGACCATCAGGATGTTGATTACTCTGAGTGTAATTCACAAGCTAGTTATTCATCAAATGGATGTCAAAATAACATTCCTGAATGGAGAGTTGGTCGAAGAGATTTACATGCAACATCCAGAAGGATTTGTCTTCAAAGGTATTGAAAACAAAGTTTACAAGTTGGTAAAATCTTTATACGGTCTGAAGCAAGCTCCCAAGATGTGGCACAAAAAATTTGATAAAGTCATAAGATCAAACGGCTACAAAGTCAGCAAGACGGACAAGTGTGTTTACACAAAGTTCGCTGACGAAAGACGGGTTATCGTCTGTCTTTACGTAGATGACATGCTGATCCTAAGCACGAATCTAGCACGAGTCACTGAGACAAAGAAGTTCCTCTTATCCAAGTTCATTATGATATCGTTTGATCGGAACAATCGAGAAGGCAAGATTTTAGATGTGAAGACTTGGAAGAAGGGTCAACTGAATCAAATTATAGCCACTCACAAGTTGGTTGGAGAGAGGAAAGGAAAGAGGTGCTTCAAGACTCCGTTCACACGATGTCTACTGCACGATCACCTGCATTGCCACGAACAGATGATCAATACTTCTTCTACTCTTTCCAAGCTCTGAATAAAATGTATTTCAAATAAAAAAAGCAATAAAATCCATCAAAACTATTCAAGAAAACGTAAATTCAAAAATCAACTCAAAAGTACGAAAGCAACAAGGCAACAGCGAAAACTAGGCAAGAAAACTTGCAGCGGAGATGTCCCTCTTGAATCTGACTCTAAGTCCATCCTTGGGGCACGGTCCACTGAATATGGGAATCAATTTCGAAGAAGAAAATCCATAACAAGAAAAAGATCTTGATTCAATATATTCCGATCGAATGGTACCGAAAGTATTTCTTAGCCGCGCTCCCCCTAAAGGGGGAACGGGGCACCACACCCTAACCAGCTAATAGGAAGTTTCATCCACGAAACTTAGAAATATAACCTACCACTATAAAATAATGAGGGAAACTTTTCCTTTATCTCATACACAAGCTCCCAGGTCGATTCTTCGACTGAATAATTTCTCCAAAGCACGCGTACGAGAGGAACCGAACGACTTCAAAGTAGTTTTTCCTTGTGATCCAAGATCCGCATTGGGTATTCAATATACGTCAAGTCCGCCTTCAAGTCCAGTTGTTCAAGATCCACCACATGACTCAGGTCGTATATGTACTTCCTAAGCTGTAAAGCATGGAAGATATCGTGCACTTCAGATAGTGACGGTAGCAGGGCAATCTGATATGCGACTGGGGCGACTTGCTTAAGAACGGGCCGACGAATCTTGGGCTTAGCTTTCCTTTTTCTTCAAATCTTGTAACTTCTCTCATGGGTGAGACTTTGAGAAATACACGATCGCCTTCTAGGAACTCAAAAGGTCGATGGTGCGTATCTGAGTAACTCTTTTGACGGCTTTGTGCCACCTTCAACCGTTCCCGGATCAAACGGATCTTTTGGACGGTTTGTTCTATGAGCTTTGGGCCAAGAATTTGTCATTTACCAGCTTCATCCCAACAGACAGGGGATCTACACTTTTGCCCTATACAATACCTCATATGGCACCATTTGAATGCTAGATTAATAGCTATTATTGTATACAAATTCGGCTAACGGTAGATGCATGTCCCAACTTGACTTTAAGTCCAAGGCATAGAGCCATAACATTTCTTTAAGGATTTGGTTTACCCGCTCTATCTGGTCGTCTATCTGAGGATGGTAGGCGATGCTGAACTTCAACTTCGTCCCCATTTATGACTGAAGGCTCTCTCAGAAGCATGATAAGGATCGTCCATCTCAATCAGAGACAATGGATACGGGCACACTGTGGAGTCGAACGATCTCGTTGAGGTAGATCTGTGCCAGACAGTCGGTATTCCAAGTAACTTTGATAGGCAAAAAGTGAGCTGACTTGGTTAGTCGATCGATGATGACCTAGACGACATTATTTTTCTGTTGCATCTTTGGTAAACCAATAATAAAATCCATCGTTATGTGTTCCCATTTCTACTCCGGTATAGTAAGGTTCTGCATCTCTTCGTCCGACTTCTGGTGCTCGGCCTTTACTCTCTGACAAGCCATACATTGCGACACGAGCAGCGCCACATCCCTTTTTATGCCGTGCGACCAAAATATCGTGTGGTATTCTCGATACATCTTCGGCTTCCTGGATGTGAAGTGTAACTCGCATAGTGGATTTCAGTGAGTATCTCTTTTCTGAGGTTTACATCGTTAGTAACACACAATCTTTCCTTCACCCGCATTATTCCATCCGTGCTCACCGCAAAGTCGGCCACCTTTTCTGCTGTGATAAGATTATGCATCTTCTCTAGGAATATGTCGTCCTTCTGAGTTGTCACGCCTCAGTTCCAAAACGTATGGGACTAGACACGTGGCAATGGCCAGCTGGTACGACTCCGTAGGGCTTTCCAATTTAATGGACCCGACGAAGCACACTTACGCTGTCCACGGTCAAGTGATCCAATTAATAATCTAATTCTAACATGCAATAAGTAAACCAAATCTCAATCCATGGTAAATAAATCTCAAGAAAGAATGATACACATTATCAGTCTACAGCCCAATAATACATCCGTTCGAATACACCAAAAGAACAATATAGGCCTATAAACACTAGGCTACAAAAGCAGAGTCAAAATAGAAAGTATTACATGGCTGTAATAACTGAAGATGTAAAGATACCTACAATGATGTCCACACTCCACTAGATCAAGCATCCTGCAACTGCACAAATAACCTGAAAGGGAACCAGGTCCTCAGAGGGACGTAACAAGATATACAAATATATGCCATAAAGTAAATACTATTAAATTTTAAGGGTGAATTAACCAGCTAAGTGAAATGTAATTTGAGGACAACTTAGTGCGTATAGGAAGTGTAGGCTAGACATATGCTGACGTAATTCACCAATCACCGTGACTGGCTAGTATATGCCACATATGCCCCCATAACAAGGGCACTCTGCAATATAATAACGTCCAGCTCCGAGGAGTGTGGTATCTATACATGTAACGTCCATCATTCCGAAGAATAAGGTATCTGCAATATATATATACGTTAGTATCGCTCCGCGGAGCGCGATATCTGTATAAAGGAGGTGGGTGTCCCATACGCCTACTAGTCGTCCTTTCTGTCCAATGCCAATATACAAGTCGCGAACACAATATGGATATCTCGTAATATAATGCAAGTCGCTAAAGAAATAAATAACTAAGCTAAATACCGTCACACGTGCTGCTCACACCGATGGCCAGTCGAGTATGACGCACGCGTCCCTACATGAACTCACTCTGTGATGTACAATGATACGTGTCAAGACCTGGAGAGTTATACCGATAACTCCACAACTTTAGGTGCATCCACTAGACACTAGGTCAGACACAAGTCCTAACGTCAACGCCTTCGTTGACTGCACTTGAGTCTTTCTCAGACGCGCATAGTTATATAATATTAAATAAAATATACAACTAATAATAACTAAATTTAAACAGTACAAAAGGCAAGGTATACTTGCCTGGCAAGAAAGCTGCGTAGTGTAAGCATCCAAACGTCAAGCATAAGGGATCAGAAACTATGGCATACGAATGAACGTCTCCGGATGTTAAAATAAACATCACCAACGTTCCCGGAATAAGCAAGATAGTCAGAAAAGCCTACCCTTTTGTCCAATTTGGACACATGGGCAAAACGGTAATTTTGGGTCAAAACGGGTCCACATGTGGGCCACTTTGCACCGAAATACGTGCAAGAGGTAAAGGCCTCTAAATGGAATAAATTATAGGTCAAAAAAATTCTAAACGTCGATACGAACTCAACTGTATGTCCAATTTTGGATTTTGGTGAGCCAATCACAAATTCGCCCTTAAAATCAAACCGTAGGGCCCGCGAATAAGCGGCTTGGTCAACTGTCTCGAAATTGGGTGAAACTTGGGTCACAGGACCAGCGTGATACCACGAATCCAATGGTGTAAGTTTTGTTGCATTCCGACGATCGTACACAAAATGGGGTGGTGTTTTGCAAAAGTCGCGATATAGGGACTTTTTACGGATACAGGTTGATTTCGACGTGCACACACGTCCGAATCAGCTTTCGTAAAAGCCCTCACGTGTAATGCCCCACTCTGCGTCGGCATTATGTATCAGGTGAGTGGACAGAACTTCGTTCTCTGATTCTTGTACGCCTTAATAATAATTTGAGTTTTTGCTTGCAATATTTTCATAAGAGAATGATAGAACCTGCCTTGCATGTTAATGAACGAACTCATCTAGATTATCTTTGAAACGATCATGTCTGCTTAAAACTAAGAATCCTGAAACGCTTGTTAATGAGTGCATAAATATGTTCACTATCATCTATACTCCGAGAGAACCATATCGTGCCTGAATGTGTTCAAATGATAAGTTGGATTGCCCCACAACAACGATAACTGTTCTGATGGTTCGTCTCGTTTGCATACTAAAGTTTATTTAATAGTGTTTCCATGCATTCGCATCGGTCGGACAATGGCTTTTGGTGGTGAGCTGAACTGTATGTGTCACAGATGCTACCATGATAGTGAAAAGCAACCATGAGTCACAGCTGCCATTAGCATCAGATGAATGAGTCATTGGTATGCTGGACTAACAGCTGCCGATCCTGAGATACTCGGGGACCGCCCTGCATATAGCTAAGTTCATTGTGTTGGCTTGGATAGATGGACTGCCCCTAAGATGTGCATGTGTGTCTAGCTATGCATTTGTCCCTGGATTCTCATGAGACACGCTGCTCACACCCTGAAACAATACGAACGGCTTGCTTATTTATATCGCATATGAAACTCTATTTTTAAAGATGTTTCCAAACTATGTAATATGACTCTGCTATTGAACTGTATGAAATGAACATAGGTAAAACTAGAAAGATCACTAGTAATATAATATTTTATAATATGATTACTTAGTGTTGGTTTTAGTGAATGCTTGCTTCTGTTCAGTTGTTTATTCTTACCAGTACTTATAAAAGTGCTGACCCACCAACAGTTTACTTGCTTGCAGGTACTGGATCGTCCGAGGGAGCGATAGGCGTGTCTCAGTCCCTAAGACCCGGAATCCTGGTTTTGATTGTTGCCCCGAGATGCTATCGTATAAGGGGGAATAATGTATGGCACGAATGCCTTTGCATAAGAGAACCCAAGTCCCTCGATTTGTCCCAAAATACTCAGTTGGCTAAATGCATTGCATTACAACAATATCCCTTTCCGCTGCTTACTCGATTGATGCGATGATAGCCAACAAACTTAAACGATGAAGCCTTGTGCGGGCGCAACCCTAGGCTCGCACGGTATCACATCCTGGTAATCGAACGGGCCACACATTACCTTTCTAGCACCCACGGGACGGGCGCGGTAATGAGCGTCTGGTGCACCGAGGGGCGGTAATTTGCGTCCAGTTCGATCCGGCCCGGCGGGGGCGAACGAGGCGGTGGTCCAGCCGGGCGGCCCCTCGATTCTCGGGGTCCGGGACGTGACAACACGTTAGGATATACCATACGCATCTTTCGGTGCAATTGGTACACGACGAGGTAGTCCCATTTGGCGGAACGCACTCCATATAACAAAATTTAAGTTTTAAAATATCAAGTTTTTGGTCGTTTTGGAGGCCGAACAATTTAACACATAAAATAAATTAATAAAAACTAAAAGAACAGAAAAATTCTCGGTTATATTGAGAAGAAAACCCTTTAATTTGATTTTAAAAATTTTAAATAGGTTGATGGCAAATTGGGGTGAACATGGGGGTTTGGATTGAAGTTTCTGGACTGTTTTTGGAAAGTTTTTCGGCCATTTTTCGGACGATTTTTCGGCCAATCCGGGACACAAAAAATTGTCCCGCTTGAATAAAATCCTAGATGGTAGGTTATGAATGTAGTTCCCCATTCTCCCTATTCGGAGAGTGCGGCTAAGAAATACAAGACGGTATCGTTCGATCGGGATAGATTGAATCAAGAACTCATCCCCGTTATGGATTTGCTACTTTGGAAATCGATTCCCATATTCAGTGGACCGTGCCCCCAGGATCGACTTAGCGGCAGAGTCAGGAGGGATCTCTCCGCTGCATCTTTTGTTGCTTCAGTTTTTACTGTCGCTTGTTGCTTTCGTGCTTTGAGTTAGTTTTTAGATTTGCTTGAGTTTTCTTGAACGATTTTGATAGATTTTATGGTTTTCGTTCGTTGAACTGCACTTCAATTCTGACAATGGAAAGAATGAAAGAGGTATTGATCAGCTATTCGTGGCAATGCAGGTGAACAAGCAGTAGGCAACGCCCGAGCGGACCCCTGAAGCACATCTTTCCTTTTTTCTTCCAACAAACTTGTGAGTGGCTTATATTTGATTCAGTTGGCCCTTCTTCCAGTCTTCACACCTAAAAATCTTGTATTCTTGCTTGTCCCGATCAAACGATACCAAGTAATAACTAAAAGATGTCAAGATAAAAAGGGAATAGACTTGGATTATTATGCTTGTCAATCAAACTTGTGAACGGTTACTCATTTGCATGCTTGTTCGTTTGGAATATTCATCATATGCATAAATACAAGTTAGAATGTATACTCTTCTTTAAATTATGCTATGTATAGAACTCATCCTAAATGCAATAAACTGAACAGAAAAACTATACAAAAGTAGATCTTGCCCTGTTACTGTCCTGTGCCTGATATTGCCCTGATTTGCCTCAACTGCTAAATTAGTGTACTACGCTTGATCACGAACAACTTGTGCACAAGGCCTTAGTTCCTGCGGACGGTTGCTGGGGCACTGGCACCGATCCGATCCGGGCGGAACTCCAACTTAGTCTCCTGTGCTGGACGGGATGGCGTACAACGCCCCAAGTACTCTCGTTGCATACCATTCTCGTTCATAGACTATAACTCGTCCTTTATGGCATACGCTAGTGATCTCCATGTATATTTAAACCTGTTGCAAACTAACTTGTGTCTTCGTGGTAGGGAAGGAAATGGTAAGTTTTGTGCAGGTGGTTCAGACGTGCAGGTAATTGTCATCGAACGGTGGCAAGTTATTTCATTAATTTATATATCTATTGCTTGCTGTAAAATGAACTAAGGCAAGATAGAAAGACCACAAATAAATATGCATGCTTCATCTAAAAAACATGTTGATTGGTATAGTTGGGTTAGCTTGCCTTTACCAGTATGTTTCAATGTACTGACCCTCGTTGAAACAGGTTCACCGCACTAAGGAGAGCCGAGGGAGGAGCAGAAGCCAATCCCCCAATCCAGTCCAACTGTAGGCACGCCTTGATTGGTGCCATCTTTTGAAGTACTAGAACAAGGGAGCTAGCTACTCAAAGCTCAAATGCATGTCCGTGGAAAGGCCATTATTCCCCCAGGAGGTCTTTACATTTTAAAGTTTAGTAAATAATATAATGTACAGGACTTCTATCTCATTTTGTGTCAATATTTTGTAAGCCCGTGTGGCAACCTTATGACTCAGTTCAAGAGTTTGTAATAGATGTTCATATTATCAATGAGAAGAGAACTTTTTCATGTCTCAAATCTGTATTTTAATTTATCTGCGTACTCTGAATATGTGCTCGCTATGCGAAATAAAATACTTAGCCTTGTGCGGTGCGTAACCTAGGCCTGCACGACGTCATGCCCGGGGGACGACTATCGATTCCATAGAATCGGGGCGTGATATGTTGGTATCGGAGCACAGCTTCAAGTTCCTTTGACCTCATACTGGAAAAGTTCTTTTAACGATCAAATTCCTGTGTGAACTCTTGAACTTGTTAGGCTAAAATGAGATGCATTCATACGATGAGTCCATAATACATTATAATCCTGATGTAATTTACCTTCTTTTAAAGGAATGGCTCAAGCGCAATCCACAGCGCTAGCACCGGGTGAGACACAAGCCTAATAGAGCAGTTCTGGCACTTCAGGAAGCTCTCGGAGCCAGCGAGCCATGTCTCGAGCTGATCTGCTTCAGCAAATGATGTAGATATTAGAAGCTAACCAACAAAGGGATGAAGCTCGTTATGAATGGGCTGAGAAGGGAGCGGATGATAGACTACTCAAGTTCCAAGACAATATAGAGACACGATTCTCAGTCCAGCAAAAGCAGGTAGATACCCTGCAGTAGATTGTACAGACTTTGGTCTCCAACCAGTCCATGGTGACAGCAACGACTCCGGTGGAGCAACCCGTGCTTGAAGTCGAGATGTCTCAAACTCCAAGGAAGAGGGAAGTGACTGCCTTCGACTTTGGCGACATCAAGAAAGTCTGCAACACAGCATTTAAGGGGCTAAGGATCCGATAGTGGCTCTAGATTGGTTGGCCGAACTTGAGGATCATTTCTCACTGCTGGAAGTACCTGAAGAGAAACGTGTCGCATGTGCTCAACTGCAGCTTCGTCTCAACGCGTACGATTGGTGGGACGTGCATCGACGATCTCTTTCAGTTGATGATGGAGGGGAGGCGATAGCCTGGGCCACTTTTCGTGGCACGTTTGAGGAGGAGTTCATACCCCCACCTGTACGACGACAGAAGGAAAACGAGTTTGTACAACTACGGTAGGCAGCATGACAGTTAAGCAATATTCTGTCGAGTTCAACAGGCTTGCCAAGTTTGCAAGCTCCTATCTACCCGATGCAGCGAGTCGTGCCAGGCGATTCGAAAGAGGTCTATGTCCTGCCATCCACGCGCACGTAGTCATTCCATAATACCAAACAATACGGGAAGTTTTGAACCATGCCCTTTCTCTTGAACCGCAGTATCCTCACATTCCTATCGGCGCTGTGCATACCTCCAATCATAAATGCTATAGCAATGATAAAGGAACACCACTACAAAGCGACCAAACAATGGCTGTTCGCAAAAGGGAAATCTAGGGCAACCATGTTCTTTCTGTAAGAAGCCATTTCATACGGCCGAAAACCATCGCAAGAAACCTGGGTTATGCCTTGCTTACGGCAAATCAGATCATGATATCAGTACATGTCCGTACCACCACAATCGTCTCCCTCAACATCCAAATCAAGCTACTACAACCCAGGCCAATAGGGCTGTGCCTTAGCAAGTGCGTCGCCAAGCTCAAGGTCGGGTCTATACGATGACACGAGAGGAAGCTTTGGTCTCAGACACCGTCGTGTCAGTTACTTTGCTTTTTAATAACATACCTGCTCGTGTGCTATTTGATTTCGGTGCAACGCATAGTTTTATTTCCATAAATTTTGCCGTGGAGAATAATATAGAAATGACTCTGTTGTATCTAGACTTAAGTGTTAGCACCCCCTCCGGCACGAAAATATTTGTCCATTCAGTATGCCAAGGTGGATACGTCTGTATTGGAGGAAGAAAGCTATCGCTAGATGTTTTAGTTCTAGATGTACGAGACTATGATATCATTTTGGGAATGGATTGGCTCAGCGCCTGCTCGGGAACTATTGAATATACAGAAAAGCGAGTCATCTTCCGCCTGCCAAGAGAAGCCGAATTCTGCTACACGAGTAGTCCAGCAACTGATGCGACCAGGGCCTGCATGGTGATTTCTGCAACATCTGCTCGACGAATGCTACACTCGGGCTGTAAGAGATTCCTAGCATCGGTTCGGGACACATAGCAGGACTACACAAACGTCGAGTCTTCTTCCATTGAGGCAGAGTTCCCTGACATGTTTTCGAGCGAACTACCTGACATGCCACCAGACCGAGAGATCGAATTCACCATAGAAACCTTTCCAAATACACAACCAATCTCTAAGCCTCCGTACAGAATGGCCCCTGCTGAATTGAAAGAGTTAAAGTGCCAACTGTAAGAGTTACTAGATCGTAGGTTCATCAGTCCGAGCGTGTCTCCTTGGGACGCGCCTGTGCTCTTCGTGAAGAAGAAAGACGGGACGCTATGCCTCTATATCAATTATCGGGAGCTGAATAAAGTCACTATCCGAAACAAGTATCCTCTGCCAAGGATAGATTACTTGTTTGATCAGCTACAGGGGGCAACAGTATTTTCAAAAATTGATCTTCGCTCGGGCTACCACCAGTTGAAGATTAAGCCAGAAGACATGCCAAAGACTGCCTTTCGAACCCGTTACGGGCATTATGATTTTTTTGTTATGCCGTTTGGACTGATGAATGCACCTGCTACATTTATGGATTTGATGAATCGAGTGTTACGACCCTTCATCATTAAATTCGTGGTCATTTTTATAGACGACATCTTAGTATACTCGAAGGAATAGGGATGAACACGCAGGACACCTGCGGATGGTTATTCAAACCCTTCGAGACAACAAGTTGTATGCCAAGCTAAGTAAATACGAATTCTGGTTGGATATCATATCCTTTCTAGGGCATATTATCTCTGCACAGGGTATTTCAGTTGACCTGAACAAGATAGAAGCCATCGTGTAGTAGAAACGGCCGAAGTTAGCTAGCGATATACGGATCTTCCTTTGTTTGGCGGGCTACTACCGGTGATTTATACAAGACTTTGCAAGAATTGCGTCACCCCTGACTCAGCTCACTCAGAAGGGAGTAATGTTCATTTGGACGGACGACTGTGAAGCTTCATTTGCGGAGTTAAAGCAGTGCCTCATCTCTGCACCAATTCTTACCCTTTCGGACGGACCTGATGACTTTAAAATATACAGTGATGTATCGAAAAAAGGTTTAGGATGTGTCCTGATGCAACGGGACAAGGTGATAGCCTTCTCGTTGAGGCAGCTAAAGCCTCACGAGAAGAATTACCCAACACATGATCTTGAACTTGTCGCAGTGGTGTTCGCGCTGAAGCTGTGGCGCTACTACCTTTACGGTGGACCGTGCAAGATTTATACAGACCATAAAAGTTTAAAATATCTATATACATAAAAGGATTTGAATCTTTGTCAATGGCGCTGGCTTGAACTTCTTAGTGACTTTAACTTAATGATCAGATACACGCCTGGTAAGGGAAACGTTGTAGCTGATGTACTGAGTCGAGTGTCCATTGGAAGTTTGGCTATTGATGACAAACTGCTTCGAGATCTTGAATACTTGGGTATTACACTACTAATCAGATGCAAAAAGGGAGCGCAAGTGGCACAACTGTGCCTCGAGCCTGATTTGTTACAAAAAGTCAAGACCGCTCAGAAGGATGACTTGTTCCTGCAAAAGATGCAAGCTCTTATCTCAGCAGGAAAGGCAACCGACTTTACGGTAGGCATGGACGGGATGATCCGAGTTAAGGGAAGACTGTGCGTTCCAAATGATGCGACCCTCAGAAAAGAGATACTCACTGAAGCTCATTATGCTAGTTATACTTTGTCACACCCTAGTCCCAAAAATACATAGGACTAGGACACGTAAGCATGTCAGCCGTATGGATATGGCAACTCCAATATATGGAAACCAAAATCCACACGTACGCTGTAATATGAATATCAATCCATAAGTGGTATAAACATATGTCATAAGTTACAAGGTATAATCTAAATCTCATCTACAAAAATCAAATATAAATAAATAACCAGTATCTATGAAACTAGATCTCAATATAAGTATCTAAGGATGATAGTTGGATGGAAACAAATCTACTACCAACTCGAATGGAAAAGTATAACACAATAAACATAATATAAGAATACCAGCTAACGAACATGGGGATCGAAGAGAAGACATCCTCGAAACATATGTAACCATCCGAATCTGCGCTCCTGCGAATACTCAAGAACGACGACACCTGGAAGGGCCAGGTCCTCAGAGGAAAGTAACAAGATACATAGAAGCAAGCCAATTTGAATACAGTAAACATGCATAATGTTTGAAAATAAATAAATACGCTGTACAAGACAATCTATATGAATGCAATGAGGACAACTTTTCAACGTATGTGTAAAACCCCTAATTCTGAAATCGTATTCTAAATTATGTAAATTATTATTAGTAATTATGAGCTAAATATAGAAAATAGAATTTCCTATTGGATCAAACTCGCAACCCGTTAAACCCACTTCCGCGCGTAAAATAAGGAAGTAGAAACAGCAGCGCACCCTGCGTAAACAACCATAACAGCAGTAGTAAAACCCCTGCGTAAAAACCTTTAATCCCCTGCAAAAAATCCTTTCTTTTTTTTACCGTGTAAACTTTTTCTTTCACTACGCGTAAGCCAACCCGCCTAAATTCCATTCTACTTTGCGTAAAAGCAATCCCCTGCGTAATATTCTTCACCCCTTAAGATTTTCTCTCACTACGCGTAAAAACCACACCCTTTAGAAAATATCAGCAACAGAAGCAAAACTCAACTTTGCTTTGCTTTCCTGACCTACACGTGTAAGTTTCTCATTCCACCACTCCTTAAAAATCTCCTCAGCCGCACACCTAAACCAATGAAAAGAAAGAAACAGCAGCAGTAGTTTCTTAAACACTAAGTTTCCCCAGTTCTCCACCGCCTCTTATTCTCTATATATATAACCATGTGGTACACCCCAAAACCCTAAACTTTTACTTCTTCAAACTTAAACACTGTTGGAAAGCTTGCACTATTTCGGACTTTTACTCGGCAAGTATACCTTGCCACAGTACTATTTACATTCCATATGAAGCATGTTTCTGTTTTAATTATGTAATTTCATTAGACCTTGTTTATGAGACCACCCTTGTATTAAGAGCATTTTTGGTAGATTGGCCGTGACACAGTTGCTACACGAGTTATGAGTCTCATATAGCTCTCGGCCTACGTATTAGGTTGGCCGCCCATACGTAAGAGCTGTGCGTTAGGGATGACTGCTGATAGAAACTTGGTATGCTAGTAGACCTGGCAGTTATCTAGAGGTATATTTTGTGTTATGGATACAACATGCTTAGATCATTGGGTGGGGAGGACGACTAGTAGGCGTATGGGACACCCATTTTTACTATGCTGATTTTATATTCCTGACATTACAGTGCGCCCTTGTTCTGGGGGGCATATATGGCATATACTAGCCAGTTGTCACGATTGGTGAATTACGTCAGCATATGTCTAGCCTACACTTTCCCATATACTCCATGGTGTCCTCAAACTGTATTCACTTAGACGGATAGGAGACCCAGTAGATGTTTACTTTTCTGTACTATATTGGCATATTATTATATATCTTGTTACGTCCCTTTGAGGACCTGGTCCCTTTCCAGATATGGACGAGTAGGAGTACCCATAGGAGTACGGACCTGGACCTGACTCTATGTACCTGGCCGAGGAAATCTTACCCTCAGAGTACCTGTGATCTACTATCAATATTTAGACATTTTGTTGCCTTTCAGGATAGTCGTTTTGTAGTAGATTTGTTTCCACCCGACTATCAGACTTGATACTCATTTTGGATATCCGGTTATTATTCATCGTTTATTCCTACTGATTATTTGTGCTGTCGATGAGACATAGATTTTGTGTGACTTGTTATGACAGTATATTACCACTGATGTATTTGCATATTAATATACAGCGTACGTGTGTATATGATTTCTATATATTGGAGTTTGTATACATACGGCTGGGCGTGTTACGTATTCCTAGTCCTACGTATTTTGGGACTGGGGCGTGACAGTATGGGCAAGGTTAGGCTACTCGATCTAAGCCTCACAACTCACACACCCGTTTAGAACATCACCAGCCGACATACCTCGGGGGTAGCGACCCTCGTGACTCCATCTATTGACATACCTCAGGGGTAGCGACCATCGGATACGACCACCATAGTGCGTGCTAGTTACTACGGTTTAACAAAGTGGTTAAACCCATACGCCTACTGATTGTCCTCTCATGATACTAAGTGCCATGTGTATGTCAACATATCTAATATATAGTAATAACTGAAAGAAAACTACACATGCAAGAAATATATAGAAATGCAATGAATATACAGAAATAAAATAAGCATGCAAAATACTGTAAGCAATTTGGCAAGATATTTTGCCTGGCAAGAAAGCTGCAAAGTGTAACGTACAGATGTCCAACACACAGGATCAAAAGTTATGGCCTCAGAAAGAATATCTTCGAATATTGAAATAGACATCACCAACATTCCCAGAATAAGAAAAATAGCTAAAAAGTACTTCCCTTTCGTCCAATTCAGACACAAGGGCAAAACGATAATTTCGGGTCAAAGTGGGGTCCACGTGTGGCCCACTTTGCACCGAAAAGCATGCCAAAGGTGAAGGTCTCTAAATAGGACAAATTATAGGTCAAACAAACTCTAAATGTCAGTACGAACTCAACGGTATGTCCAAATGTGGAATCCGATGAGCCGAACATAATTTTGCCCAAAAAGTTAACCGTGGGGCCCGCCAATTGGCGACTCGGTCAAGTATCTCAGAATTACATGAAAATTGGGTCACAGGACCAGTGCGATATCACGAGTCCAGTGGTACAAGTTTCGTCGCAATCTGAAGAGCGTGCACAAAATGCGCAGGGTTTTCGCAAAAGTTGCGATACGGAAATTGTCCGCGGATACCGGCTGATTTCGACACGCACACGCGTCCGAATCAGTTTTTATGAAATCTCACGTGTCCGGGTATACTGTGCGCACCGTTTGGTACACTTGGTACACGGCGGTGCGGTCCCGTTTGGCGGAACGCGCTCCGTTTCGCAATTTTTGGAAATCTAAAAAAGTAAATTTTTGGGGTTTTCCAACAAATTTATTTCTATATACAGCAGTTAACAATTTAATATAATTAACAGAAATTAAACTAGGTCAAGTGGTCTCCGTATACCAAAAAGAAAAATTGAATTCGGATCTCTGTGGTGGGAGATACGAATCCAGGAACATAGGTAGTTTATCGTAGTTTTCTGCGATACCAAAAAGTTATCTTTTTTCGTTAACTTGGACGCTATTTTCGCCTAGGGTTTCGTGCTGTTCGAGGTTAACTATCATACAAATATTAAAGAGGGTTAAGTGGTGAACGTACCGGTGAAGACGGAGTCGATTTTGGTTCAGCGAGGTGGAAAAAAACAGGGCTTGAACACAGGTACTTCGCTGTTTGAAACTGCAGCGTGCGGGGTTGTGCGGGGTCGCGGTCGTAGGGATCGGTTTTCGGCGGCTGGAGGCGGCTGAGGGCGGTGGTCTCCAGTCGAGGGTGGCGCGATTTAGATGGGAAGGAAGAAGAATGAGTTAGGGTTAGGGTTTTGGGTCGAGAGATGAGATATATATAAGAGGGAGAAAGAGAGAGAACACGGGGGGGGGGAGGGGTTTGCATCCGCTGGATGCTGCTGCTGCTCTTATTTTCAAAGGTCGGGCGGGTTTAGCTAAGTGGGTAGGCCGGGTTAGGATGGGTTTGGATAGTTTTTAAGGATAGATACGTTAGAGAATTTTTAATGGTTTTTTCTTCTTCTTTTTTCCCTTTTCTTTTTCTTTTTCATTTCCTTTTTCTTTCTTTTTCTTTTTAATATATATATATATATATATATATATATATATATATATATATATATATATATATATACACACACACACACATAGAAAAATCTAGAATTTGTATTAATGTATACCATTAAGCTAGCAACTGTCCAAAGGGTCTCCTACATGAAATAAATTAGAAATAATTTATAATGGCTCAATAAATCTCCTAAATTCAAAAGCACCTAAAATAAAAATTAAATAAAATCTATTTCTCCTAATTAGCTCATAATTACTATAATTTAATTAATAATTAATTAAAAAAGTAAATACGGAAGTAAATACGGTTATTAATATGAGGGATTTTACATTCTACCCAACTTATAAAAATTTCGTCCTCGAAATTAAAACTAAACCACAATAGAAAGTCAAGGATGGTATAAGATAGAGATTTACAGCTTATCCTGTAGCTTCCTCTATTCTAATCTCCATGATTTTTCAATTGTCATGGGGACGTTCGGAGGACTATAATTTGCATTATTTTAAAATGCAAGGCTAGGTTTAAATGAGGGGGCGATATGGCACGACCAAAATATAGCACAAGAGAGCTTAATTATAAGTTGCACAAAGGTCAGAATGGAAGATGGGCACGTCTAGGATAAGGGTGTAGAATTTATAGGAATGCAGTGACTAGTGTAGTGCTCCAATTATTGAAGCACGTCAATGTGCGCTAAGTGATATAATTATTACAAAAATTAAATAAAAAATATCGTATTCTGTTTCTAACTGGATTCAATCTAGCCTTAGTCTCACTATCTAAGCCAAGTAGGTCCAATTTTGGGTGAGGGTTTTACAATCTACCCAACTTAAAATTTACCCATCTATCACCTAAGGCTATACATCTAGAAAAAAATTTCCTCAAATATTTAACCATGTTATGCAATCCTCAAAGTTTTAACACCGAACATATCACCTATGATATGCCCTTAATCAATTATAAAAGAGAGTCACTAGGTCATATGATTAGCCTTATGGGGTATATCTAGTACTATCAGTATGTCAACTTATACCAAGTACGAGGTTTCGTCTTTCCGAAATAAGGGAAGACAGAGAGCAATAATAAAGAATTCAAGGTGAAGGTGATAGAATACAAGTACGAGGTTCAAAGAGATTAAAGAATTCGAAAAGAGAGTTGTCAAGGCAGTTGTGGATTGAAATCATATTTTGGTAATTTCTTATTTATATGCTTGTATCAGTACAGTTATGTAACCGATACGATATGTCAGACATGTCTAGGGGCAAGTACATTTGTCTACGACTATATATCTCAATCCACATAAAGTAGTCATGCAAAGAGCGAACCAAGCGCACTAAGGTTAGCTAGACCTTAATACACCGATTCTGATTAGCAATTGTATCATTGTGTGCACCCAATAATACATATGTCATGAGCAAGCTAGATAAAAGAATAAGCTTACAAAAACTAGGCTATAATAGCAGCATAAGTCAAGGTAGTACAGAAAATATAAGTACGCTAGATTATGATGAGAGAAGTTACAAAATAATCCAAGTTCTCAAAGAAGATAAGACTCTTACAATCTCTACAGTTGTCATACTAACTCCTTGTCTAAGTCGATAGTCGACCAAATAGGGGTATGGGCTTCTAAGTTCTACAGTCTGATGAAACATTATCTTCTTATGCTAGCACACAGTTAATGTCATTCAGCTACACTTCAATAATAGGTCAAAAGACTATGTGATACTAGGTTGTGAGACATACTATCCAACTTATAACAATAAACTAATACTGTAATTGTCTTAAGGATACCGTAGAAACTCCTGTTAAGGTCTACGAGAAGGGGTCTTGGTATTTATTAGGGTATCCTCTTTCATTACATAGGTCATGGTCATCTTAAGTCTTAGTCATAGCGCTTATAGAGCAAGTGTCAATAGTAAGAATGGAAAGTTACTGGCCTTCAAGGGGAAAGGGGATGTAACTTGTATCGAGGTGTGGTACAAGTTACGCAATTGAAACTAAAGGATAATCATCAGGTCACAATCTACAAGAATAACTTAGACCATCAAGTTCTAACTACTAAGCACAGGAATTCAAAATTCAAGTTTAAAACTATAATCCTAGCAAGCTATATATCCTAACATAGAATGAAATCACTTGGTCTATAATCAGAGAGATTTAGGTGGCACAAATTGAAAGATGAAGGAAAGAAATTTAGTCGTCTCACTAATAGCGAGCGCTAAGGGTTCAGAGGAACAAGTCATAAAACTAAATAGAAAGACTCTAGATAATAGCATGGTTTTCTAAGGGAAGATGCTATGCTAATCTTTGTGTTTGAGGTATGATCAAAAAAATATTCTATGCATTGCTCTTGGCTTTCTATGGTACTGTCAGCTACTATTAAGACCAAAGCTAAATTTATAGTTCTCTAGTACTATCTCACCATGAAAAGCTAGATTAGTCCTAATACTGAACCTTGGATTTTTATTGGTTCCTCAATACTAGGGTCAAACATTATGGTAAAATCTCTAACTAACTCTAGTAGTGTTTATACTACTCTCAAGTCTTCCATAATTATCAAGGGATAGTGGTTAATCCATCTATAGGTAAGGGTGCTATGGTTCATTAAGTATTCTAACTCAGTAATGTGTGCTAGTTACTATGGTTTACCAGAGTGGTTAAAGCCCATATGCCTACTAATTGTCCTCTCATGATACTAAGTGCCATGTATGTGTCAACATATCTAATATATAGTAATGACTGAAAGAAAACTACACATGCAAAAAATATACAGAAATGCAATGAATATACAGAAATAAAATAAGCATGCAAAATACTGTAAGCAATTTGGCAAGGTATCTTGCCTGGCAAGAAAGCTGCAAAGTGTAACGTCCAGATGTCCAACACACAGGATCAGAAGCTATGGCCTCAGAAAAAATATCTCTGGATGCTGAACTAGACATCACCAACGTTCCCAGAATAAGCAAAATAGCTAAAAAGCACTTCTCTTTCGTCCAATTTGGACACAGGGGCAAAACGGTAATTTCGGGTCAAAGTGGAGTCCACGTGTGGCCCATTTTGTACCGAAAAGTATGCCAAGGGTGAAGGTCTCTAAATGGGACAAATTATAGTTCAAAAAAACTCTAAATGTCAGTACAAACTCAACGGTATGTCCAAATGTGGAATCCGATGAGCCGAACACAATTTTGCACAAAAAATTAATCGTGGGGCCTGACAATTGGCGACTCGGTCAACCTCTCAAAATTACGTAAAAATTGGGTTACAGGAACAACGCGATATCACGAGTCCAGTGGCGCAAGTTTCGTCGTAATCTGACGAGCGTGCACAAAATTGCAAGGCTTTCGCAAAAGTTGTGACACGGGAATTATCCGCTGATACGGGCTGATTTCGACGCGCATACGCGTCCGAATCAGTTTCCGCAAAATCTCACGTGTCCGGGTACGCTGCACGCACCATTTGGTACACTTGGAATACGACGGGGCGGTCCCGTTTGGCGGGGCGTGCTCCGTTTCACAATTTTTGGAAATCTAAAAAAAATAGGTTTTCAAAATTTTCTAACGAATTTAATTCTACATACAGCAGTTAACAATTTAATATAATTAATAAAAATTAAACTAGGTCAAGTGATCTCTGTATACCAAAAAGAAAAATCGAATTCGGATCTCTGTGGTGGGAGATACGAATCTAGGAACATAGGTAGTTTACCGCAGTTTTCTGTGATACCAAAAAGTTATCTTTTTCCGTCAACTAGTCGAGGATGCATCAATCAAGATAGGCTTGAAGACATTATGATATTATGTCTTTGTAATCCTACCATTTAGTTTTATGCTATTAGTTCAAAGAGAAATCTACTAGGCATCTAGTTACTGGTTCAAGGGAGGAACATTGATTGGGAGAATATCATGAACAATGGGTAGACCTTTGAGACATTGAGGGATTACGAACTCAGAACCACTGTTGTCTATTATTTTTCTTTTGTGTAGAACAAGTCTGTGGGAGGATGGCTTAGACACCTTAATTAATAAATTCTCAGGCATTTTGAATGTCTGGTGTGCTTAATAGGAAGCACGGTAGCGCAGCACTACAAAGGAACATAAGGTCTCCATTCTACAGTGGGTGACATCACCAAGAGGTTCCTCGGTAAGGGTAATGCCTCGGCTTCGCGAGCCATATCACAACGACGTAACACCGCACATAGGCAGGTAGACTAATGCTATAGAATGAAGAGTCTAGACAGTACTACAAAGAGGTCGGTGTCCTCATGTTACAGTGGTGTGACACCACAGAGGTAAAGATGTAAATCCTCGGCTATGCGCGCCATGTCACAGTGGCATAATACCGCAAGACTTTATGCTGGGTAGTTTGGCACTTCAACGAAGCTGGGACCTCATGCTACAGTGGCATGACACCAAAATAAGGTATAGCCTCGGCTCTGGGCCATGTCATAGCGGAATAGCACCGCAAAGAAGCTCGAGGCTTCATGCCAAGGACTCTTTACAAGAACTCACCTAGAGTGTATGAAAAGAGATATAGGCCATCTCTTGAGGAAAAACTTGTAGACGTCCAAAATACATACACCGAAACCAGGCGTGAACATAGCATTTAATGTGCAACAGGAAGCACAGCTGATGTCATTATGTGAGTGGAAAGAATTGCAGCTATGGTGAAGAATTCAAGGCTTAGTCCATTCTTGTATCATACTGTTGTTCGACCCATGCGAAAAGTTTTAAGTCGAAGTGACATTTATCCTAATGCATGATATACAGTCACTATGGGGAACGGTCAACGTATATATATTGAGATATGTGGGGGATTGTTGGTGTTGTTTTCTTTGGACTAGTAAAAATAGTCCCACATTGGCTACACCATCAAGTGGGTATCTCAATATAATACTTTGTATGAGTTGAGGTATGCACATGGGTTATAGTGGGGCACATGGGTTCCATGTGGGGGTGTTTTTCCTAGGAGAAAAAAATGATTAACTTCTCAATAAAAGCATTTATGCTTTTTGTCATGCTCTTGCAATTACTTTCATAGGAGCTAAGCCCCAAAGGGGATTAGCGACTCGGACTCGGACTCAGACTCGGACTCGGACTTGGACTCGGACTCGGACTCGGACTCGAACTCGAACTCGGGCTCAAGGACGCAATGTCACGTCCCAGCCCCAAAATTTGTAGGACTAGGAATACGTAACACGCTCAGCCGTATGTATATGAACTCCAATATATGGAAACTATATACACACGTACGCTGTACATGAATATCCAATCCACCACTAGTAATATACTGTCACAACAAGTCACACGCAATCTATATCTCATCCACAACACAAATAATAATTAGGAAATAAGGGCTGAATAATAACTGAATATCCAAGATGAGTATCAAGTCTGATAGTCAGGTGGAAACAAATTTACTATAAAATGACTAAACTGAAGTAGTAACAAAATCTCTAAATAGTGAAAATAATCACAACTACTATGAGGGTAAGACCTCCTCATTCTGGTAAGTAGAGTCAGGTCCAGGTCCGTACTCCTGTGGATACTCCTGCTCGTCTATATCTGGAAAGGGACCAGGTACTCAGAGAGACGTAACAAGATACATAATAATATGCCAATGAGTACTAAAATATAAACATCCAATGGGTCGCCTAACCGTCTAAGTGGATGCAATTTAAGAACAACTTTCCAACACATGGGCAATCTGGCCATAATGGGATTGGCATAATTCTCTCGGAGAATCAGGGGCCTACAAGCGTACCATCTTTTGAACGGCAACGGCCGCCTGCAATATATAGGATCACAACCACCCGTTTCTCCAGTGGAGAATCCGTACGAACTAGAAAAAGTGTAAAAGAGCCCAAACGCCTTACTTGTTGTTCTTTTCATCCCATCTCTAAGCATGCCATATCCACGACACGATAAAACCTCTAATTAATTGCTAGGTCTTCTAGCAAACAGAGTTTCTATCAGCAGTTATCCCTAATGCATGGCCAATACATACAGGAGGCCAGACCTGTCACGCAGTCCATGATCTATATGAGACTTACAACTCGTGTAACAACTATGTCACAGCCAATGAATCTAATAATGCTCCATAATACTGGGGTGGTCTCATAAAATAGGTCCAAAATCTACATAAATAAATATCTATATAAGCAGAATTAAACATGCATGTATTGGCTAAAATATAATAATAGTACAATGGCAAGGTATACTTGCCGAGCAAGAGTTCTATAGAGTGCAACGTCCAATTCAGTGTTTTAGTTCGTTGTAAGAAGAAGTGGGATTAGGATTTGGAAGAGTTATAATAACACATTTATATATAGTGATAAGAGGCGGTGGGGGTTACTTACTGGTTAAAAATTTACTGCCGCTGCTGTTTCTTTATTTCATTGGTTTATGTTTCGGTTGAGGAGAGTTTAGTAATAATAGGTAAAGAGGCGGTAGAAATGAGGCGGTGGGTTTGTTTTACACGCGGTGTAGGAAATTAAGCGGTGGAGTTCTACTTTACGCGCGGAGTTGTTTTACGCGTGGGGTTTAAACTTTACACGCGGGTGAAAGAAAATTTAGAATGGTGGAATTGGTTTACGCGTGGAGGAGAAAAGTTGGTTTGCTACTACTGCTGTTGATTTCTTACTTTACGCGGGTTTGGGTTTCGGGTTAAAATCCCAATAGGAATTGTATATATATATATACACATATCTATTCACAAGAAATTCTAAGAATTATATTGGTGCATACGGTTGAGTTGGCAACTGACCAACGGGTCTCCTATATGGAATAAATTAGAAAAAAAATTTATAATGGCTCCATAAGTCCTCTAAATGCTCAAACATCTCAAAATAAAGTCAAATAAAATATATTCTCTCTATTTAGCTCATAACTACTATAAATAAGAAATACATAAGTTAATAATAGAGAAATACGATTTTCAGAATTAGGGTTCTTACACGCAAAGTGGCGCTTTGTTGGCACACTTTACACTTAGCAGGTCAGCACCGGCGCTGGCGCTTGTGCACATTTGATGCGCTCTCATGCGCTCAGGTATGCGCAAGCCGCATACGTGGTCGCTTGGGCGGGTCGCATGCGTGGTCACATGGATGGTCGCATGGGCAGGCCGTATGGGCTATCGTATGGACTACTGCATGCACTATCGCATACACTGTCGCATGGGTTGTCGCATGTGTTGCCGCATGGGCTGTCGTATGGGTTGTCTCATGTGTTGTTGCTGCGGATATATTTGAACGGTTATGGAAAGATATGGTCTGTTATACATATACGGATCTTTTTATGGGATTTAAAATTAATTCGTGCCTATCTTTTAGGGATTCATAATCAATTTGTTCCTATCTTTTCATAACTGATGGGCGGCTAGGGTTTTTACCTTCTATCTATAAATATACTCTTCATGCCTCATTGAGAATGAGCTTCAAAAATTAGGAGACGAAGAGAGTTGTTTCTGTTGACACCATTGGAGTCCAGGGAGTTCGTGCGAGTCCAGATAGAGGTGACAGCGAGCGTTCCAGAAGTTCTTCGTGAACTTGCTGGTTCCTGGAAGCAGATTGTGTGGGAACGAATCTTGCTTTGAGCAACGGTGATCTTTATCACCCCAGCAAGCATAGTCTCTTCTTCTTATTCCTCCTCTCTTCTGTGAGTTGTAACTCTATTTGTCCGTCTGCAACTACAATTGCAATGAAGAACGAGAGGTTCCTTTTCTGGTTATTATTGTAACAGCAGGTTGTAATAGGATCCTTATATATAGTTCTTTGTGGAGATCGAGAATAGTCAGAGTAGAAACTTTTGTGTGAACCTCTAATCTCGACCACGTGGTTTTTCATCGTTTATATAGCCTCAGGAATAACAAAGTTCACCCAGGCAATGGCACACTGCCTGCAGCAAGGTCTCAAGTTACAACTGCAACATCCACAATTGTAAGACTTACAGTGGCACAGGGGTTCAGTCCTTCCTCCCCTCCTTCCTGAACCCAATTGTTCAACACCTTCACCATCAATCCTCACTACCAAGTCTGGACAGATTGTAAGAACCCTAATTCTAAAAACCGTATTTCTCTATTATTAACTTATGTAATTTCTTATTTATAGTAGTTATGAGCTAAATAGAGAGAATAGATTTTATTAGATTTCATTTTGAGATGTTTGAGCATTTAGAGGACTTATGGAGCCATTATAAAAAAATTTCTAATTTATTCCATGTAGGAGACCCGTTGGTCAGTTGCTAGCTCAACCGTATGCACCAATATAATTCTTAGAATTTCCTGTGAATAGATATATGTGTATATATATATATATACAATTCCTATTTGGATTTCAACCCGAAACCCAAACCCGCGTAAAGTAAAAAATCAACAGCAGCAGTAGCAAACCAACTTTTCTCCTCCGCGCGTAAACCAATTCCACCGTTCTAAATTTTCTTTCACCCGCGCATAAAGTTTAAACCCCACGCGTAAAACAACTCCGCACGTAAAGTAGAACTCCACCGCTTAATTTCCTACACCGCACGTAAAACAAACCCACCGCCTCATTTTTACCGCCTCTTTACCTATTATTACTAAACTCTCCTCGATCGAAACCTAAACCATTGTAAGAAAGAAACAACAGCGGCAGTAATTTCTTAACCAGTAAGTAACCCCCACCGCCTCTTATCACTATATATATATATATGTGTTATTACAACTCTTCCAAACCCTAACCCCAGTTCTTCTTACAACAAACTAAAATACTGAATTGGATGTTGCACTCTACAGAACTCTTGCTTGGCTAGTATACCTTGCCATTGTACTATTATTAGATTCCAGCCAATACATGCATGTTTAATTCTTCTTATATAGATATTTATTTATGTAGATTTTGGACCTATTTCATGAGACCACCCCAGTATTATGGAGCATCATTAGATTCATTGGCTGTGACACAGTTGTTACACGAGTTGTGAGTCTCATATAGATCACGGACTGCGTGACAGGTCTGGCCTCCTATACTTATTGGCCGTACGTTAGGGATGACTGCTGATAGAAACTTTATATGCTAGAAGACCTGGCAGTTAATTAGAGATTTTATCGTGTTATGGATATGGCATACTTGGAGCATGGGATGGGGAGAACAACAAGTAAGGCGTTTGGGCTCCTTTACACTTTCCCTAGTTCGCACGGATTCTCCGCTGGAGAAACGGGTGGTTGTGATCCAATATATTGCAGGTGGCCGTTGCCATTCCAAAGACGGTACGCTTGTAGGCTGTCACGACCCGCACCCGGTGTAGGGATGCAAGTCGGGAATAACGCCCAGCCTACGCCGCAGCATCGACGGTAGAACGCTGTCTTGGTCAACTATACTATCTAATTATCTCACAAAATGTATAATCCTCCAATAATATCTCAACTCCATGAAGAGTAATCAACTTAATTCAACACAATACTCAATCACATTTCTATGGCACGAGAGGATATCACAGAAGTCTAACATAACTAAGCAGTTAAAAATATAACAACAACAAATAGAAATAATATCCAAACACAAATATATGCTGAAAACAAATCCGGTACCAACATGCTAAAGAGAACTAACTATGCTAACTAGTGAATCCGGCTAAATCTCTCGACAGTCACTCCAGAACTAGTGGGTCCAAGTCTGCACCATCTATAGGCTGAGGTCCGTAGTATGTCGGACACCAATCTCCCGGATCCTCTAAAAAATATTTTCCAGTCAGGAATGGAGCGAAGTACAATCCAATAGCAGTTCCAATTAATTGACAAAAACTATAAAGCAGTAGAATAGAAGATGCTATCTACGATGAGAATATAACTGATAATCAAGAACAATGAAAGAATAGGCAATACTAACAACAGAATATAATCAATGCGTACAAGAATAAAGGAATGAACTATAATGTCAGAATAGAACAAGGTAATCAATGAACTGAATAATGGAATCTATAATAACTATGTGATTTGAGATACTAACTAAATATGTGATCGGCCTGGGAGATTCAATGATTACACTAAGGAGCTAACTCAACCATACGTGAATTGCATGGTTAGTTAGTAGCCAATGATTACACAACTAGCCGATAGTTTCTTGATCACATATTTAATTGGTATTTCCCCCGCCCTGACTGATATGATGGATCGAATCATGACACGTCACTAGCCAATGTATCCAATGTTTAATCTACAATATTCAATGTTATCCAATACCAACAAGGACAGTATCCGATACCATCTCCATAATCAAGGTAACATCCCATGACTGACGATCCAATAACAATACCAATTCGTGTACCATCGTGTCAAGAATCATAAGTAATATTTCTAAATACTTGAATTATAGTGGTTATCAAATAATGGAAACTATCAGAGAATGTACTCGCCTGTGGTCCAGAGCAAATGATAAAAAAATGATGTCCGAACTGGTGTCACAGACCTATATATGAAATATTGCATTAATACAAGTTTTTGGGAAGAGAAATAAATTAAACTAGTCAACTTCTAGGTCATAAATTCATTTCTAAGTCAAAAGTCAAACTAGGTCAACTCTAAGTCAACTATGGTCAACTATAGTCAAATTATGGTCAACTACCTATTTCTAGGTTGCATGAGTCTAACTCAAAGATATTAGGCTCACACACTATGAATCTAGGCCACACAAGCTACATCTTAGGATACTAAGATACTGTATCTCAGGATACGCAAACAAGGGATAAATATAACACATATGTACATATCAAACAATATTATATATATAAAATCCTAATTACAAATGCTAAATGGATACCTTAGTTTCGAACCAACTTGGTATCGCAATACTAAACCTCTATCTTGATATCCAAACCCAATACCTTGATTATCCTCCAATACCTTGATACTTACCTTGGCATCTCAAGGTAAATTCAAAACCTTATTTCTACTAACTACCCAACAATAATTATAAACTACTATGCATTTAATATTTATATAATACTATATAACTTATTTTAGTCACCTTAATACTAACCCATAATTAGTTTACAACTATCCTATTACTTATGCCAATACCTACTACTCATACCTTGGTATATCTTGATACTTACCTTGGTATCTCAAGGTATTTGCCAAAATCTCATATATATACTAACTACCCATCAATAATTACATATATCAATCCAATATAACTCTAGTATGTACTAATAGAATAATACTAACTGCCAACTACACACTAACTATTAATACATATATACGTACATACATACCTACAAATATATAATATATAAAAGATACTCATAACAATTGATAACTAAAATATACTAACTATTCTAATAAATTTATATGCTACAACTAAATATATACATATATAGTATACTATAATACAAATAGCAACTAGGAACATATTTATATATATATTAATTACCATATATATATACATATATATCTATATATATATTAATATCTAATATATTAAATACTGCCAAACTGTCGCTAAATACCCTGTCCACTGTCGCAGAAAGCTGCTGTGTATATAGATACACTGCAGTTTTTGTGACAGTTTCCTGCACTGTCACTAAAAATTGTCGCTGAAGCTTCTGATACTCTGTTGATACACTGTTGTTTCAGCGACAGTTTTTTGTAACTGTCGCTGACTGCTGTCGCTGAAAAGCTGCTATTATTTGTATTTGTTGCTGCTGTTGCGACACTTCTGGCTCGCTGCTGTCGCTGAAAATATATGTATATATATATACAATATATATATAAATACATATATATAACCCACCATATATATTTATATAATATATATTTAAATACATATATATAACCCATAATATATATTTATACAATATATATATATAAAACTATATATAACTAGACATACACTTATACACAGTAAATTGTATAAAATACCACATAGTAACATACATACACACACATAGTAATATGTATATATAACTATACATATATGTATACATATATATAATCATACAATAATATAAATACATAACAATATATAATATAACTATATATATAACCACATATAAATATATCTACTATATTATATATACATATCTACTACTTATAAATATATATCTACATACATATATATATATATAAATAATCATATAATAACTATAAATAATCTAATTACTTAATTAAACATACACATATATTATATAAAACATATACATATATTTACATCCCTAACATATATTATAAGATATATATTAATGCATGTAGAAGAAAGCTACATAATATATATTCTATTAATACATATATAATACATAGATCTATGATACAATAATCACTATAATAAATATACATAATACATATATAATATATATAGATATATACACAATTATAATTCAAGAATTAAAGCACAATTAATTAGATCTACACATAAACACACAACAATTGGAGAGTATCACACCGTATCCCACTAGATCTAGGATACGCATGCGACACGAGTCCACCACACATCCAATTGCACCCCGAAGGACACAAGCAAATCATATATAATATTTATGAACAAAATAAAGTGTCAAATGTAGATCTATGTGTCCGTGTCAAAATACGACATGTACAAAGTCCCGTGTTGGAGAAAAAACCCCCAAAATAACACGTATCACCAAATTGTTGGGATACGACCTACATGTACCTAATTGTGGACATGACACTAGCCCCAAACACATAAACATATGCCAAATTGATCTATAGGATCAATTGACACACACAACAAAAGTTATTTTCGGAATTTTTCCAAAATTGACACAAAAAGTACCATAACTTTCTCCATAGGTCTCCTATGAACACAAAACCAAATCCTATGGGTAGTACATATATATGGGTTGATTATTCATGATTAAATCTCAGATTTAGAAGCTATTTTAAGGACAAAAAATAAATTGTACCTATTGGAAGATGGATTCCCAATGAAACCTCCAAAATTGGTAAAATTGGCCTCCAACTTGTAGATCCTTGCTCATCTTTGTAGATTATTGCTTTTTCCTTCTAGATCCTTACTCTTCTAGTCTCCAATAGTGATTTGGGAAGTAATTGGGTAAAAATTTGGTAGAGATTTGGTGGAATTTGGTTGAAAAAAATTCTAGATCTAGATTTGGAATGAAAAATGAAGAGAGAGAAAGTTTTCATCCCTTTTATATAGGCCTCACTTGTCCCCTCCCTCAAGCTACTATATAAAGTCTAAAATACCCCTTGGGGCCTCTTATGAAGAAATTAATTAAGGAGAGAAGCTTCTAGTCTAATGGTTTAATTAATTTAATCATCCTCCTAATTATTGGGCTTTCTAGTTGGGCTCAATTCTAATAATTAATACATGTTGGTCCATGAGTCTAAACTAAACTAGTTAGGTCCACTAACACAAGTCCAAAAATAAATCTAATATGCTAATAATAAATAAATAATACAATAAATAAATATTTAACATGCACCATATTTAATTAATTATAAAATGACCAAAATACCCTTTTCTAGAAAATACGGTAGTGACAAGTCTATCCCCCTTAAAATAATTTTGTCCTTGAAATTTAAGGGTGATCGTACTCCTTCTAGGTCAAACCCCCAGCAATCATAGTCTAATAAGGTCTTATCTCACTAAGAACAGTCCTATGCAAAGAATAACATGCATGGTCATGGTCTCCACCTGTCTTATTACTGTTGTCTCTGTCAAGGTATTCTATAGCTACACTAACTATATAACACAAGCATCCAAAAGGTACTAAAGAATCAATCAATCAAAATAGATAAAAGGAACAGAAAGAAAGAACAGACTCTCTAACCCATCACCTGTAGTATTGGTCTCATCGACCGTTATCGCAAATGCTCCGCCCTGCCGAGGTAGCTCCCTCTGCGGGTGATGAGCAATCTGTGGTGCTACAGGTGGCCTAACTCCACTTCTCTGGCCTCGATCTGCATCATGGCCTGGACGTTGAATTGTCCAGAGACAATCCTTCACCATATGCTCCGTTGATCCACAATATAAGCATGCTCCAAGTCTCTTTCGGCACATCTCCCAAGTGTGCCCAGCCTTCTTGCAATAGGTGCATTGAGGATCCTGTTGCACCTGTCTCTGAGGCTGTTGTGGTATCTGTTGTACTGGAGCTTGTACTAGAGGAACAATAGGTTCTGGCATCTGATATTGCTGCTGATAGGCTCCAAATTGTACTGGAAACTGCTGTTGCTGGAACCGCAGCCTCTATGCCGGTCCCGCACTGCTACTGTCACCCCCAAACATATCACGGTCCCTCTTCGGCTTCAAGTTCCACTCCCGCTCGACCTTGCGTGCTTCCGAAAGTATCTCAGAATATGTCTCGTAGAAAGACGGAATGAGAATCTTCACTTCCCAATTCAGACCCTCGCAGAAATGGATAGCCTAAACTTCTGGCTCTCTCACCAAGTACTCTGCAAATCGGCTCAGCCTCCCGAACTCTGCGGCATACTCCTCTACGGACATGCTTCCTTGTGTAAGGCTCTCAAATTGCCTTCTTAATTCCAATCTGTCCGTCTGAGCAAAGAACTTCTTCTTAAAGAGATCCTTGAATATCTCCCAAGACTATCCAGCATCAGTAAGAATTGGCTCATTCCTGAACCAAGTGCGGGCAACGTCGAACAGTTGAAGTCCTACCGCCTCAACCTTCAGATCCTCCGCAAGACGGGACACCTTCATGAGTCGCTCGATATCTTCAAGCCAATCGTCAGCATAGACTATACCTTCTGTACCCTTGAAAACTCGAGGCTCAAGCTTCTTGAAATTTTGAATGTTGCCTGGCTTGATCTGAATATCCTGTGGCTGTAGAGGAGCCTCTCTCTGAACTGCTGCTATAGCTACCTGATGGGCATTTTCCATACTCTGCCGTATCATATCTGACTGCCTGTGCTAGGCTTCTATCTGTGCCCTTTGTAATTCCATCATCTCTCTAAATAGTGCAACCATCGGCACGGTATCTCCTAAAAATGGAGGTGGTAGAAGTCTCTCCGAAGCAACTGGAGTAGTCCTCGGAACAGGTGGAGGAGAACCCCCGAAGGCAGTCGAGGCTCCTACATGAACTGATGTCATAGGAGGTACAAACCCTACTGCCTGAGTGGAAGATTGAGAGGTGGCAGACCTCGCAGAAACTGCTCCCGATCGATGAGATCTAGTCTTTGGCGGCATCCTGAAGACAGATCGAAACAAAAGAGATCAATTCGATACAAGATAAGATATCATCAAGGAAGGACAAAAGTATTCAGAAGGAATCAAAAGTAGCGATTCGATTCAGATTGGAATTCCTAGTTGTGATTGAGTATCCCTCTCTCATCCTAGTATCCTATGTCCTATATCCTATCGCAGGCTTACAGTAGTACAATTAAGTCGTCGTACTACCACGACATCACAATATTGCGAAGCCTGACCTGCATGGGCCACCACTAAAAATGTGTCACGACCCGCACCCGGTGTAGGGATGCAAGTCGAGAACAACGCCCAGCCTACGCCGCAGCATCGGCGGTAGAACGCTGTCTTGGTCAACTATACTATCTAATTATCTCACAAAATATATAATCCTCCAATAATATCTCAACTCCAAGAAGAGTAATCAACTTAATTCAACACAATACTCAATCACATTTCTATGGCACGAGAGGATATCACAGAAGTCTAACATAACTAAGCAGTTAAAAATATAACAACAACAAATAGAAATAATATCCAAACACAAATATATGCCGGAAACAAATCCGGTACCAATATGCTAAAGAGAACTAACTATGCTAACTAGTGAATCCGGCTAAATCTCTCGACAGTCACCCCAGAACTAGTGGGTCCAAGTCTGCACCATCTATAGGCTGAGGTCCGTAGTATGTCGGACACCAATCTCCCGGATCCTCTGAAAAATATTTTCCAGTCAGGAATGGAGCGAAGTACAACCCAATAGCAGTTCCAAATAATTGACAAAAACTATAAAGCAGTAGAATAGAAGATGCTATCTACGATGAGAATATAACTGATAATCAAGAACAATGAAAGAATAGGCAATACTAACAACAGAATATAATCAATGCGTACAAGAATAAAGGAATGAACTATAATGTCAGAATAGAACAAGGTAATCAATGAACTGAATAATGGAATCTATAATAACTATGTGATTTGAGATACTAACTAAATATGTGATCGGCCTGGAAGATTCAATGATTACACTAAGGAGCTAACTCAACCATACGTGAATTGCATGGTTAGTTAGTAGCCAATGATTACACTACTAGTCGATAGTTTCTTGATCACATATTTAATTGGTATTTTCCCCGCCCTGACTGATATGATGGATCGAATCATGACACGTTACTAGCCAATGTATCCAATGTTTAATCTACAATATTCAATGTTATCCTATACCAACAAGGACAGTATCCGATACCATCTCCATAATCAAGGTAACATCCCATGACTGACGATCCAATAACAATACCAATCCGTGTACCATCGTGTCAAGAATCATAAGTAACATTTCTAAATACTTGAATTATAGTGGTAATCAAATAATGGAAACTATCAGAGAATGTACTCGCCTGTGGTCTAGAGCAAATGATAAAAAAATGATGTCCGAACTGGTGTCACAGACCTATATATGAAATATTACATTAATACAAGTTTTTGGGAAGAGAAATAAATTAAACTAGTCAACTTTCTAGGTCATAAATTTATTTCTAAGTCAAAAGTCAAACTAGGTCAACTCTAAGACAACTATGGTCAACTATAGTCAAATTATGGTCAACTACCTATTTCTAGGTTGCATGAGTCTAACTCAAAGATATTAGGCTCACACACTATGAATCTAGGCCACACAAGCTATATCTTAGGATACTAAGATACCGTATCTCAGGATACGCAAACAAGGGATAAATATAATACATATGTACATATCAAACAATATTATATATATAAAATCCTAATTACAAATGATAAATGGATACCTTGGTTTCGAACCAACTTGGTATCGCAATACTAAACCTCTATCTTGATATCCAAACCCAATACCTTGATTATCCTCCAATACCTTGATACTTACCTTGGCATCTCAAGATAAATTCAAAACCTTATTTCTACTAACTACCCAACAATAATTATAAACTACTATGCATTTAATATTTATATAATACTATATAACTTATTTTAGTCACCTTAATATCAACCCATAATTAGTTTACAACTATCCTATTACTTATGCCAATACCTACTACTCATACCTTGGTATATCTTGATACTTACCTTGGTATCTCAAGGTATTTGCCAAAATCTCATATATATACTAACTACCCATCAATAATTACATATATCAATCCAATATAACTCTAGTATGTACTAATAGAATAATACTAACTGCCAACTACACACTAACTATTAATACATATATACGTACATACATACCTACAAATATATAATATATAAAAGATACTCATAACAATTGATAACTAAAATATACTAACTATTCTAATAAATTTATATGCTACAACTAAATATATACATATATAGTATACTATAATACAAATAGCAACTAGGAACATATTTATATATATATATTAATTACCATATATATATACATATATATCTATATATATATTAATATCTAATATATTAAAAATTGCCAAACTGTCGCTAAATATCCTGTCCACTGTCGCAGAAAGCAGCTGTGTATATAGATACACTGCAGTTTTTGTGACAGTTTCCTGCACTGTCACTAAAAATTGTCGCTGAAGCTTCTGATACTCTGTTGTTTCAGCGACAGTTTTCTGCAACTGTCGCTGAAAAGCTGCAGTTATTTGCATTTGTTGCTGCTGTTGCGACACTTCTGGCTCGCTGCTATCGCTAAAAATATATGTATATATATATATATACAATATATATATAAATACATATATATAACCCACCATATATATTTATACAATATATATTTAAATACATATATATAACCCACAATATATATTTATACAATATATATATATATAAAACTATATATAACTAGACATACACTTATACACAGTAAATTGTATAAAATACCACATAGTAACATACATACACACACATAGTAATATGTATATATAACTATACATATATGTATACATATATATAATCATACAATAATATAAATACATAACAATATATAATATAACTATATATATAACCACATATAAATATATCTACTATATTATATATACATATGCTACTACTTATAAATATATATCTACATACATATATATATATATATATATAAATAATCATATAATAACTATAAATAATCTAATTACTTAATTAAACATACACATATATTATATAAAACATATACATATATTTACATCCCTAACATATATTATAAGATATATATTAATGCATGTAGAAGAAAGCTACATAATATATATTCTATTAATACATATATAATACATAGATCTATGATACAATAATCACTATAATAAATATACATAATACATATATAATATATATAGATACATACACAATTATAATTCAAGAATTAAAGCACAATTAATTAGATCTACACATAAACACACAACAATTGGAGAGTATCACACCGTATCCCACTAGATCTAGGATACGCATGCGACACGAGTCCACCACACATCCAATTGCACCCCGAAGGACACAAGCAAATCATATATAATATTTATGAACATAACAAAGTGTCAAATGTAGATCTATGTGTCCGTGTCAAAATATGACATGTACAAAGTCCCGTGTCGGAGGAAAAACCCCCAAAACAACACGTATCACCAAATTGTTGGGATACGACCTACACGTACCTAATTGTGGACATGACACTAGCCCCAAACACATAAACATATGCCAAATTGATCTATAGGATCAATTGACACACACAACAAAAGTTATTTTCGGAATTTCTCCAAAATTGACACAAAAAGTACCATAACTTTCTCCATAGGTCTCCTATGAACACAAAACCAAATCCTATGGGTAGTACATATATATGGGTTGATTATTCATGATTAAATCTCAGATTTAAAAGCTATTTTAAGGGCAAAAACTGAATTATACCTATTGGGAGATGGATTCCCAATGAAACCTCCAAAATTGGTAAAATTGGCCTCCAACTTGTAGATCCTTGCTCCTCTTTGTAGATTCTTGCTTCCTCCTTCTAGATCCTTGCTCTTCTAGTCTCCAATAGTGATTTGGAAAGTAATTGGGTGAAAATTTGGTAGAGATTTGGTGGAATTTGGTTGAGAAAAATTCTAGATCTAGATTTGGAATGAAAAATAAAGAGAGAGAAAGTTTTCATCCCCTTTATATAGGCCTCACTTGCCCCCTCCCTCAAGCTACTATGTAAAGTCTAAAATACCCCTTGGGGCCTCTCATGAAGAAATTAATTAAGGAGGGAAGCTTCTAGTCTAATGGTTTAATTAATTTAATCATCCTCCTAATTAATGGGCTTTCTAGTTGGGCTCAATTCTAACAATTAATACATGTTGGTCCATGAGTCTAAACTAAACTAGTTAGGTCCACTAACACAAGTCCAAAAATAAATCTAATATGCTAATAATAAATAAATAATATAATAAATAAATATTTAACATGCACCATATTTAATTAATTATAAAATGACCAAAATACCTTTTTCTAGAAAATACGGTAGTGACATAGGCCCCTGATTCTCCGAGAGAATTATGCCTGATTCTCCGAGAGAATCATGCCAATCCTATTATGGCTAGATAGCCCATGTGTTGGAAAGTTGTTCTCAAATTGCATCCACTTAGACGGTTAGGCGACCCATTGGATGTTTATATTTCAGTACTCATTGACATGTTATTATGTATCTTGTTACATCCCTCTGAGGACCTGGTCCCTTTTTAGATATAGACGAGCAGGACTATCCACAAGAGTACGGACCTGGACCTGACTCTACTAACCAGACTGAGGAGGTCTTACCCTTAGAGTAGTTGTGATTATTTCTACTATTTAGAGATTTTGTTACTACTTCAGTTTAGTCATTTTGTAGTGGATTTGTTTCCACCTGACTATCAGACTTGATACTCATCTTGGATATTCAGTTATTATTCAGCCCTTATTTTCTACTTATTATTTGTGCTGTGGATGAGATATAGATTGTGTGTGACTTATTGTGACAGTATATTACCACTAGTGGATTGGATATTCATGTACAGTGTACGTGTGTATATGGTTTCCATATATTAGGGTTCATATACATACGGCTGGGCGTGTTACGTATTCCTAGTCCTACGAATTTTGGGACTGGGGCGTGAGTTTTTGGTGGTGGTAGCCTATGCAGGTCACGAATATATTGTTTTGGTTACGTAACTGTACCAAATAAGCCTGCGTATAGGAATAGAGTATAAGGATCTCATCCATGCTTGACTGAAACCTCATTCTTCCTTAAGTTTTACGCCAGGAACCCTTTACGCTGAGACCAGGGACCTCTATTTTTGTAGAGTAACCAATTTATTGGCATAAAAGCCAAACTATGCAGAAGATTGTCTACTTTATGCTACGGTTATGACAATTACTAAACTACGTTCCCTTAGTTTTCTCAATCTATATGACGTCATGCAAGCTATGTAGGAACTACCCCAGCGTAACTTGATAATAGATAACTAGCGTAGAGTAGCCTGATTAGGCGTAAAATATAAGGATAGGTGATGTGAGCGTATTTGACATAGCCTTAGCTTTCCTAGTCATAACCAAATCTCGTGCATTAAATATAGAGATATGCCTCGAGCCCTGTGTAAGAAACAGCTTTTGACGTGACGTCTAATTTGTCTTATCTTTAGCATAAAAACCCTTTCCTGTCTTGAGCGTAAAAACTCATTTCGGACTTGAGCGTAAACGCTCATTTCTATCAATATAGAATAGGCAGCGTATTCAAAAGACTCTATTTTCTTCCTCTTACATGTGTAAAAATCACTTGTATCCAATATGTCACTAAACGACAACCTAGGTCTCTGTGCAAAAATTATCATCACAGCCATCCTCTCGATTATCGTGTGATACTTTTCTCAGATGTCAGGTTCACTGAATTATCTGACAAATTCAGCCGAGGATTACGAAGAGTTTCTCGTACGACTTTACGCTGCCAAGTATTTCAGATTTTACAGATCTCTTTACGCCAAAAACCTTTTACGCAGACTCTTACACAGATAGATTTTACGCAGACCTTTTTCGTAAGACTTTACGCAGCATATACTATACGCAGCATATATTTTACGCGTAGATTTTTACGAAGAATTTTACACGCAGAAAAGTATAGCAGACTTTTTACGCGGTTAACTTTGAAACTGTTTTACGCCGACAGTCTTGAATCTCTATTTTACACGGATAGTTCTGAATCTTTACTTTATGTTCCTCTGGATTACGCAGGAAGCTTATTAACCTGTTTTATGCCAAGTACCATGAAGTCCTGTTTTACACAGGAAGAAACTTCATGTATGATTGGGGATTTTTGACTAAAAAATACGCGGCCAATTCCCTAGCGTATTTTATGCTTCTACATTCTATCTAAATGCTTGCATCTTGTTTGATTCCTGTACTTCTTCTAAATGTTGTGTACATCACCTACAGAAAGATGGATATGCAGAAGGGATGTACTGATGGTGACACAACTCCTGGAGTCAATGGTCAGACTCAAGGAGAGACCTCAATAATTTCTAGACTTCCGGGATCAGATAAACAGAATCATAATCCAGTTCCATCTGATCTTTCCGTTCCACCTAATAGGAATCTTCCAGTATCATCAACATCACAAGATGGCCAGGCACAACTGTTCCAATTTTTCCAGATGATGATACAAGAACAGAGACAGCAAGTAGCAAAACAAAGACAAGAGTTCCTAGCAGCACTTGAAAGGATGGCTGCAAAGACTACTGTACCAGCTCAAGCACTAGCTCCAGTACCTCGAGCTAAAGTTGGTTCAGTAAAAGACTTTATACAGATGGGTCTGAGGCCGTATAAATGCATTGAGAGCCCAGAGAAAACTATCAACTGGATCACTCACACTCGGAAATTGTTAGAGGCATCGCAGCTACCTGCAGACCTGTGGATGACGGGTGTAAGAACGCTTCTAGATGGTAATGCTCATCACTGGTAGGAATCCATGGAGCGCCAGTTGGGTACGTACTAGACTTGGGAGCAGTTCTTTGAGTACTTTGAGAGGAAGTACTTCCCGGACACCGTCAGAGATGCATTGTACGATCAATTTCTCCACCTGGAGCAGGAGAACAGAACGGTGGACGAGTATGATGCTGAGTTTAGTCGCCTCAGTAAATATGGTGCTGTCTTGATACCAGTTGACTTGGCCAAGGCTAAGAGGTTTCATCGTGGACTAACTATGGAGCTACAATAATACACTAGCTCCCACTCCCGAATCTCTTATGCCGAGTTACTGACAGAAGCCAGATTACAAGAAACCATCAGTAAAGGAAAGGGAGTTCAGCTAAGGACGCAGCAAGGACTAGCAAGAACACAACAAGGAGGACCTATCAGACGTCCTTTAGCTCAGCAACAACAGTATCAGCCTAGAACAGGACCATATCAGGTTCCAGATAAGCTCCAATGTAACTATTATGGGAGACGAGGGCACATTTCAAAGACTGTCGGGCCCGTTTAGGACAGTGTATGAGATATGGTTCTGGACAGCACCAGGCAAGAAATTGTCCAAAACAGCAAACACCTCCACCGCCAGTACAGAGATTAGCGTTTCCAGCACCTCAACCTCCAGCATTAGAAAGGTTTTCAGCGAGGACCACCATTACCTACACAGGAGGATCAATACGCGAGGGCCAGACAGGGACAACCCCGGAGGAACGGACAAGCTTTTGCAATGGAAGTGGATGACATGGATCAGGAGATTGATGTCATAGCAGGTATCACTCTTGCTTTTACTTTTTCTGCTATGACATTGTTTGATACGGGAGCCACCCACTCATTCATATCATCTAGCTTTATTGCCAAACACAATATTACCTCTATACCTTTACCTAGTTGTATTAGAATTCTCATCGGAGGAGGAGTTGTACCTATTAGTAGAATTTATAGATCGTGTCCTATAGTAATACGTGGTAGAGAGATGAATGCCCGACTCTTAGTCCTTCCTATGCCATCTTTTGATATTGTGCTTGGAATGGACTGGCTAAGCAAGTACCACGCTTTTTTTGATTGTTTTGGAGAAGCATTTTTTTAAGGTACCCGGCCAGCCTGAACTTGAGTTTGCATGAGGATCCACAGAAATCCTTGATGGTATGCAGCTCGCAATGGACGATATTTTTTATCATCCCATTATTTTTGAATTCCAAGACGTCTTTCCAGTAGAATTGCCAGGCTTACCCCCAGACCGAGATGTAAAGTTTTTGATTGAATTAACACCAGGAGCAGCACCCATAGCATCACATGTTTATAGACTGGTAAAAAAGGAGATGGATGAATTTTAGACACAATTGAAAGAACTAGAAGAGAGAGGTTTTATCCGACCAAGTGCATCACCCTAGGGAGCACCAGTGTTGTTTGTACCAAAGAAGGATGGGTCAGTGTGTATGTGCATTGACTATAGAGCCTTAAATACAGTAACAGTGAAGAATAAATATCCACTGCCACGCATTGATGACCTATTTGATCAACTTAGTAGAGCCAAGGTGTTCTCAAAGATAGATTTGAGATAAGGATATCACCAGGTGAAGGTACGGAAGGAGGACATCACGAAGACCGTATTTCGGACAAGATATGGGCACTACGTGTTCTTGGTCATGCCATTTGGATTGACCAATGCTCTAGCTATCTTTATGGACTTAATGAATCGAGTCTTCCATTAGTATTTGGACCAGTTCGTGGTCGTCTTCATGGATGATATACTTGTCTATTCAAAGAGCCACGAGGAGCACGAGAAGCACCTACGGATTATTCTCAAAACCTTGAGGAAAGAGCAGTTATATGCAAAACTCAGTAAATATGAGTTCTTCTTGGACAGAGTCTCATTTCTTGGACATATTATTACAGGAGATAGAATTTTTGTTGATCCAGAAAAGATCTCGGCAGTCGAGACATGGCCTGTTCCTAAATCAGCTGCAGAGGTGAGAAGTTTCCTTGGACTTGCGGGATATTACCGATTGTTCGTGGAGAATTTCTCAAAGATAGCAACACCTATGACTCGGTTGACTTACAAAGATCAAGAGTTCATATGGACCAACGAGTGTCAAACCGCTTTCGAGGAATTGAAGAAGCAACTAACTTCAGCACCCGTATTAACTATTCCATCCGGACCAGGAGGCTATGTGATCTACAGTGACGCATCAAGGAAAGGTTTGGGATGTGTATTGATGCAAGATGGCAAAGTGATTGCATACGCATCTAAACAGTTACGAGTACATGAGAAGAATTATCCAACTCATGACTTGGAACTTGCAGTCATTGTATTTGCTCTGAAGCTATGGAGACATTACTTATATAAAAAATGAGTGGAAATCTATACAGACCACAAAAGCCTCAAGTATGTCTTCACGCAGAAGGAGTTAAATATGAGGCAACGTCGATGGCTTGAATTGATGAAAGATTTTGAGATAGAGCTACATTATCACCCAGGCAAGGCTAACGTTGTAGCAAATACGCTAAGCCGAAAGCCAGCAGCTTATTTCCTAACAACACAGAAGAAATTACTGGAGGACTTGCAAGGTCTTGGCATTGAAGTGATATTACCCGGAGCAAACGGGACACTAGCCAACTTACAAATACAATCATCACAAGTAGAGAGAATCAAGGCAGCATTTTCTACAGACACCAGATTCAGAAGATTAAAGAAAAGGACAGAGGCCGGAGAACAGACAGGACTGCGCATCCATGATGATGGGACATTACGATGTGGTAATCGTCTTTATGTTCCAAATAGAGAAATTCGACAGGAGCTGATGACAGAAGCTCATAGTTTGATATATTCTATTCATCCTGGGGGCACCAAAATGTATCATGATTTAAGACAACATTTTTGGTGGCATGGAATGAAAAGAGAGATAGCTCGCTTTGTAGCTAAATGTTTGGTATGCCAGCAAGTAAAAGCAGAGCACCAGAGAACAGCAGGATCATTACAACCACTCCCGATTCCAGAGTGGAAGTGGGAACACATCACTATGGATTTCGTCACAGGTTTTCCCAGGAGTCCAAGTGGTAGAGATGCAGTATGGATAATAGTAGACCGACTCACCAAGTCAGTCCATTTCTTGTCTTTTAGAGTTGGCCAATCTATAGAAGCTTTGGCTGACTTATATATGAGGCAGATCGTGAGGTTGCACGGTGTACCCGTCAGCATTATATCAGACAGGGATTCACGCTTTATGTTACATTTTTGGAGGAGCATGCAAGAAAGTCTTGGAACTCGTCTAAAGTTTAGTACATCTTATCACCCACAGACAGATAGGCAGTCAGAACGTACTATTCAGACATTAGAGGATATGTTGAGGGCTTGCATATTAGACTTTAGAGGATCATGGGAGGACTACCTACATCTTATAGAATTTTCTTACAACAATAGCTATCAGGCGAGCATCCAGATTGCTCCGTTTGAAGCATTGTATGGAAGAAAGTGTAGGTCTCCTGTGTGTTGGAGTGACGTGGGAGAACGTCAGATTTTGGGACCAGAGTTAGTGGTCAACACCGTAGAGACAATTAAGAATATACCAAGACACTTGGGGGCAACGCAAGACAGGCAGAAACAATGGGCAGACCTTCATTGTCGTCCCTTGGAGTTTAAAGAGGGCGATCATGTCTTCTTGAGGATATCACCTACTAGGGGCACCATTCGATTCGGAGGATGTGGCAAGTTGATTCCAAGGTATATTAGACCCTTTGACGTGCTAAAGAGGGTGGGAGAAGTGGCATATCTGTCACGACCCACACCGGATATAGGGGTATGAGAGCGTGGGTATGTCCAGCCTACGTCGCAACATCGACGGTAGAACGCTGTCTAGGTCATGTAACTATCTAATCAATCTCACATGAATACCCAACTCCATAAGGAGACGTGGATATCATAAAATATTGCTGGAAATACTCAATCACATAAACTAAAGCACGATGAGATATCAAGGCAAGCAAAGAAATACAAGACAAGTCTAACGACAAAATAGTCATACCTGCAATTAGTAACATCCAATCCCCAAGTGTGTCAGAAACAAGTCCACTAAGGTCACAGTCTGGAAAATATTTTCCAGTCAGGAAGGAGCAAAGTACATTTCTAATTAGCAGTTCTATATCAATGATAGAAACTATGTAGCAGTATATAGATGGAAATATACAAGATACATATGTACGGGAAATTTACAATAAAGGATATACTGGAAATACTGTAAGTAAATGCAGGAAAAGAAACAATATGTCAAAGAGCAAGAATACTATGACTAAGTGTGTGAGTACTAGCTTTAACATGTGATCGGCTTGGGAACTTGATCAGACTGGTTACATATGATTAGCTATGATTCATGTAAGGTCAGGCTAACCGTTGGTTAGCTATGATGCATGTAGAGGTCAGGCTAATCACACGTAACAACTATGAAGCATGTAAATGGTTAGACCGCACCCGACGTGAGATGTGGGGTGAGCTATGTTACATGTAGAGTTGGGTATGATCACATATCTATACTAAAATACTCTCCACCCCCAACTGGTATAGTAGATCCAACCATAATATGCTATGGCACGGGATTCCCCAGGGAGGTAGCAAATCTCTCCGAAAATCAGTGTCTGTACATGTACAAGATATCAATAAAGCAAGACTTGTACAAGCTACACCATGAACAAGAAATAACATCTCATGATGAGATCCGTATATACCAATCCGTGTAACCATCGTGTCATGAGCATGGATATTTACACTAGATACAGTGAACATAGGGGATATCATAAATAAGAAACTAATCAGAGAATGTACTCGCCTTGGGTCCTTAGCTGGTAAAACCAATGTCCTGTCCCAGAGTTTCGTCTGGAGGATCCAACAGTCCTATAAACATATAATAAACAATACAACATTTGCATCAGATGCTATACTAAACACACAATCAAATACCTAACTCAGGGGCGATGCCAGGTATGGCACTGGTCAATCTAGGGTCACAGTGCATCAAGTCGCACGGGCGTCGCGTCTGTGATTGCCGGGCAAGACAGACGATCAAAATGGTACGGGACTTGCCAATACGTCAGTGTACGTGTGGCAATCTGCTAGCGGTTCACAGGGTCATAGGTCAGGTGTAGTTACGGGGTATCCGTATTTACACTCGGTCATCTAGTACATATTATACATATTTCCACTAACAATACATTAATGTTCATTTGGTAAGAAAAATAGCTATGTGTATTTATATATATTTTAAGTAAAATTGATACTATATGTTTAATTATAAAAATATCCACTAGGACATACTTTATACAAGATATATATATATATACCAAATACATTTACATTTATATATACAAACACCAAAGTTTTATATATATACTAAAGAATATATATATATGTACTAAATATATATATATACAAATCTTAATACATATACAATAATTACGTATGTATGTACGTACATATATGCCAATATAAATTATATATACTACATTTATATATTTACCAAAATATGTTTTATCAAACATATACTATGTATATATATATACATTTATATACCACATAAATATACCTTTATACCAAAAATATATACATATATATATATAGATATATATATATATATATATACCAAAAATATGTATTAATATACGTACTAAAATATATATATTAATACTAATACATAGAATACTAATATATACCCAAATTAGAGAATATATGATATATATATGTACCAAAAATACGTATTAATATACGTACTAAAATATATATATTAATACTAATACATAGAATACTAATATATACCCAAATTAGAGAATATATGATATATATATGTATATATATATATATATATATATATATATATATATATATATATATATATATATATATATATGTATACACGTATATGAATACGTATATACTAATAGATACCCATATACATTACATATACTATATATATGTATACACGTTAACCAATAAATATATATATACCTACATACGTATTACACTAAGATATCTATCAATGAAAGGGAAGAGAAAGAGATCTCACAGGGGGTGGCTCGTCGGAGTTTGGCAAAGCGCAGGGAGGTGCGGGGGATAAAGGAGGCTGGTCGAGGAGGAGATGGAGGGAAGCTGGCCGAAGCAGGGAGCAAGGGGAGCTCGGGGGAGATGAAGGCACTGGTGGTGGTTGTAGCTTGGTTGGCTCCGGGGAGCAATGGCTGCGGATGTCTGTCGGAGTAGGAGGCAGTGAGGGCCGGAGTTGCAGAGGGAAGGTGGCTGAGGTATGGGATTCGTCGGAGTTGCAGCAAGGAGGAGTTGGTGGGGACTTCGACCGGAGTCGAGGTGGAGCTAGGAGGGAAGTTGGGGAGGAGATGACTTATGGTGGTGGTGCGGCTGAACTGGCTGCCGGAGTCAGTGACGAGAAAGAGCCGGTGAGGAGGATGCAGGGAGTCAGGTGCCGTCGGGTTAGCCGCCGGGTGGGTGCGGCTCGAGTGAGGCCGGACTGCAGTTGCAGGCGGGGAGAGCAGTGGGAAGAAGTGCAGTGGGCTCGTTGGAGTTTTGCAGGCTCGGTTGGCCAGAGCGAACGTAGGTGGAGCAGCTCGTCTCCGGGGGAGCTCGGCTCGACAGAGAAGAGGTACGGGGAAGAAGCTAGGGATGGTGGAGGAACTGTGCAGCCGTGTCGCCGGGGAAGAAGAGCTCGACTGAGGTGGTCATAGTGGGAAGAGAGGCAGGTCGGGGAAGATGGTTTGGCCAGACTGGGTGGCTGGGGCTGGCCGACCGAGTGGCTACTGGTGAGAGGGGGTTAGCTTGGTGTTGGTGAAGGTGTAGTATATTTTTTTGTGAAGAATTTATTTGGAGAGGGTGGTGGCTTTTGTATGGGAAAGGAGGTGATGTGACCCCCCTAGAAATTAGGGCCGGCCAAAATATTAGGATGGGGTTTTCTTGGGAAAGGGGTTGAGGGAACATGCAAGGGGGTTGTGTGGTGGGGATGGCTCCATTTAAAATGGAAGGCCTAGATTCAACATGAATAAAAATGCAACAAAAAGGAGGAGGGAGAGATTAGGTTGACTAGTCAAGATAGGGGGTTGGTTTCCCTCATTTGGGTTAAACCAATAGGATGGTGACACATCATTGCAATTTTGTAATTAAGTCCCCAACAAATAGAAAATTACACAGAAATGGGTTTCTGAATTTAATTAATTAAAATTAGATACACTTGGCGTTCTAAAATTAATTAGGAATACATGGGCCAAAATTAGGTCGGGTCATCAATATCATTAATGAAGAAGACTCAGAACGGAATATTATCCTAATTTGGGTCACACGAAAAATAGGTCAAGATTGCCTCCAATTTCGATTGGAACGCACAACGATACAAAGTTGGATTTATTTAGAAATTAAATAAACGTCCGTGATGAATATTGTGCGGCTAAAATGAAGCTCAAGAGATCATAATTATGAGTTGCAAAAATATCAGAATGGAAGGCAGGCACGTCGAGGGCAAGGTTGTAAAATTTGTTGGAAGGCAAAAGCTAGGGTAGCGCTCCAAATATCGAAGCAACGGCAGAGTGCAACAATTAATTAAATTACGGTAATTAATTACTATCTCAATAATTAAATCCTAAATAATGCAATTTAACACGTAATCCTATAATTCGGCTAGGTGTTCGTCTAGTGGGCTTCTAGGTCAAGTCTACCAGCTCAAACATAATGAACACCGTATATAATAATATATTTAATTACACATCTCACATAATTATTTAAATTAAATATACTTATCATGTAATTATTTAATTGTAACTACCATAATATTAAATATTATAAAAAGTCGAAAATACCCCTGTTTTCGGAACGTGGTAGTGACAAGTCTACCCTCCTTAAAAGAATTTCGTCCACAAAATTTAAAATCCTTATAGTAGTATTTATTTATTATATTATTTTCCATCAACGATTAAATTCACCAACCCACATAATCCTGAAATAATTTACCTTGTCATTTCATAAATTTTTTTTTAAAATTCTGTAATTATCGTAGTCCTAAAAATCCTCGAATTAAAAATCAAAGTCCATTCTTATCACAATTTCCTCCGAATTTTTAAGTTAATAATTCAATACTCGAAATTTAATATTCACTCCTTTAGTTTGATTTTTATCAATGTATATATATATAAAATTTAAATCTCGTCCCAAAATTGAATTCAAACACTAATCCATCCATGATCTTATTCCTCGGTTTTTCTTTTTCTCAAAGTACTCAACAATGCGATACTTATGGATTCTCCAAATATCGTCCATAATTTAAAATTTAAAATTCATAACTTGCAGTCAAATAGATATAATGATAATTTCCCAAATTTTCTTAATTTTAATCACCAATTCTATTATATCATAACCTTCCTAAAATTAATAAATCCTTAATTTTGCCATGTTAATTTCTTAACTTTCCATTTAAGTTAATGTTTATCCTCGAGTTTCAATCATCCTCAATCTTCGTAAAATCAATGATCCATCAATTCTGTTATATTAACTCCTTAACTCTTTATTTAAATGAATGCTTATCCTTAAATTTTTAATCATCTTGTCCCTTTTTGTCAAGTTATAACCTCTTCATAGATCTTTGTTATGGTCAAAACCCCAATGATCATGGTCTAAGAAAATTTTTACTACAGTCATACAACCTGTAATCTAAGAAAATGTACGGTCATGTGTTTTTTGTCATGGTACTGCAGCCTCTGTCAGGGTGTGCTACTCACTACATTTTAACAAGAAAATCATGCATACGAACTACAGTACTAGGGAAATCAATCAATCAAGAGACGGAAAAAGGAACATTAGGAAAGAAAAGAAAGAACCTGCTAACACAATCATAGGTCAATGATGCATATAAAGTTTGATACCTCTATCTCCGTAGTACTATACTCTCTGCCAGTTCTCGTTCCTACTATAATTGTCTATATTATTTGTTCTTATCACTCAAGTGCACACCAAGTGTAACACACCATACTAAGTACTGCACTTTCCAATACAACTTTAGATGGACACCCAAGTCAGTCTGTAGTGCCCTCTCAATCATGCTCTAGTCAACAGATCCTCACACATGTATATCATCTACTCATATACTAATATATATATTTCTCATCCACCATAAAATTTTATCCTCATAATAAAATCATCAAAATTTAACCTTTGAACAACAAAAATGTATACTTCCTCAAGGGTCAAATATTCAATATAGAAATCAAATTTTTTAATCACGTCTAAAATCTTTATAGCCTTGACCATGTTTACTGAATTGAATTTGAACCCTCAGAAATTTAATGACATAAATCTCAACTCCTCAATAATTCTCAAAAATTAAAATTTATTTCCACTCTTTAATTTATAAATCCACAAATATACATATAAGTGCTCACGGTCTCTAATTCTCGAGGTGCACTCAATACATCTACTATCTACAACTGTGTACTAAAATTGTACTGCCCGAATCACTTGCACTATTACCTCCAAATGATCAAAGTTATCATCACATGTATTTTCTTTCACGATTTTCAATCTATATCAACTGGTATATCATCTAATTATTATCACGCAGAGTGCTTTCTGTTATTAGCATCATTCTCGACTAATCCTCGATATGGAATCATTAGTACTCTTGGTATGATATCACTAGCTTCATTATTGGGTCATCTCATCAAACTTATTAGAACTCATGATTACCTGTACCTTCTACAACACTCATGTTTCTTTACTCTCATGGGCAAGTATATGGTTCCTCATCTCGATTGTTGTATAGGTATTTCCCTTTAATCCTTTAAAGCCTGTTAAACTAATCTGTGATACGCTTCACCATTTTTCTTTCCAATTCCGATATTTCTCTACTCATGACACCTCATTATAACTCTTTATGCATATATATTTCCTTACCTTTAACATTTTCGATATCAATTATCAAATTTGAATATCATGCTCCATTAATCCTTAACACAATTCCTGGATACTTAATTGTTCACATAGATCACTCAATTACATAATCACGATTATCCAGGACGGGTATACTGGCTCTGATACTAACTCTGGAAACTATCACTGATACTCTATACTCTCCTTCTACTTCTAGTATTATAATGACATATATCCTAGAACTATTGCCACAAGGTACTATGCTATGGGTTAACTCTAGATTAAGGCCTACTGCTCACATGTCCAACTAGGAAACACTTATAACTCACTAGCAACACTCAGTCAATACTAATACTCAAGACACAACCATAATTACAAGACATTAATTATCATACTTAACAAGGAATCCTCAAAGAATAGGAGCTCAAAAAGACTGGATTGAGGACTGAAGGTGTTTCTACTGCTAGCAACAAAAAGAAACGATAGAAAAAGTCATGTATAACAGAAATAGATAAGTGTTGAGATGATACTTTAAGAACAAATTTTAAGACACAACCTGATAATCATACACGTCGGTCAGAAATCATGACGCTGAGAATCCTCGCCACGCCAGTAAGCATAGGTGTGATAAACGACAGGTTCCGTAACTAAAGTACGCAACCCTATAATCATGACATCTAGAATTTTTGCCACGCCAACCGGTACGGCTGCGATAAACTCTAGGTTTCATGACCAAAGTAGACGTTTTACCTTTCTCATTGTTCTCATCAATATATGTCATCAGATGATATCGTAAAGTTTAGTCCATAAAATTTATCTCGATATGAAATCAAACTCTACAATGAAACCAAGATCCTAATTACTGATCAATAATAATCAATTTCAATATCAACAAGTGAGGACGGACGGAAACAAGGGCGAAGGATTTAAAATTAGAAATTTTAATAAGATTCTCAAGGTGTCATCCCAGGAATCTCTCAAGAATTTGTGATTGAGTATCCTCTCTCATCCTAGTATCTTATGTCCTATATTCAATAGCAGGCACGCAGTAGTACAACTATGACATCGCACTACTACGATATCGCACAACTTGCGAAGTCAGACCTGCATGGGCTACCACTAAAAATGTATCACGACCCGCACCCGATATAGGGGTACGAGAGCGTGGGTACGTCCAGCCTACGCCGCAGCATCGGCGGTAGAACGCTGTCTAGGTCATGTAACTATCTAATCAATCTCACATGAATACCCAATTCCATAAGGAGACGTGGATATCACAAAATAATGCTGGAAATACTCAATCATATAAACTAAAGTACGATGAGATATCAAGGCAAGCAAAGAAATACAAGACAAGTCTAACGACAAAATAGTCATACCTGCAATCAGTAACATCCAATCCCCAAGTGTGTCAGAAACAAGTCCACTAAGGTCACAATCTGGAAAATATTTTCCAGTCAGGAAGGAGCAAAGTACATTTCTAATTAGCAGTTCTATATCAATGATATAAATTATGTAGCAGTATATAGATGGAAATATATAAGATGCATGTATATGTACGGGAAATATACAATAAAGGATATACTGGAAATACTGTAAGTAAATACAGAAAAAGAAATAATATGTAAAAGAGCAAGAATACTATGGCTAAGTGTGTGAGTACTAGCTTTAACATGTGATCGGCTTGGAAACTTGATCAGGCTGGTTACATGTGATTAGCTATGATTCATGTAAGGTCAGGCTAACCGTTGGTTAGCTATGATGCATGTAGAGGTCAGGCTAATCACACGTAACAGCTATGAAGCATGTAAATGGTCAGGCCGCACCCGACGTGAGATGTGGGGTGAGCTATGTAGAGTTGGGTATGATCACATATCTATACTAAAATACTCTCCACCCCCGACTGGTATAGTAGATCCAACCATGGTACGCTATGACACGGGATTCCCCAGGGAGGTAGCAAATCTCCCCAAAAATCAGTGTCTATACATGTACAAGATATCAATGAAGCAAGACTTGTACAAGCTATACCATGAACAAGGAATAACATCTCATGACGAGATCCGTTTATACCAATCCGTGTAACCATCGTGTCAAGAGCATGGATATTTATACTAGATACAGTGAACATAGGGGATATCATAAATAAGAAACTAATCAGAGAATATACTCGCCTTGGGTCCTTAGCTGGTAAAACCAATGTCCTGTCCCAGAGTTTCGTCTAAAGGATCCAACAGTCCTATAAACATATAATAAACAATACAACGTTTGTATCAGATGCTATACTAAACACACAATCAAATACCTAACTCAGGGGCTATGCCAGGTATGGCACTGGTCAATCTAGGGTCAGTGTGCGTCAAGTCGCACGGGCGTCGCGCCTGTGATTGTCGGGCAAGACAGACGATCAAAATGGTACGGGACTTGCCAATACGTCAGTGTACGTGTGGCAATCTGCTAGCAGTTCACAGGGTCATAGGTCAGGTGTAGTTACGGGGTATCCGTATTTACACTCGGTCATCTAGTACATATTATATATATTTCCACTAACAATACATTAATGTTCATTTGGTACAAAAAATAGCTATGTGTATTTATATATATTTTAAGTAAAATTGATACTATATGTTTAATTATAAAAATATCCACTAGGACATACTTTATACAAGATATATATATATATATATATATATATATATATATATATATACCAAATACATTTACATTTATATATACAAACACCAAAGTTTTATATATATACTAAAGAATATATATATATATGTACTAAATATATATATATACAAATCTTAATACATATACAATAATTACGTATGTATGTACGTACATATATGCCAATATAAATTATATATACTACATTTATATATTTACCAAAATATGTTTTATCAAACATATACTATGTATATATATATATATATATACATTTATATACCACATAAATATACCTTTATACCAAAAATACATACATATATATATATATATATATATATATATATATATATATATATATATATATATATATAGATATATATATACCAAAAATACGTACTAAAAAATATATATTAATACTAATACATAGAATACTAATATATACACAAATTAGAGAATATACGATATATATATATATATATATATATATATATATATATATATATATATATATATATATATATATGTATGTATGTATACACGTATATGAATACGTATATACTAATAGATACCCATGTACATTACATATACTATATATATGTATACATGTAAACCAATACATACATATATACCTACATACGTATATACACTAAGCGCAGGGAGGTGCGGGTGATGAAGGAGGCTGGTCGAGGAGGAGATGGAGGGAAGCTGGCCGAAGCAGGGAGCAAGGGGAGCTCGGGGGAGATGAAGGCACTGGTGGTGGTGGTTGTAGCTTGGTTGGCTCCGGGGAGCAATGGCTGCGGATGTCTATCGGAGTAGGAGGCAGTGAGGGCCGAAGTTACAGAGGGAAGGTGGCTGAGGTGTGTGATTCGCCGGAGTTGCAGCAAGATGGAGCTGGTGGGGAGTTCGACCGGAGTCGAGGGGGAGCTAGGAGGTAAGCTGGGGAGGAGATGACTTATGGTGGTGGTGCGGCTGAACTGGCTGCCGGAGTCAGTGACGAGAAGGAGCCGGTGAGGAGGATACAGGGAGTCAGGTGCCGTCGGGTTGGTCGCCGGGTGGATGCGGCTCGAGTGAGGCCGGACTGCAGTTGCAGGCGGGGAGAGCAGTGGAAAGAAGTGCAGTGGGCTCGTCGAAGTTTTGCAGGCTCGGTTGGCCGGAGCGAACGTAGGTGGAGCAGCTCGTCTCCGGGGGAGCTCGGCTCGACAGAGATGAGGTACGGGGAAGAAGCTAGGGATGGTGGAGGAACTGTGCAGCAGTGTCGCCGGGGAAGAAGAGCTCGATTGAGGTGGTCGCAGTGGGAAGAGAGGCAGGTCGGGGAAGATGGTTTGGCCGAACAGGGTGGCTGGGGCTGGCCGGTCGGGTGGCTACGGGTGAGAGGGGGTTAGCTTGGTGTTGGTGAAGGTGTAGTATATTTTTTTGTGAAGAATTTATTTGGAAAGGGTGGTGGCTTTTGTATGGGGAAGGAGGTGATGTGACCCCCCTAGAAATTAGGGCCAGCCAAAATATTGGGATAGGGTTTACTTGGGAAAGGGGTTGAGGGAACATGCAAGGGGGTTGTGTGGTGGGGATGGCTCCATTTAAAATGGAAGGCCTAGATTCAACATGAATAAAAATACAACAAAAAGGAGGAGGGAGAGATTAGGTTGACTAGTCAAGATAGGGGGTTGGTTTCCCTCATTTGGGTTAAACCAATAGGATGGTAACACATCATTGCAATTTTACAATTAAGTCCCCAACAAATAGAAAATTACACAGAAATGGGTTTCTGAATTTAATTAATTAAAATTAGATACACTTGGCGTTCTAAAATTAATTAGGAATACATGGGCCAAAATTAGGTCGGGTCATCAATATCTTTAATGAACAAGACTCAGAACAGAATATTATCCTAATTTGGGTCGCACGAAAAATAGGTCAAGATTGCCTCCAATTTCGATTGGAACGCACAACGATACAAAGTTGGAATTTATTTAGGAATTAAATAAACGTCCGTGACGAATATTGTGCAGCTAAAATGAAGCTCAAGAGATCATAATTATGAGTTACAAAAATATCAGAATGGAAGGCAGGCACGTCGGGGGCAAGGTTGTAAAATTTGTTGGAAGGCAAAAGTTAGGGTAGCGCTCCAAATATCGAAGCAACGGCAGCGTACAACAATTAATTAAATTACGGTAATTAATTACTATCTCAATAATTAAATCCTAAATAATGCAATTTAATACGTAATCCTATAATTCGGTCAGGTGTTCGTCTAGTGGGCTTCTAGGTCAAGTCTACCAGCTCAAACATAATGAACACCGTATATAATAATATATTTAATTACACATCTCACATAATTATTTAAATTAAATATACTTATCATGCAATTATTTAATTGTAACTACCATAATAATAAATATTATAAAAAATCGAAAATATCCCTGTTTTCGGAACGTGGTAGTGACAATATCGACTTGCACTACCACCTTAACTTGAGGAAGTACATGTCGTATTCCATGTGTCGCAGCTCAGGCGATATGTGGCAGACAGCAGTCATGTTCTCGATAATTCAGAGATCACCATTGGGCCGAACTTGTCCTATCAAGAGCAACCCATGGGAATCCTTGATCATCGAGAGAAAGTATTAAGGAACCAGTCTATTCCCTTAGTCCGCGTAGCATGGAGGCATGGCGCGCCAGGAGAATCTATATGGGAGCGCGAGGACGACATGCGCCAACGTTTTTCGAACCTATTCACAGACCAAGGTATAAATTTACTCTGGTAATTTATATCCCTTACCATTCTTGACTTTCTACAATGGCTTAGTTTAATTTCGAGGACAAAATTTTTATAAGTTGGGTAGAATGTAAGAACCCTAATTCTGAAAACCGTATTTCTCTATTATTAACTTATGTAATTTCTTATTTATAGTAGTTATAAGCTAAATAGAGATAATAGATTTTATTAGATTTTATTTTGAGATGTTTGAGCATTTAGAGGACTTATGGAGACATTATAAAAAAAAATTCTGATTTATTCCATGTAGGAGACCCGTTGGTCAGTTGCTAGCTCAACCGTATGCACCAATGTAATTCTTAGAATTTCCTGTGAATAGATATGTGTGTGTGTATATATATATATATATATATATATATATATATATATATATATATACAATTCCTATTTGGATTTCAACCCGAAACCCAAACCCACGTAAAGTAAGAAATCAACAGCAGCAGTAGCAAACCAACTTTTCTCCTCCGGGCGTAAACCAATTCCACCGTTCTAAATTTTCTTTCACCTGCGCATAAAGTTTAAACCCCACGCGTAAAACAACTCCGCACGTAAAGTAGAACTCCACCGCTTAATTTCCTACACCGCACGTAAAACAAACCCACCGCCTCATTTCCACCACCGCTTTACCTATTATTACTAAACTCTCCTCAACCGAAACCTAAACCAATAAAAGAAAGAAATAGCAGCGGCGGTAATTTCTTAACCAGTAAGTAACCCCCACCGCCTCTTATCACTATATATATATGTGTTATTACAACTCTTCCAAACCCTAACCCCACTTCTTCTTACAATGAACTAAAATACTGAATTGGACGTTGCACTCTACAGAACTCTTGCTCGGCAAGTATACCTTGCCATTGTACTATTATTACATTCCAGCCAATACATGCATGTTTAATTCTGCTTATATAGATGTTTATTTATGTAGATTTTGGACCTATTTCATGAGACCACCCCAGTATTATGGAGCATCATTAGATTCATTGGCTGTAACACAGTTGTTACATGAGTTGTGAGTCTCATATTGATTATGGACTGCATGACAGGTCTGGCCTTCTGTACGTATTGGCATGACACGTACTTATTATTTGTGCTGTGGATGAGATATAGATTGTGTGTGACTTGTTGTGACAGTATATTACCACTGGTGGATTGGATATTTATGTACAGCGTACGTGTGTATATGGTTTCCATATATTGAGTTCATATACATACGACTGGGCGTGTTACGTATTCCTAGTCCTATAAATTTTGGGACTGGGGCGTGACACAGATCCTTCCCTTACCTGCTTCTAACTTACAGTGCACACACTGTGTGCACTGCTGTAGTGTCCCCCTTTAGGGCTTGCAAGTCGAGCCTCCCTTATTGCTCACTGATATCTGAAACACCCTCCTCCATTCCATATATTGGAACCACCAACCTATCCCCTATCTTAACAACAACACCAACAACAATAATGCACACAGTCAACCCACTTCACAACGAACTCTGTTCACAGTCGAATTTTCCCCTTCTGTTAACATTTAAACACCACCACCAACACACAACAACCACAAATAACTTATATATATATATATATATATATATATATATATATATATATATATATATAGGTATATACTAATATGTATATACACAATAATGTTGAGTGTACTCAGTACACACACAATAATAGTCATTTCATCAAACACATTGAGTGCACAAATATGATACTTATGTTACGCACCCAAACAAAGTACCAAAACCCCCAATACCTAACAAAAACTAATTCTAGACATCAAATACATCTATATATAACTAAAGTGACTAGTTGCAATGGAATTTAAGGAGTAATTATACTAACATGCACAAAATCCTAAAATAAACCCCCATATCATAGCGTATTACAAAGTATCATGATATACCCTACTCGTATCCAATTGTGGATACGTAGCTAGCCTCACACACTCAATCTATGTCTAATTAGACCTAATTGACCTAATGACAAATATTTGGTGCACCTATCTCGGAATTCCTCCAAATTAGGCACAAATCTCAATGTAGAAGTCATAATTGGGATCATATGAACCTAGTTCTTCTTCTTATGGGTAGTTCTAATTAAGCTATGGAAGAGTTCTTAATGCCCTAATGCAACAATTAGAATATAATTAAAGGAGAATTTTAGAATTATACTTATTGGAAGATGGATTCTCAATGAAATGCTAAATAGACACAATTATGATACAAACTCTTAGCCAATTCCTTCTTCTCCAAGTGCTCCTTGCAATCCAAGCTCCTAGGCTTCTTAGATGATAAAAATGGAAGGGAATGAGAGTGATTTGAGAGGGATTTGTTGAGGGATGAATCAATTTGGGGAAGAACACAATTGGGGATCAATTTTGGAATGAGGAGTGAAGACGAGAGAGAAAGACTCCACCCTAGTAGGGAAGACCATGCTACCCTCTCCCAAGCAACACACAAAGTCTATTTTCCCCCACTAATAAGTCATGAAGGGTATTTAATTCGAAAGGTTAATTAAGGAAGCTTCTAGTTCTAATGAAAGGTTAATCTAATTTCTAATTAAAGCAAGAAAATGACTTAATAGAGTCTAATGTGGCTAGTCTAACTATTGAGTTCAATGTCACATGTCATATCTAATTAGATCCACTAGTGTCAAGTCCAAATAATTAGTCTATTTCACTCATCAATAAATATTAAACTCATATATTATATAAATATAACACTATATATAATAAATATAAAATGACAAAACTATCCCTATCTAAAAATACGGTAGTGACAGAAAGAGTTGGTAATAGATGGTAAGGTTATGTCAGCTTGAACTTTGAGATTTATAGGACAACTCTGATTCAGTGGAAGGGTGTTGGTTGTGAATAGTAGTGGACATTGGTAGTGTGGGTCGATATGGTTTCAGTGGGAGGAGAAGAGGATATAAGAGTATTATGGGTGTCTGGACCAGAAAATAACTTCGGTGTTAGAACTTGGGATACAGTGGTGGTTGGACATCTGGTAGGTTGATATTGTGGGACATGATGGTGCAAGACTATTGGGGGAGGACGGGTTTGTGGTTTTTGGTTTAGGTTTACTATATGATGACAAGGGTGCAGATGAATTTTGAATTGGTTTTGGCAGTAAGGTAGTGGAGTGATAGGGATAGGTATTTATAATGGTTTTGCTAGGAATAGGTAGTTTCGGGTTGGTTACCTGTAAATCCGGGTTAGTGGGAAAAATCGATGCAGGAAAACTGCGAGGAAGGATGGGGACTTTGCCGGAGACAGTAGCCGGAGGATGGGTGTGGTGGCGCAACGCATTTGTGGAGGAGATAAGAGGGTGTAATACCTTGGAAATGTCTGCATGAGGCTCCTTGGGAGGAATTCTTGAATCAATATTCATGTCTGATACACATGGCCCAGAGTCAAGCAATATGGTGACGTTGGGGTTGGTGGTATTATCACTTTCAATTTGGGATTGTGATTTAGGCTTGTTTGAATAGCGGGGAGATACCCCATTGCTGGCTTCCGATGACTCATTACTTTTGAATCAAAGTGCCTGAGAAGCACATATTGAAAAGTCGAGCCTTTTGTCAAGCAGTGACCGAATGTGGCTCAACACAGATTGTTGATTTTTTAAGGGCCATTTCTCAACACAGATTCGAGGTTTTAGCCATAGTTGAAATCATGAAAATAGTACGTACTTTTTATATATGATCATGAAAATAGATAGAAACTGAGAAAGGAGCAAAAATGAGGAAAGCATCCCAGATACATATTCATCCGAAGTCTACCATCCTAATTTAACTTGTAATTACATTTTTGCTATCAATTAACAACACTTAGGCTTAATTTGGTCTAGACAAGAGGCCCTCCCTTGAAGTACTCGGTGAAGGCCAAGGCGACCAGGCCGAGCATGGCGAACCTCCCGTTGAACATCTCGGCATCGGCAGTCATGAGCCCCCTGGACATGGACTGCACGCTTATGCCCTTGAAGAGAGGGATCAGCGACGCTGCAGAGAACACGGCACCGGCCAGTACGAACCACTGAAGGCCACCGTTCGTCAGCTGCATCGCCAAGTCATCTCCCCTGGCCAGCTCCACAGCCAAAGCAGACACGAACCCGACCATGGCCAGACGGCCGTTGATCCTCTCCGGTGCCGGGCCGCTGAATGCTAGCACGTCCGAGAAGTTTACTTTGGGTGCCTTTGGAGGCTGCTCCTGCACACAAAGATATGGTTAAAGGTGAGATAGATTCATTCATACACCGTCGTCGACGCGACCGATAGGTGGAATTAATGTAAAAATCTTCAGCGACTACAGTTATGAATGACTACTACATGTCTACAAATAGATAGATCGCATGTACGGTACCTCTGCTGCTTGACACCGAATGCGCATGCCAGAGCCGGCACGGCCACAGCGGCTCCGCAACAAGCTAACAGAAGGAAGCCGCGCCGGAGAGCGGCTCGCAAAGGAGGCGACTCCTCGGAGCGCGGAGCTAGAAACACATGAATATTGTACTGTGGCTGAGGCTGCCATTGCAAGAGTTTTTTTGTCACAACAATATGTGATGAGGAGGAAGATGATCTCTAGCTTAGTGTGTTTTTTACATTGCTTTGGGCTGCCAACTTTATAGAAGCGAGCGGGCGGAGGGAGAGCATGTGGATCGAGCTGGTGGATGGATTGCTTGAGTGCACGTAGGCAGGCCTTGATGGTATGGTCATGTGGTCCACGCAGAGAGTTTGGACGTGGACCGGAGTAATGTCACATGAACTTGTAACCCAACGTGGACTGGGAAGGGACCAACCCTGCAATTTGGGAACGGATGGACGGACGGACGCTGTGGAGTCCTTGGTGTCTAGCGTCTTTGTCGTCTTCTTGTGTAGGTAATTTTTTTTTTTTTTTTTTTTTGACTTTCTGACATAACGCACGGTATTCGACGTAACGTTCGAAACTTTAATGCATATTATATTGCATGTCTTTGGACCCACTGTCCTTCAACTCTCACCATTTATAAATAGAAGGAATAATACGTTTTCGTGGCTTAATCGAGCCGATGACTCTCATTTAGATTAATTGGATAGGTTGATGGTAGAATCAACATTTACAAGAAAGTTTGGATTACTCTTTGCTCTTTTAAATTAGAGTGATATTTTGAATGATTTTTCAAACAAAGACTTTATGTGGTTTCAAACACTAGATTTTATGTGGTAGTTATTTTATATTACATCATATTTTCTTGGTAGTTATTTTATATTACATCATATTTTCTTGTAATAGTTTGGGAGACTTTATATGCCTATATATGGTTTCGTTGTGAAACTTTATTTCTACTTAGTTGAAGTTCAAGGCTTGAACTATACACTATGGTCACTTTAACACCCTATTTTCTATTTGCCTCATCAATATGATGAAAACGGGTAGCACTGCTTGAGACTGATATTATATCGTGTTTTCTTGAGACTGTTAGTTCCGAAGCTTAATCAAAGATGGTAGAATAGAGCCCAGGAACAGAGATTTATGCAAACTTTTCAGTCTACCCTCTGTTTGATCCTGAAGTTGTAGTTGAGAATCAGAAATTCACGCAAACAAGTTTGTCCTATAATGAACTCGATTTCAACAAAGATAATAAAACACTTCCAATTACAACTACTATTAGATTACAAAACTATAGAATCACAATACGTTCTTCTTTGCAAACTCTCTTAAAATTGGGACAAAACGTTTACAATGAGAAGTAGAGGAAGAAGAAAGGAAGAAGGGCTTACTGGTGTGATGAGGATCACCGTTGCTCAAAGCAAGATTCGCCCTACACGATCTGCTCACAGGAAGCAACAAATTCTGAAATAAACTTCTGGAACGCTCATCGTCACCTCTGTCTAGAACTCGCACGAACTTCTCGAATCCTATGATAGGGGCAACAACTTACTCTCCGCGTCTCTCAATTTTGAAGTATGTCCTCAAATGGTCATGAAGAGAGTATTTATAGAGTAGGTTGAAAACCCTAACCCCGGTCGCCAACCAAAAATGAAAAGATAAGAATGAATCAAATTCAAATCCCACAAAAATCGTATCTGAATTAATGATCAAATTTTTTCATAACCGTTCAAATTTTGCAATCAGACGACATATGCGCCCAGCTTGCTGTCATCGCATATGCTCATAGCAGCACAGCCGCAGTCGCGCATAGACCCAATAGCGCGACAGCTCATGCGCGTATAAGCGCAACAGTGCATGCACGCATATGCGTAGACGCGCATAGCCTCTCATAGCATGTGCATATCCAGCTTATGCACCCGCGCTAGCAACCCGCTAAAAAACGAGCGCCATATGGCGTGCTAAGTGCAAAGTGTGCCACTTTGCGCCCTTGAGCCCGAGTCTGAGTCGCTAAGTCCCTTTGGGGCTTAGCTCCTAAGAGAAGTTTTTCAAAAGAGTGACAAAGACATAAATGTTTTCTTTGAGGAGTTTAACCTTAATCCTCCTAGAAAAATACCCCCACATGGCACCCACTTGTGCCCCATCATAACCCATGTGCACACCTCAACAACAAGTAAAGCTTTATATTGAGATACCCACTTGGAGTTGTAGCGGGACTATCTTTACTAGTCCAAACAAAAAATCCAACGGAGACTAGTTGGCAGTTTAGGATATTTTGACATTTTAAAGGAAATTTTGGCATTTTGTTACTGTTATTACTGTTGCATTCTAATTTCTGTTAGTGATTGAGGATATTTTCTGTTACTATTGTTGGTTAATGTTACTGCTTGCATTCTAATTTCTGATGTTACTGCTGGTGGTATTGCTCTCTATAGATGATTTGAACTTATATTATGCTACTTTTGTCCAATTCTCTTCCTCAGCCAGTGATCGATAAGGCATACACTGCATCCATTCGCTCATTGTGAAGAAGTGATAGGAGATAATATTCACGGTATTTTATTCATCATGATATTACATATGTATACATTCATATATCAACTTGGGGCCTAAGTCACATGGACAATCACCATAAATATAACTTAATACAATGTAATCCCAATACCCCAATCACCATATATAGCCAGCCAATCACCATATATAGCTAATCACCATAAATAAAATTTAATGATACAATTTAATCCCAATACCCCCCCTCAAGTTGGAGCATGCAAGTCACAAATGCACAACTTGGGCAAAAGAAACTCAAATTATCGTTTGCCCAAAGCTTTGGTGAAAATATCTGCCAGTTGTCCATCCGTTAGCACATGAGATGGACGAATAACTCCAGCAAGAACATCATCCCTCAAAAAAATGATAATCCACCTCAATGTATTTTGTACACTCATAAAAAAATTGGGTTCTACGCAGGATGTAAAGCAGATTGACTATCATAAAATAAATCCATAGCACACAAATATTGCACCCCCAAACTGCCAAGTAACCCCTTGAGCCACTTAAGCTCACACGTGACCGTCGCCATCATACGGTACTCCACTTCGGCCGAAGAACGGTACACCATCACCTATTTTTTCGTCTCCCAAGAGATGGATGATTTACCAAGAAAAACCAACCAACCATACAAAGAGCGTCGTGTTATGGGACAACTCGCCCAATCAGAAATACACCACCCCCGGAGTCGTAAATCACAGTTAGAGTGAAGAAGAATGTCTTGACTGGGACAACCCTTCAGATAACTAACAACCCTCAAAGACACATCACAATGATCACGCAGGGACTCATGCATAAACTGCGACAAGATGTGAAAAGCATAAGCTAAATTCGGCCGAGTAAACAAAAGATAAATCAACCGTCCCACAAGCCCTCGATATGCTTCTCCATCAGACAAAAGTGGACTTGTTGAGCGTGCAAGTTGATGATGTTGGTCTATGGAAAAGCTTGCGGGATTCAACCCCAACAATCATGTCTCAGAGATAATGTCAAGTGTATATTTCCATTGACACAGAAAAATACCTTCCGTACTTCGAGCTACCTCAACACCAAGAATTTACTTCAACGCCCCAAGGTCCTTCATGTGAAAACATGTACTTAAATAATTCTTAAAGGCACTAAGAGCAGCAAAATTATTGCCAGAGAGAATCAAATCATCGTCTACACAAGAACATTTCTCTGAACATCGCACTTATGAAGAGTAAAAAGCGAATAGTCAAAGTACGATTGGGAAAATCTGTACTCCCACAAAGAAGATGCTAACTTTGCAAACCAACAACGAGGCACTTGTTTAAGCCCATAAAGAGATTTTTTAAGCCAACATACCTGACCAGGGTGTTTGGTTTGGAAACCAGGTGATAGTTTCATATACACTTCTTCGGTAAGGTCTCCATGTAGGAAGGCATTGTGAACATCCATCTGATGTAGTTCCCAATTCTTTGCTACGACTACAACTAGAAATGCACGAGCAGTAACCATTTTTGCATCCGGAGCAAAAGTATAAGTATAATCAATCCCTTCAACCTGATAATTTCCAAAAACAACCAAACGGCTTTAAGCCGCTCAACACTCCCATCAGAGTTATACTTTATCTTGTACACCTACCGTCTCCCCAGAGCACGTTTTCCAGCCGAAAGCATATCCATGGTCCACGTACCACTATCCTCCAATGCACGTATCTCCTTCTGCATAGCTTCTTGCCACCCTGCATCTTTAACTGCCTCTTTAAAGGAGGTCGATTATGTACGTGCAGTTACAGCTGCAAGAAAATTCCTGTGTCCGAGAGAAAATCGATCACAATTCAAAAAATTTACTATAGGATAAGGAGTACCTGATGAGTGATTGGACATGGTGGAACATTGGGAGGGAGGACTATGAGACAACTTTCATATTATATTTGTAACAAAGTTACGGAGCTTCACAGACAAAATCTTGGTACGCATGCCACGCCCCAGTACACCCTCACCATTCGACACCACCACCGCCGCCTCATCCTTTGCTGTCGCAGCCTCCATGACTGCCTCCGCCACGGTGGCCTCCGTTGCCACATCTTCCACGATGGCCTCGGCCTCAGCCGCGCTGTCCTCCTCGACGGCCGCAGCCTCCACGATGACTATCCCATCCATATGAGGTAGATTAAACCCCAAAGCATCATCGCCCAAGACAATGAGCGCCAGGTCAGGAGGAGCCATATCACCCAATCATCTTCAATAGAATAGAGAAACTCATTCTCATAAAATTTAACATCTTGAGAGACAAAAAAATTACCAGTAGCTAGATCATACAATTTTTAACCCTTTTTGCCATGGGGGTATCCGACAAAAATATACTTTCGACTGCGAGGAGCAAACTTATCCATCTTAGTTTTTGGTTGTGGGAAAAACAAAGACAACCAAAAATACGTAATTCATCATAAGGAGGAGCACCAAATAATATTTTATAAGGGGTTTTAAAACCAAGAAGGCTCAAAGGAGTTCGATTGATCAAATAACCAGCCGCCAAAATACACTTACCCCAAAAAAATTGACAAATTTTCCTAAAAACGTAAAGCACGTGCCACATTCAAAATATATCTATGTTTTTGTTTGACCCTCCCATTCTGCTAAGATGTACCTACACAAGATGTCTGAAATAAAATACCATTCTGTGCAAAGTAGTCGCGCATGCAATTAAACTCAGTACCATTATCACTTCGCACAATACGAACTTTGGAATTAAATTGTCGCTCAATAGTAGAAAAAAATGATGAGAATATCTTTTATATTTAAGTCTTATCAATCAACAAAAATACCCAAAAATACGAGAAAAATTATCCACAATCGTCAAAAAATATCGAGCTCCACATGAAGAAGGCGTAGGATACGGCCCCCAAAGATCATAATGTATCAAATCAAAAATTGTAACAGCCTGAGAGTTACTAATAGAAAATATATTTATAGTTTGCTTTTCTTAATGGCAAACTTCATATGTCTTATCACTGAACTACTAGAGCTACTGACAACGGGAAGTGACTTTACTACTTTATCAGAAGGATGCCCAAGTCGTTGATGCCAAATTTCCATAGAAGTCGTCCCAGTCACTGCCAAGGCCTGAGTCTTTGGTACAATACAAAAGTAGTAGAGTCCATCCCGCCATTTACCGACGCCAATCAGGGTCCTCAAACTGGGGTCATATATCATGTATAATTTTTTAGTGAATTGTACAACACAATTTATATCATCAATAAGATGGGCCGCAAAAATTAAATTATAATGTAATTGAGGTACGAATAGAACATTCGTGAGAATCACACCTGGTGCAAGAGCAACACGCTCGCAGCACGAGGCCACCACAGTATGTCCGTCCGGGAGTCCAACCGGATACTCCTCCATTGCCGTCACCCTCGACAATAAATCTAAATTTCTCGTAACATGATTCGAAGCGCCTGTATCAATAATCCAAGTGCAATGGACTTACCCACCATACGATTCTCCAGAAATTTATCTCTATCTTATTCTTTAAGTGTGCAGTGCAACTACTATGCTACTTTGTTCATGTGTTGTGCAACATTGGGTTGGGATTAGGTTAGCCGTTGTTATTTCTTTCTTGTATTATCTTATTACTTGCTAATATACATGTTTCTTTTATTTATTAAATTCCAGGTTGCTTCAACCCCAATGCTAATAATGTAAGAGAACAAGATGGTACTGAAGATCAAATAGTCAATTTACTTGTAATAAAGATTGTAATAGACAAGAACATAATGTTTGTAATATATTAGGACAAAATATTTGTAATGAGATATGCAGTCTGCAGTTTGCAACATCATATTTGTATTTTTTTTACTGAGATAGCAAAATTTGAAATATTTAATGGAAATTTAGTTATGTTTATTGGAAATTCAGTTATGTTTAACATTGCATATTTTCTGTAACTTTTTTCTGAGATGTAAAATTATCTTATGTTTATTTGTTGTATTTTATTTTTTACATTTCTATTTGCTTGTAAAATGTCCCAACCTTGCCCAATATGCCAAGGGCCTATCAACCGATCAAACCAAAATAACATAACCAATTTTGTTCGGTTTGGTTTGTTTCAGTTTTGAAAATTTTTAGGTTCGGATCAGATTTTGATTCTATTAATTAGGTTCATGTTTATTTTTTTGTTTGGACCGAACCAAATATTTGCTCTCCCTAGCTATGTGCTCTCCGCACCGTATGTTTTTTCCCCTTTGAGTTCACTATTTTAAGGAATTCCATTTAATATGCTTGCACCTTAGGAGACGAAGAGAGTTGCTGATGCCGCCACCATTGGAGTCTAGGGACTTCGTGCGAGTCCAGACAGAGATGACAATGAGCATTCCAGAAGTTCTACGAGAACTTGCTGGTTCCTGGGAGCAGATCGTGTGGAGCAAATCTTACTTTGAGCAACGATGATCTTTATCACCCCAACAAGCAACCTCTCTTCTTCTTCTTCTTATTTTTCTTACTTCTTTCATTTCTGTCCGTTTGTAACTACGATTGGAAGAAAGAACGAGAATATAGTTTTCTCTGATTCTTTTATTATCTTGTTTCAAGTTTTAATCAAATCCTATATATTATCTTCTTGTTAGATCGAGAGATATCAGGAAAGGAACTCTTATGTGAACTCCTGATCTCGACTTCAACTTCTGGTTCTACTATTTTTTATTAAGCTTCGGGACTAGTAATCTCAAAGGAAGATCCGAGTAAGATGGAGAACCTATCAAACATTCCCGATACTAGCTTTCACAAGCTTGAGAAATTTGATGGCAAATACTACAATATTTGGAAGATGAAGATCTCTCTGAATCTTTGTCTTGTCAAAGTTTCTTATATGTTGGTTGATCTAGAACCAACCATCCCTGAAGATGGAGGAGAACTTGAAGTTGGTGTGGCATAGGACGTGCACAACAAGTGGAAAAAAGACAACAACCTCTGCAGGCTATTGATCCTCAATACAATGGAGGACTCGATGTCAGAGTCTTACAGCAAGAAAGAGAAGGCGAAAGACGTTTGGGAATCTCTTGAGAAGCATTATAAAACTAATGAAAAGATATCAAAAATCTATCTCGTTGAAAAGTTTTTCACTTTGCAATTTGAAGACGAGAAGGTAATGATGCCGCAAGTCAAGGAACTTCTGAAGATGCAGCAAAACCTGGAGGAAGAGGGCATAAAGCAGGAAGATAAGTTCATGGTGGAGGCTATCGTCACCAAGCTTCCTCCAGTCTGGATCAAGTTCAAGACTGACATCTACCGTAAGAAGATGGAGATCCAGCTCGAAGATCTTCTTCACTGGATTCATATTGAAGATGAGGCCAGAGGACAACTGAAGTTGGATTCTCTGTCCAAACAGTTGGCAAAGGCCAACTTGGTGCATGCTGGTGATTCCAAGGAAAAGCAAAAGGCTTCTCACAACAAGAAAAAGAAGGACTTTAACCATCTGAAGGTGAAGTCGGCTTCATTCAAGCCGAAGCCAAAGCCCAAGTTTGAAGTGACTTGCTTCAATTATGGCAAGAAGGGCCACTACCAGAGTGACTACAGATCTGAGCCCAAACAGACAGACCAAGGTAAGCCTAATAAGGTTGCTATGATTGTGCAGGTTGTCACGACTGGTGTTGACTCTGACTGGTAGGTGAACACTAGCGCATCATGCCATGTTTGCTCAAAGAAGGAGTTATTCACCACCTACAAGCCTACATCTGAGAAGGTTATGGTGGTGAACTAGGCACAAGTAGAAGTTACAGGGATTGAAACAGTGGTACTGAACCTGACTTCGGGAAAGTCGCTGACGCTTCAGGATGTGAAGTATGCACCAATGATAGCCAAGAATCTGGTCTCAGGAAGTCTTCTCTACAACGCAGGCTTGAGGATGAACATTAATGCTGGACATATGGTGATATCTTTCAAAGAAATATATTTCGGAAAAGCTTTCTTTACCGAAGGGATTTTCAAACTTTAACTTGTAACTCCTGCTACAATGATAAATACAGTCGCTTCTTCTGGTTATTCTCTTGAGTTATGGCACAATAGAGTATGACATATTCATTGTAAAAGAATAAACAAGATGTCTAGTCTAGGACTTATCTCCAAATATGGGGGTAAGAAGGTGGAGAAGTGTGAGGTCTGTGCGTAGACAAAGATTACCAGAAAGCCGTTTAAGCGGGTTAACCGAAGCACAGATCTTCTGGAGTTGGTGCACTAAGATATCGGTGACTTCAAACAGTTCTCCATAAAGGCCAAGATAAAGTATTTTATTACATTCATCGAAGACTACTCGAAGTATGCATTCGTCGATCTGCTCAAGTCAAATGATGAAGCATTCGAGAAGTTCAAGGAGTTCATGGCTGAAGCTGAACGTCATATAGGGCAACAACTCAAGAGACTTAGAAGTAATCGAGACGGAGAGTATATGTCTATTAAATTTATATTATTCTGTAAAGAATATAGAATTGTCAATGAGCCGACTGCTCCGTATTCTCCTCAATCAAATAGTGTAGCTGAGAGAAAGAACAGGATGTTGACAGAAATGATGAACTCAATACTATTAATTGCGGGTCTTTCAAACTACTTCTGGAAAGAAGCTGCTTTGACGACTATGTTTATCATGAATAGAGTGTCGTATGCAACATCCGATGTCACTCCTCATGAACTCTGGTTCAATGTCAAACCCAACTTGAATGTCATTCGAGTGTGGGGGTGTCTGGCATATATGAAGCTCCCGGACTTGAAGATTTTGTTAATCCCCTAAAATTTTAAATTTTATTTAAAGTAATTTTTATTAAATTATGGAATTTCTTTAGAGTATTTTCATAATTAATTAGAAAATAAATTATATTGATTTAATTTACTTAGATAAATACTCATTTAGAATTATTGCACAAAACTATTATTTTTATTACATTTTATTTTAGGAATCCTTGTTAAAGGGTGATAGATTTTTAGAATTTATTTTTGTGTATGAATATTTGATTTTGGATTTATAACCCCATCCATATTTGTAAATATATATAAGTAAATATTATATAGTTAATAATAATAATAATAATAATAATAATAATAATAATAATAATAATAATAATAATAGTAATAGTAATAGTAATAGTAATAGTAATAATAAATAAATAAAAAAAGAAAAGAAAAACAAAAGAAAAGAAAAGACAAAGAAAAGAAAAAGAAAACATAAAAATCCAAAACCTACTCCTTAACCTAAACCTAACCTAAAATCAATTCCTACTAATCCTAAACTAATCTCACCCTGAGCAAAACACCCCCTTCAGAACCCAGACCCCCCCCGGACCGATCTCTCTCTCTCTCTCTCTCTCTCTCTATATATATATATATATATATATATATATATATATATATATATATATATATATATATATCGAATATACATTCACAACTCAAACCCTAACCCTAACCCTAGTACCCGACCCCAACACCGACCACCCGATGACCGGCGACCGATCACAGCCGCCGCCCCGCGCCGCCGTAGCTGTCGGCGACCGCACCAGCGTCCGCCCGACCGCACGTCCGCGCGCCCGCTCGTGCATGTGCACAGCCCCGAGCCAATCTTCAAGGTGATGTATCTCTCTCATCTTTGATCCTTTTCTCGAGCAGTTATCTGTGTACGTTCACAACCTAACCCTCTAGGATTTTCTTTCAAGCGGGACGCATTTTTGTGTCCTAGATTGGTCAAGAAATCGACCAAAAATTGACAGAAAAATCGACCATAAATAGTCCAGAATATTGATCCAAACCCCCATGTTCATGCCCAATTTGCAACCAACTTGTTTAATATTTTCAAAATATAATTGAAAGATTTTTTTCTCAATATTACCGAGAATTTTTTGTTCTTTTAGTTTTTATTAGTTTATTTTATTTGTTAAATTATTCGACCTCCAAAACGATCAAAAACTTGGTAATTTAAAATTAAGATTTTGTGATACGGAGTACGCTCCGCCAAACGGGACCGTCTTATTTTATATCAATTGCACCGAAAGGCGCGTATGGTATATCCTGACGTGTGGGCTTTCGCAAAAGTTGATTCGGACGTATGTGCGCGTCGGAATTAACCCGTATCCGTAAAAAGTCTCCGTATAGCGACTTTTGCAAAATATCACCCCACTTTGTGTACGCCCGTCAGAATATGACAAAACTTGAGCCATTGGATTCGTGGTATCACGCTGGTCCTGTGACCCAAGTTTCACGCGATTCAGAGACAGTTGACCAAGCCGCATATTCGCGGGCCCCACAGTTTGACTTAAAGGGCGAATCTGTGATCGGCTAATCAGAATTCAAAATTGAACATATCGTTGAGTTTGTATCGACATTTAAAATTTTTTAGACCTATAATTTGTCCCATTTAGAGACCTTTACCTCTGACACATATTTTGGTGCAAAGTGGGCCACATGTGGAACCCGCTTTGACCCGAAATTATCGTTTTGTCCCTGTGTCCAAATTGGACGAAAAGGTAGTATTTTCTAGCTATCTAGCTTATTCTGAGAAGATTGGTGATATTTATTTCAGCATCGAGAGGCGTTCATTCGGATGCCATAGTTCTGATCCCTTGCGCTTGACGTTTGGACGCTTACACTACGCAGCTTTCTTGCCAGGCAAGTATACCTTATCAAATTGCTTACAGTACTTTGTATGCTTATCATATTTTCTTATATTCATCATTATATATGTTTTCTTTCAGTCATAATTATATATTGTATATGTTGACACACACTTGACATATAGTATCATGGGAGGGGAGGACAGTCAGTAGTCGTATGGGCTACCCACTCTGGTAAACCGTAGTAACTAGCATGCACTACGGTAGTATCGCGATGGTCGCTACCCTCACGGTATGACGGCTTCTGATGTACATGGAAGTGTGTATGAGATAGATAGAGTAGCCTACACCTACCCATACGTCGAAAAGGTTGTCCTCATTATGCATTCATGTAGATTTTCTAGTACAACGTACTTATATATTTTCTATCTATTATGCATATTTTACTGTATTCAATTGGCATACTTCTATGTATCTTGTTACGTCCCTCTGAGGGCCTGGTCCCTTTCTAGGTGTAGATGATCATGACTATTTGCAAGCGCACGGATCAGGACTTGCTACTTCGTTATCTTTCGAGGAGGTCCTCTCTTCGAGTCTCATTATTTATTAGATGTACTTATTTAGTTTTTCTTATATTCTAGTTTGGTAGTAGATTTGTCTCCACCCAACTACTTGTTCTTATCAAGCATTTTATACTTGATTCAGTTATATAGTTGATTGGTCATTTGATTCTATGGATGAGATCTAGTTATGCCCTGTGACCTATGACATAAATCTATACCACTTGTGAATTATTGTTCATAATACAGCGTACGTATATGTTATGATTTCCATATATTGGAGTTACCATATACATATGACTGACATGCTTACGTATTCCTAGTCCTACGTATTTTGGGACTGGGACGTGATATATTTTTGTTGTGGCCCATGCAGGTTGAGAGCATATTGTCTCGGTTACGTTACTGTACCGAGCAAGCATGCGCATAGGATTAGAGTATAGGATCTCATCTACTTATTTAATCACCTTCCTTGATTTTATTTCACATTCTTATTTGATTGCTTGCATTGCATCTTGCTTGATCCTTTCACAACGTTAATCTTATCTTTTCTTTCGTGCTTAATAGGGATTAGAAAGATGACTTGTACTAGGTATATTCACTCTATTGTTCAATAACACTATTAGTTAAATTCTTGTAAGTGGGTAGTATGCCTCATAACCTAGTATCACAGTCCTTTTTATCCATTAATAAAGTATAATTGAATGACACCAACTATAGACTTCCATAAGAAGATAGTGTTTACCCAGACTGTAGAACTTAAAGGCCCATACTCCCATTTGGTCAACTAGAGACTTAGACAAGAAGTTAGTATGACAACTGTAGAGGCACAACACCGGACGAGTCTTATATTCTTTGTGAACTTGAATTATTTTGTACCTTCCTTCATCATAATCCAGCGTACTTATATTTTCTGGACTACCTCCACTTATTTATAGCCTAGTTTTGCAAGCTTATTCTTTTATCGAGATGCTAATTCTGAACACCATGGATGATACTCTGGCAGAGTCATACAGCAAGATGGACTATGCTAAGGTCGTTTGGGAGCCTCTAGACAAGCATTACAATGTGGATGAGAACCGCAATAAGATACATCTGACTGAAAATGTCTGAAATATGCGATTTGAAGACGATAAGATGTTGCCTCAAGTCAAGCAGTTTATCAAGTTACGTCAAAAACTTGAGGATGATGGCATGCCCTTAAACATCGCCTTTGTCTTTATGGGTATTGTGGCCAAACTTCCGCCAGGATGGAGCAATTTTATCTCGGACATACACATGAAGAAGATGCAAATTAGTCATGATCAACTACTGTACAACATCGATGTTAAAGATGAGTTGATGGCTCCAAACAAAGTGGACACATTATCCAAGCAGTTGGCAAAAGCCAACTTGGTACATACGGGCAACACCAAAGGGAAGTAGAAGGCTTCTCAATACAAGAAGGACTTCAACTATCTCAAGGTGAAGTAGGCTTCATTCAAGTCAAAGCCAAAGCCCAAGTCAGAACTGACTTGCTTTAACTGTGGCAAGAAGGGCCACTACCGAAGGGACTACAGATCTAAACCCAAACAAACAGAGCAAGGTGAGCCTAACAAGGTTGCTATGATTGCGTAGGATGTGATAGCTGGTGTTGACACTGACTGGTGGGTGGACACTGACACATCCTGCCATATTTGCTTGAAGAAGGAGTTGTTTACCACCTACAAGCCTACAACTGAGAAGGTCGTGGTGGAAAACCGGGCGCAAGCTGAAGTACTTGGGACCGTAATGGTGGTACTGAATCTGACTTCGGGGAAGTCACTGATGCTTCAGGATGTGAAGCACGTACCGATAATAGCAAAAAATCTGATCTCAAAAAATCTGCTCTGTAATGCAGGCTTGAGGATGGACATCAATGCTGGACAGATGGTGATATCGTATAAAGGAACATACTTCGGAAAAGCATTTTGTACCTAAAGGATATTCAAACTTTAGCTTATAACTCCTGCAAACAATGTTAATGCAGTCTCTTTTTCCGGTTACTCTTTTGAGCTATGGCATAATAGACTAGGACATGTTTACTATAAAAGGATAAATAAGATGTTTAGTCTAGGGCTTATCTCCAAATACGGGGGTAAGAAGGTGGAGAAGTGTGAGGTCTGTGCGCAGACAAAGATCACAAAAAAATTATTTAAACGGGTTAACCGAAGCACATATCTTATGGAATTGGTGCACTCAGATATCTGTAACTTCAAACAGTTCTCCACAAAGGCCAGGATAAAGTATTTTATTACATTCATCGACAACTACTCGAAGTATGCATTCGTCTATCAGATCAAGTCAATAGATAAAGCATTTGAGAAGTTTAAGGAGTTCAGGGCTGAGGCTGAACGTCAAATTGGGCAACAACTCAAGAGACTCAGAAGTGATCAAGACGGAGAGTATAGGTCTATTGAATTCACATCGTTCTGCAAAGAACATAGAATTGTCAATGAGACAACTGCTCCGTATTCTCCTCAATCAAATAGATTAGCTGAAAGAAAGAACATGACGTTGACAGAGATGATGAACTCAATGATGTTAACTACAGGTCTTCCAAACTGCTTCTGGAGAGAAGATGCGCTTATAGCTACTTTCATTCTGAACAGAGTATCGTACGCAACTTTTGATGTCACTTCTCATGAACTCTGGTTCAAAGTCAGACCAAACTTGAATATCATTCAAGTGTGGGGGTGCCTGGCGTATGTGAAGCTTCCGGACTTGAAGATTCAGAAGCTGAATACGAGGACTACCAAAATTATCTTCCTGGGATATGCTGAAAAGAGTGATGCTCGAAGGTTTTTTGATATTAGGTCAAATCATATTATCGAATCTCGTGACACAGAATTCTTTGAAGACAAATTTACAAGGCATAAGAACATTGTTATCGTGGACATTCTGGAGAATAGTATGAGTGCACAGGAGAATAACACTTCCAATAAAGATATAGTCCAAGAAAAAGTTATCATTCCTGAGACAACGTTCGAACCAGAACTCGTAGAGCCGGTATCTAAGCGAGTAAGGAGACATAAGGACTTCGAAGATGACTTCGTCACCTATTATGTGGAAGCAGACCCGCTTATCTATAATGAGGCGATGAAGACAAGAGATGCTATCTTCTAGAAGGAGGCTATCAATGATGAGTATGAATCAATAACCTCCAACAACACTTGGGTGTTGGTCGATCTACCTGAAGGAGCAAAACCGATCGAATACAAGTGTATCTTCAAGAAGAAGATGAAGGCCGATGGAACTGTTGACAAGTTCAAGGCAAGACTGGTTGCTAAGGGGTTTTCTCAGAAGTAGAGGATCGACTACTTTGACACATATGCTCCAGTAGCACGGATGATGACTATCAGGATGTTGATTGCTCTAAGTGCAATTATAATCTAGTCATTCATCAGATAGATGTTAAGATAGCATTTCTGCATAGAGAATTGACCAAAGAGATTTACGTGCAACAGCCAAAAGGATTTGTCATCAAAGGACTTGAAGACAAAGTCTGCAAGTTGGTAAAATTATTATACGGTCTGAAGCAAGCTCCCAAGATGTGTCACGAGAAATTTGATAAAGTCATAAGATCAAACGGCTACAGGATCAGTAAAACGAACAAGTGTGTTTACACTAAGATCGCTAACGGAAGAGGAGTCATCATTTGTCTATACGTGGATAACATGTTAATCCTGGGTACGGATCTAGCACGTGTCACTGAGACAAATAAGTTCCTAGGGATAAAGATCATCCGGACAGACACTGGAGTGGAGCTGTCACAGTCTTATTATATAGAGAAGATACTCACACGTTATGAATATCAGGATCTTTTGGGGATCGATACTCCGTACAGGTGTGACAAGAAGCTGAAGCCAAATCTAAGAAAAAGAGTCAGGCAGCTGGAGTACTCAAGCATATCGGATGTCTGATGTATAAAATAACTACCACTAGGCCTAACATAGCTTTCACCGTAGGGATGTTGAGTCGGTTCACGAGCAATCCAGGAGTAGAGCACTGGAAAGCTGTGAAAAGAGTGATGAGATATCTCAAGAGAAATCAGATTTATGCACTGTACTACAACGGTTATCCGACAATAGTGGAAGGCTTCAGTGATGCAAGCTGGTGGTCAGAAGTAGAGAGCGAAAGGTCCACAGGAGGATACATCTTCTCCGTGGGTGGAGTTGCTATATCGTGGAAGTCAAAAAAATATAAAATGCTCTCTCATTCCTCTATGGAATCTGAGTTCTATGCACTGACAGTTGTAGCAGATAAAATAGAGTGGCTTTGAGAGCTCATGTATGATCTTCCAGTAGTGGGTGCACGAATTCTGATGGTACCGATTTACTGTGACAACCAAGCGACTGCAGCGGTAGCATTAAATGATCTCTTCAATAGAAAAAAGAGGACTGTACGACTAAGGCACAGGAAAGTGAATAATCTTATCAAGACTAGAGTCATTACCGTGATTGATGTTCGGAGCCAGGAAAATCTGGCTGATCCGTTCGCTAAAGGTCTTAAGCGCCAGCTGGTCGATGATACATCAATCAAGATGGGCTTGAAGACATTATGATGTTGTGTCTTTGTAATCCTACCATTTCATTTTATGCTATTAGTTCAAAGAAAAATTTACTAGGCATCTAGTTACTGGTTCAAGGGAGGAACATTGACTTGGAGAACATCAGGAACAATGGGTAGTCTTTTGAGACATTGAGGGATTACAAACTCAGAACCACTGTTGTCTACTAATTGTTCTTTTGTATAAAACAATTCTGTGGGAGGATGGCTTAGACACCTTAATTAATAAATTCTCAGGCATTTTGAATGTCTGGTGTGCTTAATAGGAAGCACGGTAGCGCAACACTACAAAGGAACATAAAGTCTCCATTATATAGTGGGTGACATCACCAAGAGGTTCCTCGGTAAGGGTAATGCCTCGGCTTCGTAAGCCATGTCACAACGGCGTAACACCGCACATAGGCAGGTAGCCTAATGCTATAGAATGAAGTCTAGACAGCACTATAAAGAGGCCGGTGTCCTCATGTTATAGTGGTATGACACTACAGAGGTAAAAGATATAAATTCTCGGCTATGCGTGCCATGTCATAGCAGCATAACACCGTAAGGCTTTATGCTGGGTAGTTTGGCACTTCAAAGAAGCTGGGACCTCATGCTACAGTGGCATGACACCAAGATGAGTTATAGCCTCAGTTCTGGGCTATGTCATAGTAGAATAGCATCGCAAAGAAGCTCGAGGCTTCATGCCAAGGACTCTTTACAAGAACTCACCTAGAGTGTATGGAAAGAGATATAGGCTGTCTCTTGAGAAAAAACTTGTAGACGTCCAAAATATATACACCGAAAGCAGGCGTGAACATGGTCTTTAATGTGCAACAGGAGGCACAGCTGATGTCATTATGTGAGTGGAAAAAATTGCAACTATGGTAAAGAATTCAAGGCTTAGTCCATTCTTGTATCATACTGTTGTTCGACCCATGCGAAAAGATTCAAGTCGAAGTGACATTTATCCTAATGCATGATGTACAGTCACTATAGAAAATGCTCAACGTATATATATTGAGATATGTGGGGGGTTGTTGGTGTTGTTTCCTTTGGACTAGTAAAAATAGTCCCACATTGGCTACACCATCAAGTGGGTATCTTAATATAATACTTTGTATGAGTTGAGGTGTGCACATGGGTTGTGGTGGGGCACATGGGTGCCATGTGGGGGTATTTTTTCTAGGAGAAAAAAATGATTAACTCCTTAATGAAAGTATTTGTGCTTTTTGTCATGCTCTTGCAATTACTTTCATAGGAGCTAAGCCCCAAAGGGGCTTAGCGACTCGGACTCAGACTCGGACTCGAACTCGGGCTCAAGGACGCAAAGTGGTACTTTGTTGGCGCACTTTACACTTAGTAGGTCAGCACTGGTGCTGGTGCTTGTGCGCATTTGATGCGCTCTCATGCGCTCAGGTATGCGCGAGCCACATGCGCGGTCGCTTGGGCGGGTCGCATGCGTGGTCGCCTGGGCAGGCCGCATGGGCAAGCCGTATGGGACGCTGTATGCGCTGTCGCATGGGTTATCGCATGTGCTGCCGTATGGGCTATCGTATGGGTTGTCGCATGCGTTATTGCTACGGATATATTTGAACGGTTATGGAAAGATATGGTCTGTTATACAGATATGGATCTTTTTGTGGGATTTAAAATTAATCGTGCCTATCTTTTAGGGATTCATAATTAATTTGTTCCTATCTTTTCGTAACTGATTGGCGGTTAGGGTTTTCACCTTCTCTCTATAATTACTCTCTTCGTGCCTCATTGAGAACGAGCTTCAAAAATTCGGAGACGAAGAGAGTTTTTTCTGTTGCCACCATTGGAGTCCAGGGAGTTCGTGCGAGTCCAGACAGAGGTGACAGCGAGCGTTCCAGAAATTCTTCGTGAACTTGTTGGATCCTGGAAGCAGATTGTGTGAGGACGAATCTTGTGATCTTTATCACCACAACAAGCATAGTCTCTTCTTCTTCTTCCTCCTCTCTTCTGTGAGTTGTAACTCTATTCTGTCCGTCTGCAACTACGATTGCAATAAAGAATGAGAGGTTCCTTTTCTGGTTATTGTTGTAACAGCAGGTTGTAATAGGATCCTTATATATAGTTCTTTGTGGAGATCGAGAATAGCCAGAGTGAAAACTTTTGTGTGAACCTCTGATCTCGACCACCAATTTTTCATCGTTTATATAGCCTCAGGAATAACAAAGTTCACCCAGGCAATGGCACACTGCCTGCAGCAAGGTCTCAAGTTACAGCTGCAACATCCATAATTGTAAGACTTGTAGTGGCACAGGGGTTCAGTCCTTCCTCCCTCCTTCCTGAACCCAACTCATCAACAACTTCACCATCAATCCTAACTACCAAGTCTGGACAGATCCTTCCCTTACCTGCTTCTAACTTACAGTGCACACACTGTGTGCACTGCTGCAGTGTCCCCCTTTATGGCTTGAAACAACTCGAGCCTCCCTTATTGCTCACTGATATCTGAAACACCCTCCTCCATTCTATATACTGGAACCACCAACCTATCCCCTATCTTAACAACAACAATAATGCACACAGTCAACCCACTTCACAACGAACAATGTTCACAGTCGAATTTCCCCCTCCTGTTAACATTTAAACACCACCACCAACACACAACCATCACAAATAACTTTTATATATATATATATATATATATATATATATATATATATAAGTATTGGTATATACTAATATGTATATACACAATAATGTTGAGTGTACTCAATACACACACACTAATAGTCATTTTATCAAACTCCTTGAGTGCACAAATAGGATACTAATGATACGCACCCAAACAAAGTACCAAAACCCCCAATACCTAACAAAAACTAATTCAAGACATCAAATACATCTACATATAACAAAAGTGACTAGTTGCAATAGAATTTAAGGAGTAATTATACTAACATGCACAAAATCTTAAAATGAACCCCCGTATCATAGCGTATTACAAAGTATCATGATATACCCTACTCGTATCCAATTGTAGCTAGCCTTACACACTTAATCTAATTCTAGTTAGACCTAATTGACCTAATAACAAATATTTGGTACACCAATCTCGGAATTCCTCCAAATTAGGCACAAATCTTAATGTAGAAGTCATAATAAGGATCATATGAACCTAGTTCTTCTTCCTATGGGTAGTCCTAAGCTATGGAAGGGTTCTTAATGCTATAATGCAACAACTAGAATATAATTAAAGGAGAGTTTTAGAATTATACCTATTGGGAGATAGATTCCCAATAAAATGCTAAATAGACACAATTATGATACAAGCTCTTAGCCATTTCCTTCTTCTCCAAGTGCTTTTTGCAATCTAAGCTCATATACTTCTTAAATGATGAAAATGGAAGGAAATGAGAGTGATTGGTTTAGGGATGAATCAATTTGGAGAAGAACACAATTGGAAATCAATTTTGGAATGAGGAATGAAGACGAGAGAGAAAGACTCCACCCTAATAGGGAAGACCATGCTACCCCTCTCCCAAGCAACACACAATGTCTATTTTCCCCTACTAATAAGTCATGAAGGGTATTTAATTAGAAAGGTTAATTAAGGAAGCTTCTAGTTCTAATGAAAGGTTAATCTAATTTCTAATAAAGCAAGAAAATGACTTAATAGAGTCTAATATGGCTAGTCTAACTATTGGGTTCAATGGGTCATGTCATGTCTAATTAGATCCACTAGTGTCAAGTCCAAATAATTAGTCTATTTCACTCATCAATAAATATTAAACTCATATATTATATAAATATAACACTATATATAATAAATACAAAATGACAAAACTATCCCTATCTAAAAATATGGTAGTGACAGAAAGAGTTTGTAATAGATGGTAAGGTTATGTCAGCTTGAACTTTGAGATTTATAGGACAACTCTGATTCAGGATTATAAGATTTGAGGGGAAGGGTGTTGGTTGTGAATAGTAGTGGGCATTGGTAGTGTGGGTCGATATGGTTTCAGTGGGAGGAGAAGAGGATATAAGAGTATTATGGGTGTCTGGACCAGAAAATAACTTCGGTGTTAGAACTTGGGATACAGTGGTGGTTGGACATCTGGTAGGTTGATATTGTGGGACATGATGGTGCAAGACTATTGGGGGAGGACGGGTTTGTGGTTTTTGGTTTAGGTTTGCTAGATGATGACAAGGGTGCAGATGAATTTTGAATTGGTTTTGGCAGTAAGGTAGTGGAGTGATAGGGATAGGTATTTATAACGATTTTGCTGGGAATAGGTAGTTTCGGGTTGGTTAACTGTAAATCCGGGTTATTGGGAAAAATCGATGCAGGAAAACTGCGAGGAAGGATGGGGACTTCGCCGGAGACAGTAGCCGGAGGATGGGTGTGGTGGCGCAACGCATTGGTGGAGGAGATAAGAGGGTGTAATCCCTTGGAAATGTCTGCATGAGGCTCCTTGGGAGGAATTCTTGAATCAATATTCATGTCTGATACACATGGCCCAGAGTCAAGCAATATGGTGACGTTGGGGTTGGTGGTATTATCATATTCAATTTGGGATTGTGATTTAGGCTTGTTTGAATAGCGGGGAGACACCCCATTGCTGGCTTCCGATGACTCATTACTTTTGAATCAAAGTGCTTGAGAAGCACATATTAAAAAGTCGAGCCTTTTGTCAAGCAGTGACCGAATGTGGCTCAACACAGATTGTTGATTTTTTAAGGGCCATTTCTCAACACAGATTTGAGGTTTTAGCCATAGTTGAAATCATGAAAATAGTACGTACTTTTTATATATGATCATGAAAATAGATAGAAACTGAGATAGGAGCAAAAATGAGGAAAGCATCCCAGATACATATTCATCCGAAGTCTACCATCCTAATTTAACTTGTAATTACATTTTTGCTATCAATTAACAACACTTAGGCTTAATTTGGTCTAGACAAGAGGCCCTCCCTTGAAGTACTCGGTGAAGGCCAAGGCGACCAGGCCGAGCATGGCGAACCTCCCGTTGAACATCTCGGCATCGGCAGTCATGAGCCCCCTGGACATGGACTGCACGCTTATGCCCTTGAAGAGAGGGATCAGCGACGCTGCAGAGAACACGGCACCGGCCAGTACGAACCACTGAAGGCCACCGTTCGTCAGCTGCATCGCCAAGTCATCTCCCCTGGCCAGCTCCACAGCCAAAGCAGACACGAACCCGACCATGGCCAGACGGCCGTTGATCCTCTCCGGTGCCGGGCCGCTGAATGCTAGCACGTCCGAGAAGTTTACTTTGGGTGCCTTTGGAGGCTGCTCCTGCACACAAAGATATGGTTAAAGGTGAGATAGATTCATTCATACACCGTCGTCGACGCGACCGATAGGTGGAATTAATGTAAAAATCTTCAGCAACTACAGTTATGAATGACTACTACATGTCTACAAATAGATAGATCGCATGTACGGTACCTCTGCTGCTTGACACCGAATGCGCATGCCAGAGCCGGCACGACTGATATTATATCGTGTGTTTCTTGAGACTGTTAGTTCCGAGGCTTAATCAAAGATGGTAGAATAGAGCCCAGGAACAGAGGTTTATGCAAACTTTTCAGTCTACCCTCTGTTTGATCCTGAAGTTGTAGTTGAGACTCAGAAATTCACGCAAACAAGTTTGTCCTATAATGAACTCGATTTCATCAAAGATAATAAAACACTTCCAATTACAACTACTACTAGATTACAAAACTATAGAATCACAATACGTTCTTCTTTGCAAACTCTCTTAAAATTGGGACAAAACGTTTACAATGAGAAGTAGAGGAAGAAGAAAGGAAGAAGGGCTTGCTGGGGTGATGAGGATCACCATTGCTCAAAGCAAGATTCGTCCTACACGATCTGCTCACAGGAAGCAACAAGTTCTGAAATAAACTTCTGGAACGCTCATCGTCACCTCTGTCTAGAACTAGTACAAACTTCTCGAATCCTATGATAGGGGCAACAACTTACTCTCCGCGTCTCTCAATTTTGAAGTAAGTCCGCAAGTGGTCATGAAGAGAGTATTTATAGAGTGGTTGAAAACCCTAACCCCGGTCGCCAACCAAAAATGAAAAGATAAGAATGAATCAAATTCAAATCCCACAAAAATCGTATCTGAATTAACGATCAAAATTTTCCATAACCGTTCAAATTTTGCAATCAGACGACAAATGCGCCCAGCTTGCTGTCATCGCATATGCTCGTTGCAGCACAGGCGCAGTCGCGCATAGACCCAACAGCGCGACAGCTCATGCGCGTATAAGCGCAATAGTGCATGCACGCATATGCGTAGACGCGCATAGCCTCTCATAGCCTGTGCATATCCAGCTTATGCACCCACGCTAGCAACCCTCTCAAAAACGAGTGCCATATGGCGTGCTAAGTGCAAAGTGTGCCACTTTGCACCCTTGAGCCCGAGTCCGAGTCCGAGTCGCTAAGTCCCTTTGGGGCTTAGCTCCTAAGAGAAGTTTTTCAAAAGAGTGACAAAGACATAAATGTTTTCTTTGAGGAGTTTAACCTTAATCCTCCAAGAAAAATACCCCCACATGGCACCCACTTGTGCCCCATCATAACCCATGTGCATACCTCAACAACAAGTAAAGCTTTATATTGAGATACCCACTTGGAGTTGTAGTGGGACTATCTTTACTAGTCCAAACAAAAAATCCAACTGAGACTAGTTGGCAGTTTAGGATATTTTGACATTTTTGAGGAAATTTTGGCATTCTGTTACTGTTATTACTGTTGCATTCTAATTTCTGTTAGTGATTGAGGATATTTTCTGTTACTATTGTTGGTTAATGTTACTGCTTGCATTCTAATTTCTGATGTTACTGCTGGTGGTATTGCTCTCTATAGATGATTTGAACTTATATTGTGCTACTTTTGTCCGATTCTCTTCCTCAGCCAGTGATCGATAAGGCATACACTGCATCCATTCGCTCATTGTGAAGAAGTGATAGGAGATAATATTCTCGGTATTTCATTCATCATGATATTACATATATATACATTCATATATCAACTTGGGGCCTAAGTCACATGGCCAATCACCATAAATATAACTTAATACAATGTAATCCCAATACCTCAATCACCATATATAGCCAGCCAATCACCATGTATAGGTAATCACCAAAAATAAAATTTAATGATACAATTTAATCCCAATACCCCCCCTCAAGTTAGAGCATGCAAGTCACAAATGCACAACTTGCGCAAAAGAAACTCAAATTATCATTTGTCCAAAGCTTTGGTGAAAATATCTGCCAGTTGTCCATCCGTTAGCACATGAGATGGACGAATAACTCCAGCAAGAACATCATCCCTCAAAAAAATGATAATGCACCTCAATGTGTTTTGTGCACTCATAAAAAATGGGATTCTACGCAGGATGTAAAGCAGATTGACTATCACAAAATAAATCCATAGCACACAAATATTGCACCCCCAAACTGCCAAGTAACCCCTTGAGCCACTTAAGCTCACACGTGACCGCCGCCATAGCACGGTACTCCACTTTGGTCGAAGAATGGGGCACCGTCACCTTTTTTTTGTCTCCCAAGAGATGGATGAATTACCAAGAAAAACCAACCAACCATACAAAGAGCGTCGTGTTATGGGACAACTCGTCCAATCAGAAATACACCACCCCCAGAATCGTAAATCACAGTTAGAGTGAAGAAGAATGCCTTGACTGGGACAACCCTTCAGATATCTAACAACCCTCAAAGACACATCACAATGATCACGCCGGGACTCATGCATAAACTGCGACAAGATGTGAACAGCATAAGCTAAATCCGGCTGAGTAAACAAAAGACAAATCAACCGTCCCACAAACCCTCGATATGCTTCTCCATCAGACAAAAGTGGACTTGTAGAGCGTGCAAGTTGATGATGTTGGTCCATAGAAAGCTTGCGGGATTCGCCCCCAACAATCATGTCTCAGAGATAATATCAAGTGTATATTTCCATTGACACAAAAAATACCTTCTTCACTTCGAGCTACCTCAACACCAAGAATTTACTTCAATGCCCCAAGGTCCTTCATATGAAAACATGTACTTAAATAATTCTTAAAGGCACTAAGAGCAGCAAAATTATTGCCAGAGAGAATCAAATCATCGTCTACACAAGAACATTTCTCTAAACATCGCACTTATGAAGAGTAAAAAGCGAATAGTCAAAGTACGATTGGCAAAATCTGTACTCCCACAAAGAAGAAACCAACTTCGTAAACCAACAACGAGGCGCTTGTTTAAGCCTATAAAGAGATTTTTGAAGCCAACATACCTGACCAGGGTGTTTGGTTTGGAAACCAGGTGGTAGTTTCATATACACTTCTTCGGTAAGGTCTCCATGTAGGAAGGCATTATGAACATCCATCTGATGTAGTTCCCAATTCTTTGCTGTGACTACAACCAGAAATGCACGAGCAGTAACCATTTTTGCAACCGGAGCAAAAGTATAAGTATAATCAATCCCTTCAACCTGATAATTTCCAAAAACAACCAAACGGCTTTAAGTCGCTCAACACTCCCATCAGAGTTATACTTTATCTTGTACACCTACCGTCTCCCCAGAGCACGTTTTCCAGCCGAAAGCATATCCATGGTCCAGGTACCACTATCCTCCAATGCCCGTATCTCCTTCTGCATAGCTTCTTGCCACCCTGCATCTTTAACCGCCTCTTTAAAGGAGGTCGATTCTGTACGTGCAGTTACAGCTGCAAGAAAATTTCTGTGTCCGAGAGAAAATTGATCACAATTCAAAAAATGTACTATAGGATAAGGAGTACCTGATGAGTGATTGGACGTGGTGGAACATTGGGAGGGGGGACTATGAGACAACTTTCATATTATATTTGTAACAAAGTTACGGAGCTTCATAGACAAAATCTTTGTACGATGCCACACCCCAGTGCACCCTCACCATTCGACACCACCACCACCGCCTCATCCTCTGCTGTCGCAGCCGCCATGACTGCCTCTGCCATGGTGGCCTCCGTTGTCGTATCTTCCACGATGGCCTCGGCCTCAGCCGCGCTGTCCTCCTCGACGGCCTCAGCCTCCACGACGACCATCCCATCTATATGAGGTAGATCAAACCCCAAAGCATCATCGCCCAAGACAATGAGCGCCAGGTCAGGAGGAGCCATATCACCCAATTATCTTCAACAGAATAGAGAAACTCATTCTCATAAAATTTAACATCTCGAGAGACAAAAAAATTACCAGTAGCTAGATCATACAATTTTTAACCATTTTTGCCATGGGGGTATCCCACAAAAATATACTTTCGACTGCGAGGAGCAAACTTATCCATCTTAGTTTTTTGGTTGTGGGCAAAACAAAGACAACCAAAAACACGTAATTCATCATAAGGAGGAGCACCAAATAATATTTTATAGGGGGTTTTAAAACCAAGAAGGCTCGAAGGAGTTAGATTGATCAAATAACCAGCTGCCAAAATACACTTACCCCAAAAAAAATTGACAAATTTTCCTAAAAACGTAAAGCACGTGCCACATTCAAAATATATTTATGTTTTCGTTTGACCCTCCCATTCTGCTGAGGTGTACCTACACAAGATGTCTGAAATAAAATACCATTCTGTGCAAAGTAGTCGCGCATGCAATTAAACTCAGTACCATTATCACTTCGCACAATACGAACTTTAGAATTAAATTGTCGCTCAATAGTAGAAAAAATGATGAGAATATCTTGTATATTTAAGTCTTATCAATCAACAAAAATACCCAAAAATACGAGAAAAATTATCCACAATCGTCAAAAAATATCGAGCTCCACATGAAGAAGGCGTAGGATACGGCCCCCAAAGATCATAATGTATCAAATCAAAAATTGTAACAGCCCGAGAGTTACTAATAGAAAATATATCTATAGTTTGCTTTGCTTGATGGCAAACTTCACATGTCTTATTCACTGAACTACTAGAGCTACTGACAACGGGAAGTGACTTTACTACTTTATCAGAAGGATGCCCAAGTCGTTGATGCCAAATTTCCATAGAAGTCGTCGACCCAGTCACTGCCAAGGCCTGAGTCTTTGGTACAATAGAAAAGTAGTAGAGTCCATCCCGCCGTTTATAGACGCCAATCAGGGTCCTCAAACTGGGGTCATGTATCACGTATAATTTTTTAGTGAATTGTACAACACAATTTATATCATCAATAAGATGGGCCGCAAAAATTAAATTATAATGTAATTGAGGTACGAATAGAACATTCGTGAGAACCACACCTGTGCAAGAGCAACACGCTCGTAGCACGAGGCCACCATAATATGTCCGTCCGGGAGTCCAACCGGATACTTCTCCATTGTCGTCACCCTCGACAATAAATCTAAATTTCTCGTAACATGATTCGAAGCGCCTGTATCAATAATCCAAGTGCAATGGACTTACCCACCATACGATTCTCCGGAAATTTATCTCCATCTTCTTCTTTAAGTGTGCAGTGCAACTACTATGCTACTTTGTTCATGTGTTGTGCAATATTGGGTTGGGATTAGGTTAGCCATTGTTATTTCTTTCTTGTATTATCCTATTACTGGCTAATATACATGTTTCTTTTATTTATTAAATTCCAGGTTGCTTTAACCCCAATGCCAATAATGTAAGAGAACAAGATGGTACTGAAGATCAAATAGCCAATACTTGTAATAAAGATTGTAATAGACAAGAACATAATGTTTGTAATATATTAGGACAAAATATTTGTAATGAGATATGCAGTCTGCAGTATGCAACATCATATTTGTATTTTTTTTACTGAGATAGCAAAATTTGAAATATTTAATGGAAATTTAGTTATGTTTATTGGAAATTCAGTTATGTTTAACATTGCATATTTTCTGTAACTTTTTTCTGAGATGTAAAATTATCTTATGTTTATTTGCAGTATTTTATTTTTTACATTTCTATTTGCTTGTAAAATGTCCCAACCTTGTCCAATATGCCAAGGGCCTATCAACCGATCAAACCAAAATAACATAACCAATTTTGTTCGGTTTGGTTTGTTTCAGTTTTGAAAATTTTTAGGTTCGGATCGGATTTTGATTCTATTAATTAGGTTCATGTTTTTTTTTTGTTTGGACCGAACCAAATGTTTGCTCTCCCTAGCTATGTGCTCTCTGCACCGTATGTTTTTTCTCCTTTGAGTTCACTATTTTAAGGAATTCTATTCTATATGCTTGCACCTTAGGAGACGAAGAGAGTTGCTGATGTCGCCACCATTGGAGTCCAGGGACTTCGTAAGAGTCCAGACAGAGATGACAATGAGCATTCTAGAAGTTCTATGTGAACTTGCTGATTCCTGGGAGCAGATCGTGTGGAGCAAATCTTGCTTTGAGCAACGATGTTCTTTATCACCCCAACAAGCAACATCTCTTCTTCTTCTTCTTCTTCTTCTTCTTCTTCTTATTTTTCTTACTTCTCTCTGTTCTGTCCGTTTGCAACTATGATTGGAAGAAAGAACGAGAATATAGTTTTCTCTGATTCTTTTATTATCTTGTTTCAAGTTTTAATCAAATCCTATATATTATCTTTTTGTTGGATCAAGAGATATCAGGAAGGGAACTCTTATGTGAACTCCTGATCTCGACTTCAACTTCTGGTTCTACTATTTTTTATTAAGCTTCGGGACTAACAATCTCAAAGGAAGATCCGAGTAAGATGGAGAACCGATCAAACCTTCTCTATACTAGCTTTCACAAGCTTGAGAAATTTGATGACAAATACTATAATATTTGGAAGATGAAGATCTCTCTGAATCTTTGTCTTGTCAAAGTTTCTTATATGTTGGTTGATCTAGAATCTACCATCCTTGAAGATGGATGATAACTTGAAGTTTGTGTGGCATAGGACGTGCACAACAAGTGGAAAGAAGACAACAACCTTTGCAGGCTATTGATCCTCAATACAATAGAGGACTCGATGGCAGAGTCTTACAGCAAGAAAGAGAAGGCGAAAGACGTCTGGGAAGCTCTTGAGAAGCATTACAAAACTAATGAAAAGATGTCAAAAATTTATCTCGTTGAAAAGTTTTTCACTTTACAATTTGAAGACGAGAAGGTAATAATGCCGCAAGTCAAGGAAATTCTAAAGATGCAGTAGAACCTGGAAGAAGAGGGCATAAAGCAGGAAGATGAGTTCATGGTGGAGGCTATCGTCATAAAGCTTCCTCCAGGCTGGATCAAGTTCAAGACTGACATCTACCGTAAGAAGATGGAGATCCAGCTCGAAGATCTTCTTCACTGAATTCACATTGAAGATGAGGCCAGAGGACAACTGAAGTTGGATTTCCTGTCCAAACAGTTGGCAAAGGCCAACTTGGTGCATGCTGGTGATTCCAAGAAAAAGTAGAAGGCTTCTCACAAGAAGAAAAAGAAGGACTTTAACCATCTGAAGGTGAAGTCGGCTTCATTCAAGCCGAAGCCAAAGCCCAAGTTCGAAGTGACTTGCTTCAATTATGGCAAGAAGGGCCACTACCAGAGTGACTACAGATCTGAGCCCAAATAGACAGAGCAAGGTGAGCCTAATAAGGTTGCTATGATTGTGCAGGTTGTCACGACTGGTGTTGACTCTGACTGGTAGGTGAACACTAGCGCATCATGCCATGTTTGCTCAAAGAAGGAGTTATTCACCACCTATAAGCCTACATCTAAGAAGGTTATGGTGGTGAACTAGGCACAAGCTGAAGTTACAGGGATCGAAACAGTGGTGCTGAATCTGACTTCGGGGAAGTCGCTGACACTTCAGGATATGAATTATGCACCAATGATAGCCAAGAATCTGGTCTCAGGAAGTCTTCTCTGCAACGCAGGCTTGAGGATGAACATTAATGCTGGGCATATAGTGATATCTTTCAAAGAAATATACTTTGGAAAAGCTTTCTGTACCGAAGGGATTTTCAAACTTTAACTTGTAACTCCTGCTACAATGATAAATACAGTCGCTTCATCTGGTTATTCTCTTGAGTTATGGCACAATAGAGTAGGACATGTTCATTGTAAAAGAATAAACAAGATGTCTAGTCTAGGACTTATCTCCAAATATGGGGGTAAGAAGGTGGAGAAGTGTGAGGTCTGTGCGTAGACAAAGATTACCAGAAAGTCATTCAAGCGTGTTAACCGAAGCACAGATCTTCTTGAGTTGGTGCACTAAGATATCGGTGACTTCAAACAGTTCTCCACAAAGGCCAAGATGAATTATTTTATTACATTCTTCGACGACTACTCGAAGTATGCGTTCGTCGATCTGCTCAAGTCAAATAATGAAGCATTCGAGAAGTTCAAGGAGTTCATGGCTGAAGCTGAACGTCATATAGGGCAACAACTCAAGAGACTTAGAAGTAATCGAGGCAAAGAGTATATGTCTATTAAATTTATATTATTCTGTAAAGAATATGTAATTGTCAATGAGCCGACTTCTCCGTATTCTCCTCAATCAAATAGTGTAGCTGAGAGGAAGAACAGGACGTTGACAGAAATGATAAACTCAATACTGTTAATTGTGGGTCTTCCAAACTACTTCTGGAAAGAAGCTGCATTGACGACTATGTTTATCATGAATAGAGTGTCGTATGCAACATCCGATGTCACTTCTCATGAACTCTGGTTCAATGTCAAACCCAACTTGAATGTCATTCGAGTGTGGGGGTGTCTGGCATATATGAAGCTCCCGGACTTGAAGATTTTGTTAACCCCCTAAAATTTTAAATTTTATTTAAAGTAATTTTTATTAAATTATTGAATTTCTTTAGAGTATTTTCATAGTTAATTAGAAAATAAATTATATTGATTTAATTTACTTAGATAAATACTCATTTAGAATTATTGCATAAAACTATTATTTTTATTTTATTTTATTTTAGGAATCCTTGTTAAAGGGTGATAGATTTTTAGAATTTATTTTTGTGTATGAATATTTAATTTTGGATTTATAACCCCATCCATATTTGTAAATATATATATGTAAATAATATATAGTTAATAATAATAATAATAATAATAATAATAATAGTAATAGTAATAGTAATAGTAATAATAAATAAAAAGAAAAATAAAAGAAAAACAAAAGAAAAGAAAAGACAAAGAAAAGAAAAAGAAAACATAAAAAATCCAAAACCTACTCCTTAACCTAAACCTAACCTAAAATCAATTCCTACTAATCCTAAACTAATCTAACCCTCAGCAAAACACCCCCTCCAGAACCCAGACCCCCCCCGGACCGATATCTCTCTCTCTCTCTCTCTCTCTCTCTCTATATATATATATATATATATATATATATATATATATATATATCTATATATATATATATATATATATATACATATCGAATATACATTCACAACTCAAACCCTAACCCTAACCCTAGTACCCGACCCCAACACCGACCATCCGATGACCGACGATCGATCACAGCCGCCGTCCCGCGCCGCCGTAGCTGTCGGCGACCGCACCAGCGTCCGCCCGCCCGCGCGCCCGCTCGTGCATATGCACAGCCCCGAGCCCATCTTCAAGGTGATGTATCTCTCTCATCTTTGATTCTTTTCTCGAGCGGTTTATCTGTGTACGTTCACAACCTAACCCTCTAGGATTTTCTTTCAAGCGGGACGAGTTTTCGTGTCCTAAATTGGTCAAGAAATCGACCAAAAATTGACCGAAAAACTGACCAAAAATAGTCCAGAATATTGATCCAAACCCCCATGTTCATGCCCAATTTGCCACCAACTTGTTTAATATTTTCAAAATATAATTGAAATTTTTTTTTCTCAATATAACTGAGAATTTTTTTGTTTTTTTAGTTTTAATTAGTTTATTTTATTTGTTAAATTATTCGACCTCCAAAACAACCAAAAACTTGGTAATTTAAAATTAAGATTTTATGATACGGAGTAAGCTCTGCCAAACGGGACCGTCTCGTTTCATATCAATTGTATCGAAAGGCGCGTATGGTATATCCTGACGTGTGGGCTTTCACAAAAGTTGATTCGGACGTATATGCGCGTCGGAATCAACCCGTATCCGTAAAAAGTCCCCGTATAGCGACTTTTGCAAAATACCACCCCACTTTGTGTACGCCCGTCAGAATGAGACAAAACTTACGACATTGGATTCGTGGTATCACGCTGGTCCTGTGACCCAAGTTTCACGCGATTCAGAGACAGTTGACCAAGCCGCATATTCGCGGGCCCCATAGTTTGACTTAAAGGGCAAATTTGTGATCGGCTCACCGAAATTTAAAATTGAACATATCATTGAGTTCGTATCGACAAGCTGAAGTACTTGGGACCGGAATGGTGGTAGTGAATTTGACTTCGGGGAAGTCACTGACGCTTCAGGATGTGAAGCACGTACCGGTAATAGCAAAAAATCTGGTCTCAAAAAATCTGCACTGCAATGCAGGCTTGAGGATGGACATCAATGCTGGACAGATGGTGATGTCGTTTAAAGGAACATACTTTGAAAAAATATCTTGTACCTAAGGGATATTCAAACTTCAGCTTATAACTCCTGCAAACAATGTTAATGCATTCTCTTATTCTGGTTACTCTTTTGAGTTATGGCATAATAGACTAGGACATGTTTACTATAAAAGGATAAACAAGATGTTTAGTCTAGGGCTTATCTCCAAATATAGGGGTAAGAAGGTGGAGAAGTGTGAGGTCTGTGCGCAGACAAAGATCACAAGAAAATTATTTAAACGGGTTAACCGAAGCACATATCTTATAGAATTGGTGCACTTAGATATCTGTGACTTCAAACAGTTCTCCATAAAGGCCAGGATAAAGTATTTTATTACATTCATCGACGACTACTCGAAGTAGGCATTCGTCTATAAGATCAAGTTAATAAATGAAGCATTTGAGAAGTTCAAGGAGTTCAGGGCTGAGGCTGAACGTCAAATTGGGCAACAACTCAAGAGACTCAGAAGTGATCGAGACGGAGAGTATATGTCTATTGAATTCGTATCGTTCTACAAAGAATATAGAATTGTCAATGAGACAACTGCTCCTTATTCTCCTCAATAAAATAGATTAGCTGAAAGAAAGAACATGACGTTGACAGAGATGATGAACTCAATGATGTTAACTACAGGCCTTCTAAACTGCTTCTGGAGAGAAGATGCGCTTACAGCTACTTTTATTCTGAACAGAGTGTCGTACACAACTTTTGATGTCACTCCTCATAAACTCTGGTTCAAAGTGAGACCAAACTTGAATATCATTCAAGTGTGGGGGTGACTGGCGTATGTGAAGCTTCCAGACTTGAAGATTCAGAAGCTGAATACGAGGACTACCAAAACTATCTTCCTGGGATATGCTGAAAAGTGTGATGCTCGAAGGTTTTTTGATATTGAGTCAAATTATATCATCGAATCTCGCACGCAGAATTCTTTGAAGATAAATTTGCAAGGCATAAGAACATTGTTATCATGGGCATTCTGGAGAATAGTGTGAGTGCACAGGAGAACAACACTTCCAATAAAGATGTAGTCCAAGAAAAAGTTATTATTCCTGAGACAACGTTCGAACCAGAACTCGTAGAGTCGGTATCTAAGCGAGTAAGGAGACACAAGAACTTCGAAGATGACTTCGTCACCTATTATGTGGAAGCAGACCCGCTTATCTATGATAAGGCGATGAAGACAAGAGATGTTGTCTTCTAGAAGGAGGCTATCAATGATGAGTATGAATCAATAACCTCTAACAATACTTGGGTATTGGTCGATCTACCTGAAGGAGCAAAATCGATCGAATGCAAGTGTATCTTCAAGAAGAAGATAAAGGCCGATGGAACTGTTGACAAGTTCAAGGCAAGACTGGTTGCTAAGGGGTTTTCTCAGAAGTAGGGGATCGACTACTTTGACACATATGCTCCAGTAGCACGGATGATGACCATCAGGATGTTGATTGCTCTAAGTGCAATTATAATCTAGTCATTCATCAGATAGATGTTAAGATAGCATTCCTGCATGGAGAATTGACCGAAGAGATTTACATACAATAGCCAGAATGATTTGTCATCATAGGGCTTGAAGACAAAGTCTGCAAGTTGGTAAAATTATTATACGGTCTGAAGCAAGCTCCCAAGATGTGTCATGAGAAATTTGATAAAGTCATAAGATCAAACGGCTACAGGGTCAGTGAAACGGACAAGTGCGTTTATACTAAGATCGCTAACGGAAGAGGAGTCATCATTTGTCTATACGTGGATAATATGTTAATCCTGGGTACGGATCTAGCATGTGTCACTGAGACAAATAAGTTCCTATTATCTAAGTTCAGTATGAAGGACTTAGGGGATGCTAATGTTATCCTAGGGATAAAGATCATCCGAACAGACACTGGAGTGGAGCTGTCACAGTCTTCTTATATAGAGAAGATACTCACACGCTATGGTTATCAGGATCTTTTGGGGATCGATACTCCATACAGGTGTGACAAGAAGCTGAAGCCAAATCCAAAAAAAAGTATCAGACAGCTGGAGTACTCAAGCATCATTGGAAGTCTGATGTATAAAACAACTACCACTAGGCCTAACATAGCTTTCGCCGTAGGGATGCAGAGTCAGTTTACGAGCAATCCAGGAGTAGATCACTGGAAAGCTGTGAAGGGAGTGATGAGATATCTCAAGAGAAATCAGAAGTATGCACTGTACTACAACGGTTATCCGACAATAGTGGAAGTCTTCAGTGATGCAAGCTGGTGGTCAGAAGTAGAGAGCGAAAGGTCCACAGGAGGATACATCTTCTCCGTGGATGGAGTTGCTATATCGTGGAAGTCAAAGAAATATAAAATGCTCTCTCATTCCTCTATGGAATCTGAGTTCTATGCACTGACAGTTGTAGCAGATAAAGTAGAGTAGCTTTGAGAGCTCATCTATGATCTTCCAGTAGTGGGTGCACAAATTCTGATGGTACCAATTTACTGTGACAACTAAGCAACTGCAGCGGTAGCATTAAATGATCTCTTCAATAGGAAAAAAAGGACTGTACGACTAAGGCACGGGAAAGTGAATAATCTTATCATGACTAGAGTCATTACCGTGATTGATGTTCGAAGCCAGGAAAATCTGGCTGATCCGCTCGCTAAAGGTCTTAAGCGCCAGCTGGTCTAGGATACATCAATCAAGATGGGCTTGAAGACATTATGATATTGTGTCTTTGTAATCCTACCATTTAGTTTTATGCTATTAGTTCAAAAAAAAATCTACTAGGCATCTAGTTACTGGTTCAAGGGAGGAACACTGACTGGGAGAATATCAGGAACAATGGGTAGTCCTTTGAGACATTGAGGGATTACAAACTCAGAACCACTGTTGTCTACTAATAGTTCTTTTGTGTAGAACAATTATGTGGGAGGATGGCTTAGACACCTTAATTAATAAATTCTCAGGCATTTTGAATGTCTGGTGTGCTTAATAGGAAGCACGGTAGCGGAATACTACAAAGGAACATAAAGTCTCTATTCTACAGTGGGTGACATCACCAAGAGGTTCCTCGGTAAGGGTAATGCCTCGGCTTCGTGAGTCATGTCACAACGGCGTAACACCGCACATAGGCAGGTAGCCTAATGTTATAGAATAAAGTCTAGACAGCACTATAAAGAGGCTGGTGTCCTCATATTACAGTGGTGTGACACCACAGAGGTAAAAGATATAAATCCTCGGCTATGCACGCCATGTCACTGCAGCATAACACCGTAAGGCTTTATGCTGGATAGTTTGGCACTTCAAAGAAGGTGGGACCTCATGCTACAATGGCATGACACCAAGATGAGGTATAGCCTCAGTTCTGGGCCATGTCATAGCAGAATAGCACCGTAAAGAAGCTTGAGGCTTCATGCCAAGGACTCTTTACAAGAACTCACCTAGAGTTTATGGAAAGAGATATAGGCCGTCTCTTGAGAAAAAACTTATAGACGTCCAAAATACATACACCGAAACCTGGCATGAACATGGATTTTAATATGCAACAGGAAGCACAGCTTATGTCATTATGTGAGTAGAAAGAATTGTAACTATGGTGAAGAATTTAAGGCTTAGTCCATTCTTGTATCATACTGTTGTTAGACCCATGCGAGAAGATTCAAGTCGAAGCGACATTTATCCTAATGCATGATGTACAGTCACTATGGGGAACGCTCAACGTATATATATTAAGATATATGGGGGATTATTGGTGTTGTTTCCTTTGGACTAGTAAAAATAGTCCCATATTGGCTACACCATCAAGTGGGTATCTTAATATAATACTTTGTATGAGTTGAGGTATGCACATGGGTTGTGGTGGGGCACATGGGTGCCATGTGGGGGTATTTTTTCTAGGAGAAAAAAATGACTAACTCCTTAATGAAAGTATTTGTGCTTTTTGTCATGCTCTTGCAATTACTTTCATAGGAGCTAAGCCCCAAAGGGGCTTAGCAACTCGGACTCGGACTCGGACTCGAACTCGGGTTCAAGGACGCAAAGTGGCGCTTTGTTGGCGCACTTTACACTTAGCAGGTCAACACCGGCGCTGGCGCTTATGCGCATTTGATGCGCTCTCATGCGCTCAGGTATGCGCGAGCCGCATGCGCGGTCGCTTGGGCGGGTCGCATGCGTGGTCGCATGGGCAGGCCGCATGGGCAAGCCGCATGGGCTGTCGCATGGGCTGCTGCATGCGCTGTCGCATGGGCTGTCTTATGCGTTGTCGCATGGGCTATCGCATGTGCGGCCGCATGGGCTGTCGTATGGGTTGTCGCATGCGTTGTTGCTACGGATATATTTGAACGGTTATTTAAAGATATGGTCTGTTATACAGATACGGATCTTTTTTTGGGATTTAAAATTAATCGTGCCTATCTTTTAGGGATTCATAATCAATTTGTTCCTATCTTTTCGTAACTGATGGACGGTTAGGGTTTTCACCTTCTCTCTATAATTACTCTCTTCGTGCCTCATTGAGAACGAGCTTCAAAAATTAGGAGACGAAGAGAGTTGTTTCTGTTGCCACCATTGGAGTCCAGGGAGTTCGTGCGAGTCCAGATAGAGGTGACAGCGATCGTTCCAGAAGTTCTTCGTGAATTTGTTGGATCCAGGAAGCAGATTGTGTGAGGACGAATCTTGTGATCTTTATTACCCCAACAAGCATAGTCTCTTCTTCTTCTTCTTCCTCCTCTCTTCTGAGAGTTGTAACTCTGTTCTGTCCGTCTGCAACTTCGATTGCAATGAAGAACGAGAGGTTCCTTTTCTGGTTATTGTTGTAACAACATATTGTAATAGGATCCTTATTTATAGTTCTTTGTGGAGATCGAGAATAGCCAGAGTGGAAACTTTTGTGTGAACCTCTGATATCTGAAACACCCTCCTCCATTCCATATACTGGAACCACCAACCTATCCCCAATCTTAACAACAACATCAACAACAATAATGCACACAGTCAACCCACTTCACAACGAACAATGTTCACAGTCGAATTTCCCCCTCCTGTTAACATTTAAACAACACCACCAACATACAACCACCACAAATAACTTATATATATATATATATATATATATATATATATATATATATATAGGTATATACTAATATGTATATACACAATAATGTTGAGTGTACTCAATACACACACACTAATAGTCATTTTATCAAACACCTTGAGTGCACAAATAGGATACTAATGATATGCACCCAAACAAAGTACCAAAACCCCCAATACCTAACAAAAACTAATTCAAGACATCAAATACATCTACATATAACTAAAGTGACTAGTTGCAATAGAATTTAAGGAGTAATTATACTAACATGCACAAAATCCTAAAATGAACCCCCGTATCATAGCGTATTACAAAGTATCATGATATACCCTACTCGTATCCAATTGTGGACACGTAGCTAGCCTTACACACTTAATCTAATTCTAATTAGACCTAATTGACCTAATAATAAATATTTGGTACACCAATCTCGAAATTCCTCCAAATTAGGCACAAATCTTAATGTAGAAGTCATAATAGGGATTATATGAACCTAGTTCTTCTTCCTATGGGTAGTCCTAAGCTATGGAAGGATTTTTAATGCTCTAATACAACAACTAGAATATAATTAAAGGAGAGTTTTAGAATTATACCTATTGGGAGATAGATTCCCAATGAAATGCTAAATAGACACAATTATGATACAAGCTCTTAGCCATTTCCTTCTTCACCAAGTGCTTCTTGCAATCCAAGCTCCTATGCTTCTTAAATGATAAAAATGGAAGGGAATGAGAGTGATTGGTTTAGGGATGAATTAATTTGGAGAAGAACACAATTGGAAATTAATTTTGGAATGAGGAATGAAGACGAGAGAGAAAGACTCCACCCTAATAGGGAAGACCATGCTACCCCTCTCCCAAGCAACACACGATGTCTATTTTCCCGTACTAATAAGTCATGAAGGGTGTTTAATTAGAAAGGTTAATTAAGGAAGCTTCTAGTTCTAATGAAAGGTTAATCTTATTTCTAATTAAAGCAAGAAAATGACTTAATAGAGTCTAATGTGGCTAGTCTAACTATTGGGTTCAATGTGTCATATCATGTCTAATTAGATCCACTAGTGTCAAGTCCAAATAATTAGTCTATTTCACTCATCAATAAATATTAAACTCATATATTATATAAATATAACACTATATATAATAAATACAAAATGACAGAACTATCCCTATCTAAAAATATGGTAGTGACAGAAAGAGTTTGCAATAGATGGTAAGGTTATGTCAGCTTGAACTTTGAGATTTATAGGACAACTCTGATTCAGGATTATAAGATTTGAGGGGAAGGGTGTTGGTTGTGAATAGTAGTGGGCATTGGTAGTGTGGGTCGATATGGTTTCAGTGGGAGGAGAAGAGGATATAAGAGTATTATGGGTGTCTGGACCAGAAAATAACTTCGGTGTTAGAACTTGGGATACAGTGGTGGTTGGACATCTGGTAGGTTGATATTGTGGGACATGATGGTGCAAGACTATTGGGGGAGGACGGGTTTGTGGTTTTTGGTTTAGGTTTGCTAGATGATGACAAGGGTGCAGATGAATTTTGAATTGGTTTTGGCAGTAAGGTAGTGGAGTGATAGGGATAGGTATTTATAACGGTTTTGCTGGAAATAGGTAGTTTCGGGTTGGTTAATTGTAAATCCGGGTTATTGGGAAAAATCGATGCAGGAAAACTGCGAGGAAGGATGCGGACTTCGCCGGAGACAGTAGCCGGAGGATGGGTGTGGTGGCGCAACGCATTGGTGGAGGAGATAAGAGGGTGTAATACCTTGGAAATGTCTGCATGAGGCTCCTTGGGAGGAATTCTTGAATCAATATTCATGTCTGATACACATGGCCCAGAGTCAACCAATATGGTGACGTTGGGGTTAGTGGTATTATCACATTCAACTTGTGATTGTGATTTAGGCTTATTTGAATAGCGGGGAGATACCCCATTGCTGGCTTCCGATAACTCATTACTTTTGAATCAAAGTGCATGAGAAGCACATATTGAAAAGTCGAGCCTTTTGTCAAGCAGTGACCGAATGTGGCTCTTCTACGTTTCGTCCATCGGTCATCAATCATTGCAGCATACTCCTGATGAGTCTTGCACCTTTGAATTCCATGATCAAGGCAACCACAGAACTGACAAAACTTGGTAAGCCTCTCGTACTTCATATTTACCTTACAATCAGAGTTGTTATCCAAGGAGACTAAGACTTCGGTGAAGGAGTACTCACAAGGAAGTTTGTTTGGGTAGCATCGTTCCAGGATCAGGAGATGATTGTTGATTTTTAAGGGCCATTGCTCAACACAGATTCGAGTTCCTTCAAACTTAGCTGAGATTCGAGGTCCTCCAGGAATTCAAACTTAGCTGAGAATGAATTATCATGGTATTATGCTATCTTGATCTTACCTCGAACTTTCCAGATTTTAGCCATAGTTGAAATCATGAAAATAGTACGTAATTTCTATATATGATCATGAAAATAGATAGAAACTGAGAAAGGAGCAAAAATGAGGAAAGCATCCCAGATACATATTCATCCGAAGTCTACCATTTAACTTGTAATTACATTTTTGCTATCAATTAACAAAAGTTAGGCTTAATTTGGTCTAGACAAGAGGCCCTCCCTTGAAGTACTCGGTGAAGGCCAAGGCGACCAGGCCGAGCATGGCGAATCTCCCGTTGAATATCTCGGCATCGGCAGTCATGAACCCCCTGGACTTGGACTGCACGCTTATGCCCTTGAAGAGAGGGATCAGCGACGCTGCAGAGAACACGGCACCGGCCAGTACGAACCACTGAAGGCCACCGTTCGTCAGCTGCATCGCCAAGTCATCTCCCTTGGCCAGCTCCACAGCCAAAGCAGACACGAACCCGACCATGGCCAGACGACCGTTGATCCTCTCCGGTGCCGGGCCGCTGAATGCTAGCACATCCGAGAAGTTTACTTTGGGTGCCTTTGGTGGTGCTACTGCAGGGGTTGGTTGCTTTGGAGGCTGCTCCTGCACACAAAGATATGGTTAAAGGTGAGATACATTCATTCGATAGGTGGAATTAATGTAAAAATCTTCAGCAACAACAGTTATGAATGACTACTACATGTCTACAAATAGATAGATATAATGCACGGTATCCGACGTAACGTTCGAAACTTTAATGCATACTATATTACATGTCTTTGGACCCACTGTCCTTCAACTCTCACCATTTATAAATAAAAGGAATAATACGGCCCCGTGGCTCAATCAAGCCGATTACTCTCATTTAGATTAATTGGGTAGGTTGATGGTAGAATCAACATTTACAAGTAAGTTTGGATTACTCTTTGCTATTTTAAATTAGAGTGATATTTTGAATGATTTTTCAAACAAAGACTTTATGTGGTTTCAAACACTAGATTTTATGTGGTAGTTATTTTATATTACATCATATTTTCTTGTAATAGTTTGGGAGACTTTATATGCCTATATATGGTTTCGTTGTGAAACTTTATTTCTACTTAGTTGAAGTTCAAGGCTTGAACTATACACTATGGTCACTTTAACACCCTATTTTCTATTTGCCTCATCAATATGATGAAAACGGGTAGCACTGCTTGAGACTGATATCATATCGTGTTTTCTTGAGACTGTTAGTTCCGAGGCTTAATCAAAGATGGTAGAATAGAGCCCAGGAACAGAGGTTTATGCAAACTTTTCAGTCTACCCTCTGTTTGATCCTGAAGTTGTAGTTGAGACTCAGAAATTCACGCAAACAAGTTTGTCCTATAATGAACTCGATTTCAACAAAGATAATAAAATACTTCCAATACAACAACTACTAGATTACAAAACTATAGAATCACAATAGGTTCTTCTTTGCAAACTCTCTTAAAATTGGGACAAAATATTTACAATGAGAAGTAGAGGAAGAAGAAAGGAAGAAGGGCTTGCTGGGGTGATGAGGATCACCGTTGCTCAAAGCAAGATTCGCCCTACACGATCTGCTCACAGGAAGCAACAAATTCTGAAATAAACTTCTGGAACGCTCATCGTCACCTTTGTCTAGAACTCGCACGAACTTCTCGAATCCTATGATAGGGGCAACAACTTACTCTCCGCGTCTCTCAATTTTGAAGTAAGTCCTCAAATGGTCATGAAGAGAGTATTTATAGAGTAGGTTGAAAACCCTAACCCCGGTCGCCAACCAAAAATGAAAAGATAAGAATGAATCAAATTCAAATCCCAAAAAAATCGTATCTGAATTAATGATCAAATTTTTTCATAACGGTTCAAATTTTGCAATCAAACGACATATGCGCCCAGCTTGCTGTCATCACATATGCTCATAGCAGCATAGTCGCAGTCGCACATAGACCCAACAGCGCGACAGCTCATGCGCGTATAAGCGCAACAGTGCATGCACGCATATCATGTCATGTGCATATCCAGCTTATGCACCCGCGCTAGCAACCCGCTCAAAAACGAGTGCCATATGGCATGCTAAGTGCAAAGTGTGCCACTTTGCGCCCTTGAGCCCGAGTCCGAGTCCGAGTCGCTAAGTCCCTTTGGGGCTTAGCTCCTAAGAGAAGTTTTTTAAAAGAGTGACAAAGACATAAATGTTTTCTTTGAGGAGTTTAACCTTAATCCTCCTAGAAAAATACCCCCACATGGAACCCACTTGTGCCCCATCATAACCCATGTGCACACCTCAACAACAAGTAAAGCTTTATATTGAGATACCCACTTGGAGTTGTAGCGGGACTCTCTTTACTAGTCCAAACAAAAAATCCAACGGTGACTAATTGGCAGTTTAGGATATTTTGGCATTTTTGAGGAAATTTTGGCATTTTGTTACTGTTATTACTGTTGCATTCTAATTTCTGTTAGTAATTGAGGATATTTTCTGTTACTATTGTTGGTTAATGTTACTGCTTGCATTCTAATTTCTGATGTTACTGCTGGTGGTATTGCTCTCTATAGATGATTTGAACTTATATTGTGCTACTTTTGTCCGATTCTCTTCCTCAGCTAGTGATCGATAAGGCATACACTGCATCCATTCGCTCATTGTAAAGAAGTTATAGGAGATAATATTCTCGGTATTTTATTCATCATGATATTACATATATATACATTCATATATCAACTTGGGGCCTAAGTCACATGGCCAATCACCATAAATATAACTTAATACAATGTAATCCCAATACCCCAATCACCATATATAGCCAGCCAATCACCATGTATAGGTAATCACCAAAAATAAAATTTAATGATACAATTTAATCCCAATACCCCCCCTCAAGTTGGAGCATGCACGTCACAAATGCACAACTTGCGCAAAAAAAACTCAAATTATCGTTTGCCCAAATCTTTGGGGAAAATATCTGCCAGTTGTCCATCCTTTAGCACATGAGATGGACGAATAACTCCAGCAAGAACATCATCCCTCAAAAAAATGATAATCCACCTCAATGTGTTTTGTACACTCATGAAAAAATTGGGTTCTACGAAGGATGTAAAGCAGATTGACTATCATAAAATAAATCTATAGCACACAAATATTGCACCCCCAAACTGCCAAGTAACCCCTTGAGCCACTTAAGCTCACTCGTGACCGCCGTCATCGTACGGTACTCCACTTCGGCCGAAGAACGGGACACCATCACCTATTTTTTCGTCTCCCAAGAGATGGATGAATTACCAAGAAAAACCAACCAACCATACAAAGAGCGTCATGTTATGGGACAACTCGCCCAATTAGAAATACACCACCCCCGGAGTCTTAAATCACAGTTAGAGTGAAGAAGAATTTCTTGACTGGGACAACCCTTCAGATAACTAACAACCCTCAAAGACACATCACAATGATCACGCAGGGACTCATGCATAAACTGCGACAAGATGTGAACAGCATAAGCTAAATCCGGCCGAGTAAACAAAAGATAAATCAACCGTCCCACAAGCCCTCGATATGCTTCTCCATCAGACAAAAGTGGACTTGTAGAGCGTGCAAGTTGATGATGTTGGTCTATGGTAAAGCTTGCGGGATTCGCCCCCAACAATCATGTCTCAGAGATAATGTCAAGTGTATATTTCCATTGACACAGAAAAATACCTTCCGTACTTCGAGCTACCTCAACACCAAGAATTTACTTCAACGCCCCAAGGTCCTTCATGTGAAAACATGTACTTAAATAATTCTTAAAGGCACTAAGAGCAGCAAAATTATTGCCAGAGAGAATCAAATTATCGTCTACACAAGAACATTTCTCTGAACATCGGACTTATGAAGAGTAAAAAGCGAATAGTCAAAGTACGATTGGCAAAATCTGTACTCCCACAAAGAAGATGCAAACTTTGCAAACCAACAATGAGGCGCTTGTTTAAGCCCATAAAGAGATTTTTAAAGCCAACATACCTGACCAGGGTGTTTGGTTTGGAAACCAGGTGATAGTTTCATATACACTTCTTCGGTAAGGTCTCCATGTAGGAAGGCATTGTGAACATCTATCTGATGTAGTTCCCAATTCTTTACTGCGACTACAACTAGAAATGCACGAGCAGTAACCATTTTTGCATCCGGAGCAAAAGTATAAGTATAATCAATTCCTTCAACCTAATAATTTCCAAAAACAACCAAACGGCTTTAAGCCGCTCAACACTCCCATCAGAGTTATACTTTATCTTGTACACCTACCGTCTCCCCAGAGCACGTTTTCCAGCCGGAAGCATATCCATGGTCCACGTACCACTATCCTCCAATGCCCGTATCTCCTTCTGCATAGCTTCTTGCCACCCTGTATCTTTAACCGCCTCTTTAAAGGAGGTCGATTCTGTATGTGCAGTTACAGCTGCAAGAAAATTCCTGTGTCCGAGAGAAAATCGATCACAATTCAAAAAATGTACTATAGGATAAGGAGTACCTGATGAGTGATTGGACGTGGTGGAACATTGGGAGGGAGGACTATGAGACAACTTTCATATTATATTTGTAACAAAGTTACGGAGCTTCACAGACAAAATCTTGGTACGCATGCCACGCCCCAGTATACCCTCACCATTCGACACCACCACCGCCGCCTCATCCTCTGCTGTCGCAGCCTCCATGACTACCTCCGCCACGGTGGCCTCCGTTGCCGCATCTTCCACGATGGCCTCGGCCTCAGCCGCGCTGTCCTCCTCGACGGCCTTAGTCTCCACGACGACTATCCCATCCATATGAGGTAGATCAAACCCCAAAGCATCATCGCCCAAGACAATGAGCGTCAGGTCAGGAGGAGCCATATCACCCAATCATCTTCAATAGAATAGAGAAACTCATTCTCATAAAATTTAATATCTCGAGAGACAAAAAAAATTAACAGTAGCTAGATAATACAATTTTTAACCCTTTTTGCCATGGGGGTATCCCATAAAAATATACTTTCGACTGCGAGGAGCAAACTTATCCATCTTAGTTTTTTGGTTGTGGGCAAAACAAAGACAACCAAAAATACGTAATTCATCATAAGGAGGAGCACCAAATAATATTTTATAAGGGGGTTTTAAAACTAAGAAGGCTCGAAGGAGTTCGATTGATCAAATAACCAGCCGCCAAAATACACTTACCCCAAAAAAAATTGACATTTTTTTCTAAAAACGTAAAGCACGTGCCATATTCAAAATATATCTATTTTTTTGTTTGACCCTCCCATTATGCTGAGATGTACCTACACAAGATGTCTGAAATAAAATACCATTCTGTGCAAAGTAGTCGCGCATGCAATTAAACTCAGTACCATTATCACTTCGCACAATACAAACTTTGGAATTAAATTGTCACCAATAGTAGAAAAATGATGAGAATATCTTGTATATTTAAGTCTTATCAATCAACAAAAATACCCAAAAATACGAGAAAAATTATCCACAATCGTCAAAAAATATCGAGCTCCACATGAAGAAGGCGTAGGATACGGCCCCCAAAGATCATAATGTATCAAATCAAAAATTGTAACAGCCCGAGAGTTACTAATAGAAAATATATCTATAGTTTGCTTTGCTTGATGGCAAACTTCACATGTCTTATTCACTGAACTACTAGAGCTACTGACAACGGGAAGTGACTTTACTACTTTATCAGAAGGATGCCCAAGTCGTTGATGCCAAATTTTCATAGAAGTCGCCCCAGTCACTTCCAAGGCCTGAGTCTTTGGTACAATACAAAAGTAGTAGAGTCCATCCCACCGTTTACCGACGCCAATCAGGGTCCTCAAACTGGGGTCATGTATCACGTATAATTTTTTAGTGAATTGTACAACATAATTTATATCATCAATAAGATGGGACGCAAAAATTAAATTATAATGTAATTGAGGTACGAATAGAACATTCGTGAGAACCACACCTGGTGCAAGAGCAACACGCTCGCAGCACGAGGCCACCACAGTATGTCCGTCCGGGAGTCCAACCGGATACTCCTCCATTGCCGTCACCCTCGACAATAAATCTAAATTTTTCGTAACATTATTCGAAGCGCCTGTATCAATAATCCAAGTGCAATGGACTTACCCACTATACGATTCTCCGGAAATTTATCTCCATCTTCTTCTTTAAGTGTGCAGTGCAACTACTATGCTACTTTGTTCATGTGTCGTGCAACACTGGGTTGGGATTAGGTTAGCCGTTGTTATTTCTTTCTTGTATTATCCTATTACTGGCTAATATACATGTTTCTTTTATTTATTAAATTCCAGGTTGCTTCAACCCCAATGCCAATAATGTAAGAGAACAAGATGGTACTGAAGATCAAATAGGCAATTTACTTGTAATAAAGATTGTAATAGACAAGAACATAATGTTTGTAATATATTAGGACAAAATATTTGTAATGAGATATGCAGTCTGCAGTATGCAACATCATATTTGTATTTTTTTTACTGAGATAGCAAAATTTGAAATATTTAATGGAAATTTAGTTATGTTTATTGGAAATTCAGTTATGTTTAACATTGCATATTTTCTGTAACTTTTTTTCTGAGATGTAAAATTATCTTATGTTTATTTGCTGTATTTTATTTTTTACATTTCAATTTGCTTGTAAAATGTCCCAACCTTGCCCAATATGCCAAGGGCCTATCAACCGATCAAACCAAAATAACATAACCAATTTTGTTCGGTTTGGTTTGTTTCAGTTTTGAAAATTTTTAGGTTCGGATCGGATTTTGATTCTATTAATTAGGTTCATGTTTATTATTTTGTTTGGACCGAACCAAATATTTGCTCTCCCTAGCTATGTGCTATCCGCACCGTATGTTTTTTCCCCTTTGAGTTCACTATTTTAAGGAATTCCATTCTATATGCTTGCACCTTAGGAGACGAAGAGAGTTGCTGATGCCGCCACCATTGGAGTCCAGGGACTTCGTGCGAGTCCAGACAGAGATGACAATGATCATTCCAGAAGTTCTACATGAACTTGCTAGTTCCTGGGAGCAGATCGTGTGGAGCGAATCTTACTTTGAGCAACGATGATCTTTATCACCCCAACAAGCAACCTCTCTTCTTCTTCTTCTTCTTCTTCTTCTTACTTCTCTATGTTCTGTCCGTTTGCAACTACGATTGAAAGAAAGAACAAGAATATAGTTTTCTCTGATTCTTTTATTATCTTGTTTCAAGTTTTAATCAAATCCTATATATTATCTTCTTGTTGGATCGAGAGATATTAGGAAGGGAACTCTTATGTGAACTCCTGATCTTGACTTCAACTTCTGGTTCTACTATTTTTTATTAAGCTTCGGGACCAATAATCTCAAAGGAAGATCCAAGTAAGATGGAGAACCGATCAAACCTTCTCGATACTAGCTTTCACAAGCTTGAGAAATTTGATGGCAAATACTACAATATTTGGAAGAAGAAGATCTCTCTGAATCTTTGTCTTGTCAAAGTTTCTTATATGTTGGTTGATCTAGAACCTACCATCCCTGAAGATGGAGGAGAACTTGAAGTTGGTGTGGCATAGGACGTGCACAACAAGTGGAAAGAAGAGTGTCTTGTCAAAGTTTCTTATATGTTGTCTTGTCAAAGTTTCTGATATCGGTGTGGCATAGAACTTGAACTTGAAGTTGTCTTGTCAAAGTTTCTTATATGTTGGTTGATCTAGAACCTACCATCCCTGAAGATGGAGGAGAACTTGAAGTTGGTGTGGCATAGGACGTGCACAACAACCTCGGCAGGCTATTGATCCTCAATACAATGGAGGACTCGATATCAGAGTCTTACAGCAAGAAAGAGAAGGCGAAAGACGTTTGGAAAGCTCTTGAGAAGCATTACAAAACTAATGAAAAGATATCAAAAATCTATCTCGTTGAAAAGTTTTTTACTTTGCAATTTGAAGACGAGAAGGTAATGATGCCGCAAGTCAAAGAACTTCTGAAGATGCAGCAGAACCTGGAGGAAGAGGGCATAAAGCAGGAAGATAAGTTCATGGTGGAGGCTATCGTCACCAAGCTTCCTCCAGGCTGGATCAAGTTCAAGACTGACATCTACCGTAAGAAGATGGAGATCCAGGTCGAAGATCTTCTTCACTGGATTCACATTGAAGATGAGGCCAGAGGACAACTCAAGTTGGATTCCTGTCCAAACAGTTGGCAAAGGCCAACTTGGTGCATGCTGGTGATTCCAAGGAAAAGCAAAAGGCTTCTCACAACAAGAAAAAGAAGGACTTTAACCATCTGAAGGTGAAGTCGGCTTCATTCAAGCAGAAGCCAAAGCCCAAGTCCGAAGTGACTTGCTTCAATTATGGCAAGAAGGGCCACTACCAGAGTGACTACAGATCTGAGCCCAAACAGACAGAGCAAGGTGAGCCTAATAAGGTTACTATGATTGTGCAGGTTGTCACGACTGGTATTGACTCTGACTGGTAGGTGAACACTAGCGCATCATGCCATGTTTGCTCAAAGAAGGAGTTATTCACCACCTACAAGCCTACATCTGAGAAGGTTATGGTGGTGAACTAGGCACAAGCTGAAGTTACAAGGATCGAAACAGTGGTACTGAACCTGACTTCGGGGAAGTCGCTGACGCTTCAGGATGTGAAGTATGCACCAATGATAGCCAAGAATCTGGTCTCAGGAAGTCTTCTCTGCAACGCAGGCTTGAGGATGAACATTAATGCTGGACATATGGTGATATCTTTCAAAGGAATATACTTCAAAAAAGCTTTCTGTACCGAAGGGATTTTCAAACTTTAACTTGTAACTCCTGCTACAATGATAAATACGGTCGCTTCTTCTGGTTATTCTCTTGAGTTATGGCACAATAGAGTATGCCATGTTCATTGTAAAAGAATAAACAAGATGTCTAGTCTAGGACTTATCTCCAAATATGGGGGTAAGAAGGTGAAGAAGTGTGAGGTCTGTGCGTAGACAAAGATTACCAGAAAGCCGTCCAAGCGGGTTAATCGAAGCACAGATCTTCTGGAGTTGGTGCACTAAGATATCGGTGACTTCAAACAGTTCTCCACAAAGGCCAAGATAAAGTATTTTATTACATTCATCGACGACTACTCGAAGTATGCGTTCATCGATCTGCTCAAGTCAAATGATGAAGCATTCGAGAAGTTCAAGGAGTTCATGGCTGAAGCTGAACGTCATATAGGGAAACAACTCAAGAGACTTAGAAGTAATCGAGACGGAGAGTATATGTCTATTAAATTTATATTATTCTGTAAAGAATATGGAATTGTCAATGAGCCGACTGCTCTGTATTCTCCTCAATCAAATAGTGTAGCTGAGAGAAAGAACAGGACGTTGACAGAAATAAACTCAATACTATTAATTGCGGGTCTTTCAAACTACTTCTGGAAAGAAGCTGCATTAACAACTATGTTTATCATGAATAGAGTGTCGTATGCAACATCCGATGTCACTCCTCATGAACTCTGGTTCAATGTCAAACCCAACTTGAATGTCATTCGAGTATGGGGGTGTCTGGCATATATGAAGCTCCCGGACTTGAAGATTTTGTTAACACCATAAAATTTTAAATTTTATTTAAAGTAATTTTTATTAAATTATTGAATTTCTTTAGATTATTTTCATAGTTAATTAGAAAATAAATTATATTGATTTAATTTACTTAGATAAATACTCATTTAGAATTATTACACAAAACTATTATTTTTATTATATTTTATTTTAGGAATCCTTGTTAAAGGGTGATAGATTTTTAGAATTTATTTTTGTGTATGAATATTTAATTTTGGATTTATAACCCCATCCATATTTGTAAATATATATAAGTAAATAATATATAGTTAATAATAATAATAATAATAATAATAATAATAATAATAATAATAATAATAATAATAATAATAATAATAATAATAATAATAGTAATAGTAATAGTAATAGTAATAATAAATAAAAATAAAAATAAAAGAAAAAGAAAAGAAAAGAAAAGACAAAGAAAAGAAAAAGAAAACATAAAAATCCAAAACCTACTCCTTAACCTAAACCTAACCTAAAATCAATTCCTACTAATCCTAAACTAATCTCACCCTCAGCAAAACACCCCCTTCAGAACCCAAACCCCCCCCCCCCGGACCGATCTCTCTCTCTCTCTCTCTCTCTCTCTCTATATATATATATATATATATATATATATATATATATATCTATATATATATATATATATATATATATATATATCGAATATACATTCACAACTCAAACCCTAACCCTAACCCTAGTACCCGACCCCAACACCGACCACCCGATGATCGGCGACCGATCACAGCCGCCCCGTGCCGCCGCAACTGTCGGCGACCGCACCAGCGTTCGCCCGCCCGCGCGCCCGCTCGTGCATGTGCACAGCCCCGAGCCAATCGTCAAGGTGATGTATCTCTCTCATCTTTGATCCTTTTCTCGAGCGGTTTATCTGTGTACGTTCACAATCTAACCCTCTAGGATTTTCTTTCAAGCGGGACGAGTTTTTGTGTCCTAGATTGGTCAAGAAATCGACCAAAAATTGACCGAAAAACCGACCATAAATAGTCCAGAATATTGATCCAAACCCCCATGTTCATGCCCAATTTGCAACCAACTTGTTTAATATTTTCAAAATATAATTGAAAGATTTTTTTCTCAATATTATCGAGAATTTTTTGTTCTTTTAGTTTTTATTAGTTTATTTTATTTGTTAAATTATTCGACCTCCAAAACGACCAAAAACTTGGTAATTTAAAATTAAGATTTTGTGATACGGAGTGCGCTCCGCCAAACGGGACCGCCTCATTTTATATCAATTTCACCGAAAGGCGCGTATGGTATATCCTGACGTGTGGGCTTTCACGAAAGTTGATTCGGAGTATGTGCGCGTCAGAATCAACCCGTATCCGTAAAAAGTCTCCGTATAGCGAATTTTGCAAAATACCATCCCACTTTGTGTACGCCCGTCAGAATATGACGAAACTTGCGCCATTGGATTCATGGTATCACGCTGGTCCTGTGACCCAAGTTTTATGTGATTCAGAGACAGTTGACCAAGCCGCATATTTGCGGGCCCCATAGTTTGACTTAAAGGGCAAATCTGTGATCGGCTCATCGGAATTCAAAATTGAACATATCGTTGAGTTTGTATCAAAATTTAGAATTTTTTTAGACCTATAATTTGTCCCATTTAGAGACCTTTACCTCTGGCACATATTTTGGTGCAAAGTGGGCCACATGTAGAACCCGTTTTGACCCAAAATTATCGTTTTGCCCCTGTGTCCAAATTGGACAAAAGGGTAGTATTTTCTAGCTATATAGCTTATTCTGAGAAGATTGGTGATGTTTATTTCAGCATCGGAAGGCGTTCATTCGGATGCCATAGTTCTGATCCCTTACGCTTGACGTTTGGACGCTTACACTACGCAGCTTTCTTGCCAGGCAAGTATACCTTATCAAATTGCTTACAGTACTTTGCATGCTTATCATATTTTCTTATATTCATTATTATATATGTTTTCTTTCAGTCATAATTATATATTGTATATGTTGACACACACTTGACACATAGTATCATGGGAGGGGAGGACAGTCAGTAGTCGTATGGGCTACCCACTCTGGTAAACCGTAGTAACTAGCATGCACTACGGTAGTATCGCGATGGTCGCTACCCTCACGGTATGACGGCTTCTGATGTACATGGAAGTGTGTGTGAGATAGATAGAGTAGCCTACACCTACCCATACGTCGAAAATGTTGTCCTCATTATGCATTCATATAGATTGTCTAGTACAACGTACTTATATATTTTCTATCTATTATGCATGTTTTACTGTATTCAATTGGCATACTTCTATGTATCTTGTTACGTCCCTCTGAGGACCTGGTCCCTTTCTAGGTGTAGATGATCATGACTATTTGCAGGCGCACGGATCAGGACTTGCTACTTCATTATCTTTCGAGGAGGTCCTCTCTTCGAGTCTCATTGTTTATTAGATGTACTTATTTAGTTTTTCTTATATTCTAATTTTGTAGTGGATTTATCTCCACCCAACTACTTGTTCTTATCAAGCATTTTATACTTGATTCAGTTATATAGTTGATTGGTCATTTGATTCTATGGATGAGATCTAGTTATGCCCTGTGACCTATGACATAAATCTATACCACTTGTGAATTATTGTTCATAATACAGCGTACGTATATGTTATGGTTTTCATATATTGGAGTTACCATATACATACGACTGACATGCTTACGTATTCCTAGTCCTACGTATTTTGGGACTGGGGCGTGATATATTTTTGTGGTGGCTCATGCAGGTTGAGAGCATATTGTCTCGATTACGTTACTGTACCGAGCAAGCATGCGCATAGGATTAGAGTATAGGATCTCATCCACTTATTTAATCACCTTCCTTGATTTTATTTTTTATTCTTATTTGATTGCTTGCATTGCATCTTGCTTGATCCTTTCACAACGTTAATCTTATCTTTTCTTTCGTGCTTAATAGGGATTAGAAAGATGACTTGTACTAGGTATATTCACTCTATTGTTCAATAACACTATTAGTTAAATTCTTGTAAGTGGGTAGTATGCCTCATAACCTAGTATCGCAGTCCTTTTTACCCATTAATGAAGTATAATTGAATGACACCAACTACAGACTTCCATAAGAAGATAGTGTTTACCCAGACTGGAGAAGTGTGAGGTCTGTGTGCAGACAAAGATCACAAAAAAATCATTTAAACGGGTTAACCGAAGCATATATCTTATGGAATTGGTGCACTCAGATATCTGTGACTTCAAACAGTTCTCCACAAAGGCCAGGATAAAGTATTTCATTACATTCATCGACGACTACTCGAAGTATGCATTCGTCTATCAGATCAAGTCAATAGATAAAGCATTTAAGAAGTTCAAGGAGTTCAGGGCTGAGGCTGAACGTCAAATTGGGTAACAACTCAAGAGACTCAGAAGTGATCGAGACGGAGAGTATAGGTCTATTGAATTCATATCGTTCTGCAAAGAACATAGAATTGTCAATAAGACAACTGCTCCGTATTCTCCTCAATCAAATAGATTAGCTAAAAGAAAGAACATGACGTTGACAGAGATGATAAACTCAATGATGTTAACTATAGGTCGTCCAAACTGCTTCTGGAGAGAAGCTGCGCTTACAGCTACTTTCATTCTGAACAGAGTGTCGTACGCAACTTTTGATATCACTCCTCGTGAACTCTGGTTCAAAGTCAGACCAAACTTGAATATCATTCAAGTGTGGGGGTGCCTGGCGTATGTGAAGCTTTCCGACTTGAAGATTCAGAAGCTGAATACGAGGACTACCAAAACTATCTTCCTGGGATATGCTGAAAAGAGTGATGCTCTAAGGTTTTTTGATATTGAGTCAAATTATATCATCGAATCTCGTAACGCAGAATTCTTTGAAGATAAATTTATAAGGCATAAGAACATTGTTATCGTGGGCATTCTAGAGAATAGTGTGAGTGCACAGGAGAATAACACTTCTAATAAAGATATAGTCCAAGAAAAAGTTATCATTCCTGAGACAACGTTCGAACCAAAACTCGTAGAGCCGTTATCTAAGCGAGTAAGAAGACATAAGGACTTCGAAGATGACTTCGTCACCTATTATGTGGAAGCAGCCCCGCTTATCTATAATGAGACGATGAAAACAAGAGATGCTGTCTTCTAGAAGGAGGCTATCAATGATGAGTATGAATCAATAACCTCCAACAACACTTGGGTGTTGGTCGATCTACTTGAAGGAGCAAAACCGATCGAATACAAGTGTATCTTCAAGAAGAAGATGAAGGCCGATAGAACTGTTGACACGTTCAAGGCAAGACTGGTTGCTAAGGAGTTTTCTCAGAAGTAGAGGATCGACTAATTCGACACATATGCTCCAGTAGCACGGATGATGACTATCAGGATGTTGATTGCTCTAAGTGCAATTATAATCTAGTCATTCATCAGATGGATGTTAAGATAGCATTTCTGCATGGAGAATTGACCGAAAAGATTTACATGCAACAGCCAGAAGGATTTGTCATCAAAGGGCTTGAAAACAAAGTCTGCAAGTTGGTAAAATTATTATACGGTCTGAAGCAAGTTTCCAAGATGTGTCACGAGAAATTTGATAAAGTCATAAGATCAAACGGCTACAGGATCAGTGAAACGGACAAGTGTGTTTACACTAAGATCGCTAACGGAAGAGGAGTCATCATTTGTCTATACGTGGATAACATGTTAATCCTGGGTACGGATCTAGCACGTGTCACTGAGACAAATAAGTTCCTATTATCTAAGTTCAGTATGAAGGACTTAGGGGATGCTAATGTTATCCTAGGGATAAAGATCATCCGGACAGACACTGGAGTGGAGCTGTCACAGTCTTATTATATAGAGAAGATACTCACACGTTATGGATATCAGGATCTTTTGGGGATCGATACTCCGTACAGGTGTGACAAGAAGCTGAAGCCAAATCCAAGAAAAAGTATCAGGTAGCTGGAGTACTCAAGCATATCGGAAGTCTGATGTATAAAATAACTACCACTAGGCCTGACATAGCTTTCACCGTAGGGATGTTGAGTCGGTTCATGAGCAATCCAGGAGTAGAGCACTGGAAAGCTGTGAAGAGAGTGATGAGATATCTTAAAAGAAATCAGAAGTATGCACTGTACTACAACGGTTATCCGACAATAGTGGAAGGCTTCAGTGATGCAAGCTGGTGGTCAGAAGTAGAGAGCGAAAGGTCCACAGGAGGATACATCTTCTCCGTGGGTGGAGTTGCTATATCGTGGAAGTCGAAAAAATATAAAATGCTCTCTCATTCCTCTATGGAATCTGAGTTCTATGCTCTGACAGTTGTAGCAGATAAAATATAGTGGCTTTGAGAGCTCATGTATGATATTCCAGTAGTGGGTGCGCAAATTCTGATGGTATCGATTTACTGTGACAACCAAGCGACTGCAGCGGTAGCATTAAATGATCTCTTCAATAGAAAAAAAGAGGACTGTACGACTAAGGCACAGGAAAGTGAATAATCTTATCAAGACTAGAGTCATTACCGTGATTGATGTTCGGAGCCAGGAAAATCTGGCTGATCCGTTCGCTAAAGGTCTTACGCGCCAGCTGGTCGATGATACATCAATCAAGATGGGCTTGAAGACATTATGATGTTGTGTCTTTGTAATCCTACCATTTCATTTTATGCTATTAGTTCAAAGAAAAATCTACTAGGCATCTAGTTTCTGGTTCAAGGGAGGAACATTGACTTGGAGAACATCAGGAACAATGGGTAGTCCTTTGAGACATTGAGGGATTACAAACTCAGAACCACTGTTGTCTACTAATTGTTCTTTTGTGTAAAATAATTCTATGGAAGAATGGCTTAGACACCTTAATTAATAAATTCTCAGGCATTTTGAATGTCTGGTGTGCTTAATAGGAAGCACGGTAGCGCAACACTACAAAGAAACATAAAGTCTCCATTATATAGTGGGTAACATCACCAAGAGGTTCCTCGCTAAGGGTAATGCCTCGGCTTCGTGAGCCATGTCACAACGGCGTAACACCGTACATAGGCAGGTAGCCTAATGCTATAGAATGAAGTCTAGAAAGCACTATAAAGAGGCTGGTGTCCTCATGTTACAGTAGTATAACACTACAGAGGTAAAAGATGTAAATCTTTGACTATGCATGCCATGTCACAGTAGCATAACATCGTAAGGCTTTATGCTGGGCAGTTTGGCACTTCAAAGAAGCTGGGACCTCATGCTACAGTGGCATGACACCAAGAGGAGGTATAGCCTCAGTTCTGGGCTATGTCATAGCAGAATAGCACCGCAAAGAAGCTCGAGGCTTCATGCCAAGGACTCTTTACAAGAACTCACCTAGAGTGTATGGAAAGAGATATAGGCTGTCTCTTGAGAAAAAACTTGTAGATGTCCAAAATATATACACCGAAACCAGGCGTGAACATGGTCTTTAATGTGCAACAGGAAGCACATCTGATGTCATTATATGAGTGGAAAAAATTACAACTATGGTAAAGAATTCAAGGCTTAGTCCATTCTTGTATCATACTGTTGTTCGACCCACGCGAGAAGATTTAAGTCGAAGCGACATTTATCCTAATGCATGATGTACAGTCACTATGGGAAACGCTCAACGTATATATATTGAGATATGTGGGGGATTATTGGTGTTGTTTCCTTTGGACTAGTAAAAATAGTCCCACATTGGCTACACCATCAAGTGGGTATCTTAATATAATATTTTGTATGAGTTGAGGTGTGCACATGGGTTGTGGTGGGGCACATGGGTGCCATGTGGGGGTATTTTTCCTAGGAGAAAAAAATGATTAACTCCTTAATGAAAGTATTTGTGTTTTTTGTCATGCTCTTGCAATTACTTTCATAGGAGCTAAGCCCCAAAGGGGCTTAGCGACTCGAACTCAGACTCGGACTCGGACTCGAACTCGGGCTCAAGGAGGCAAAATGGCACTTTGTTGGCGCACTTTACACTTAGTAGGTCAGCACCGGCGCTGGCGCTTGTGCGCATTTGATGCGCTCTCATGCACTCAGGTATGCGCGAGCCGCATGCGCGGTCGCTTGGGCGGGTCGCATGCTTGGTCGCCTGGGCAGGCCGTATGGGCAAGCCGCATGGGCTGCTGTATGCGCTGTCGCATGGGCTGTCGCATGGGCTATCGTATGTGCTGTCGCATGGGCTATCGTATGGGTTGTCGCATGCGTTATTGCTACGGATATATTTGAACGGTTATGGAAAGATATGTTCTGTTATACAGATACAGATCTTTTTGTGGGATTTAAAATTAATCGTGCCTATCTTTTAGGGATTCATAATCAATTTGTTCCTATCTTTTCATAACTGATGGGCGGTTAGGGTTTTCACCTTCTCTCTATAATTACTCTCTTCGTGCCTCATTGAGAACGAGCTTCAAAAATTAGGAGACGAAGAGAGTTGTTTCTGTTGCCACCATTGGAGTCCAGGGAGTTCGTGCGAGTCCAGACAGAGGTGACAGCGAGCGTTCCAGAAGTTCTTCGTGAACTTGTTGGATCCTGGAAGCAGATTGTGTGAGGACGAATCTTGTGATCTTTATCACCCCAACAAGCATAGTCTCTTCTTCTTCTTTCTCCTCTCTTCTGTGAGTTGTAAACTGTCCGTCTGTAACTACGATTGCAATGAAGAACGAGAGGTTCCTTTTCTGGTTATTGTTGTAACAGCAGGTTGTAATAGGATCCTTATATATAGTTCTTTGTGGAGATCGAGAATAGCCAGAGTGAAAACTTTTGTGTGAACCTCTGATCTCGACCACGTAATTTTTTATCGTTTATATAGCCTCAGGAATAACAAAGTTCACCCAGGCAATGGCACATTGCCTGCAGCAAGGTCTCAAGTTACAGCTGCAACATCCACAATTGTAAGACTTGCAGTGGCACAGGGGTTCAGTCCTTCCTCCCCTCCTTCCTGAACCCAACTCATCAACACCTTCACCATCAATCCTCACTACCAAGTCTGGACAGATCCTTCCCTTACCTGCTTCTAACTTACAGTGCACACACTGTGTGCACTACTGCAGTGTCCCCCTTTATGGCTTGCAACAACTCGAGCCTCCCTTATTGCTCACTGATATCTGAAACACCCTCCTCCATTCTATTAACTGGAACCACCAACCTATCCCCTATCTTAACAACAACATCAACAACAATAATGCACACAGTCAACCCAATTCACAACGAACAATGTTCACAGTCGAATTTCCCCCTCCTGTTAACATTTAAACACCACCACCAACACACAACCACCACAAATAACTTATATATATATATATATATATATATATATATATATATATATATATAATTATTGGTATATACTAATATGTATATACATAATAATGTTGAGTGTACTCAATACACACACATTTGGAATGAGGAATGAAGACGAGAGAGAAAGACTCCACCCTAATAGGGAAGACCATGCTACCCCTCTCCCAAGCAACACACAATGTCTATTTTCCCCTACTAATAAGTCATGAAGGGTATTTAATTAGAAAGGTTAATTAAGGAAGCTTCTATTTCTAATGAAAGGTTAATCTAATTTCTAATTAAAGCAAGAAAATGACTTAATAGAGTCTAATGTGGCTAGTCTAACTATTGGGTTCAATGTGTCATGTCATGTCTAATTAGATCCACTAATGTCAAGTCCAAATAATTAGTCTATTTCACTCATCAATAAATATTAAACTCATATATTATATAAATATAACACTATATATAATAAATACAAAATGACAAAACTATCCCTATCTAAAAATATGGTAGTGACAGAAAGAGTTTGTAATAGATGGTAAGGTTATGTCAGCTTGAACTTTGAGATTTATAGGACAACTCTGATTCAGGATTATAAGATTTGAGGGGAAGGGTGTTGGTTGTGAATAGTAGTGGGCATTGGTAGTGTGGGTCGATATGGTTTCAGCAGGAGGGGAAGAGGATATAAGAGTATTATGGGTGTCTGGACCAGAAAATAACTTCGGTGTTAGAACTTGGGATACAGTGGTGGTTGGACATCTGGTAGGTTGATATTGTGGGACATGATGGTGCAAGACTATTGGGGGAGGACGGGTTTGTGGTTTTTGGTTTAGGTTTGCTAGATGATGACAAGGGTGCAGATGAATTTTGAATTGGTTTTGGCGGTAAGGTAGTGGAGTGATAGGGATAGGTATTTATAACGGTTTTGCTGGGAATAGGTAGTTTCGGGTTGGTTAACTGTAAATCCGGGTTAATGGGAAAAATCGATGCAGGAAAACTGCGAGGAAGGATGGGGACTTCGCCGGAGACAGTAGCCAGAGGATGGGTGTGGTGGCGCAACGCATTGGTGGAGGAGATAAGAGGGTGTAATACCTTGGAAATGTCTGCATGAGGCTCCTTGGGAGGAATTCTTGAATCAATATTCATGTCTGATACACATGGCCCAGAGTCAAGCAATATGGTGACGTTGGGGTTAGTGGTATTATCATATTCAACTTGGGATTGTGATTTAGGCTTGTTTGAATAGCGGGGAGATACCCCATTGCTGGCTTCCGATGGCTCATTACTTTTGAATCAAAGTGCATGAGAAGCACATATTGAAAAGTCGAGCCTTTTGTCAAGCAGTGACCGAATGTGACTCAACACAGATTGTTGATTTTTTAAGGGCCATTTCTCAACACAGATTCGAGGTTTTAGCCATAGTTGAAATCATGAAAATAGTACGTACTTTTTATATATGATCATGAAAATAGATAGAAACTGAGAAAGGAGCAAAAATGAGGAAAGCATCCCAGATACATATTCATCCGAAGTCTACCATCCTAATTTAACTTGTAATTACATTTTTGCTATCAATTAACAACACTTAGGCTCAATTTGGTCTAGACAAGAGGCCCTCCCTTGAAGTACTCGGTGAAGGCCAAGGCGACCAGGCCGAGCATGGCGAACCTCCCGTTGAACATCTCGGCATCGGCAGTCATGAGCCCCCTGGACATGGACTGCACGCTTATGCCCTTGAAGAGAGGGATCAGCGACGCTGCAGAGAACACGGCACCGGCCAGTACGAACCACTGAAGGCCACCGTTCGTCAGCTGCATCGCCAAGTCATCTCCCCTGGCCAGCTCCACAGCCAAAGCAGACACGAACCCGACCATGGCCAGACGGCCGTTGATCCTCTCCGGTGCCGGGCCGCTGAATGCTAGCACGTCCGAGAAGTTTACTTTGGGTGCCTTTGGAGGCTGCTCCTGCACACAAAGATATGGTTAAAGGTGAGATAGATTCATTCATACACCGTCGTCGATGCGACCGATAGGTGGAATTAATGTAAAAATCTTCAGCAACTACAGTTATGAATGACTACTACATGTCTACAAATAGATAGATCGCATGTACGGTACCTCTGCTGCTTGACACCGAATGCGCATGCCAGAGCCGGCACGGCCACAGCGGCTCCGCAACAAGCTAACAGAAGGAAGCCGCGCCGGAGAGCGGCTCGCAAAGGAGGCGACTCCTCGGAGCGCGGAGCTAGAAACACATGAATATTGTACTGTGGCTGAGGCTGCCATTGCAAGAGTTTTTTTGTCACAACAATATGTGATGAGGAGGAAGATGATCTCTAGCTTAGTGTGTTTTTTACATTGCTTTGGGCTGCCAACTTTATAGAAGCGAAGCGAGCGGGCGGAGGGAGAGCATGTGGATCGAGCTGGTGGATGGATTGCCGGAGTGCACGTAGGCAGGCCTTGATGGTATGGTCATGTGGTCCACGCAGAGAGTTTGGACGTGGACCGGAGTAATGTCACATGAACTTGTAACCCAACGTGGACTGGGAAGGGACCAACCCTGCAATTTGGGAACGGACGGACGGAGGCTGTGGAGTCCTTGGTCTCCAGCGTCTTTGTTGTCTTTTTGTGTAAGTATTTTTTTTTTTTTTTTTGACTTTCTGGCACAACGTACGGTATCCGACGTAACGTTCGAAACTTTAATGCATACTATATTGCATGTCTTTGGATCCATTGTCCTTCAACTCTCACCATTTATAAATAGAAGGAATAATACGTCTCCATGGCTCAATCGAGCCGATTACTCTCATTTAGATTAATTGGGTAGGTTGATGGTAGAATCAACATTTACAAGTAAGGTTGGATTACTCTTTGCTCTTTTAAATTAGAGTGATATTTTGAATGATTTTTCAAACAAACACTTTATGTGGTTTCAAACACTAGATTTATGTGGTAGTTATTTTATATTACATCATATTTTCTTGTAATAGTTTGGGAGACTTTATATGCCTATATATGGTTTCGTTGTAAAACTTTATTTTTACTTAGTTGAAGTTCAAGGCTTGAACTATACACTATGGTCACTTTAACACCCTATTTTCTATTTGCCTCATCAATATGATGAAAACGGGTAGCACTGCTTGAGACTGATATTACATCGTGTTTTATTGAGACTGTTAGTTCCGAGGCTTAATCAAAGATGGTAGAATAGAGCCCAGGAACAAAGGTTCATGCAAACTTTTCAGTCTACCCTCTGTTTGATCCTAAAGTTGTAGTTGAGACTCAGAAATTCACGCAAACAACTTTGTCCTATAATGAACTCGATTTCAACAAAGATACTTAAACACTTCCAATTACAACTACTACTAGATTACAAAACTATAGAATCACAATACGTTCTTCTTTGCAAACTCTGTTAAAATTGGGACAAAACGTTTACAATGAGAAGTAGAGGAAGAAGAAAGGAAGAAGGGCTTGCTGGGGTGATGAGGATCACCGTTGCTCAAAACAAGATTCGCCCTACACGATCTGTTCACAGGAAGCAACAAGTTCTGAAATGAACTTCTGGAACGCTCATCGTCACCTCTGTCTAGAACTCGCATGAACTTCTCGAATCCTATGATAGCGGCAACAACTTACTCTATGCGTCTCTCAATTTCGAAGTAAGTCCTCAAATGAGCACGAATAGAGTATTTATAGAGTAGGGTGAAAACCCTAACCCCAGTCGCCAACCAAAAATGAAAATATAAGAATAAATTAAATTCAAATCCCACAAAAATCGCATCTGAATTAATGATCAATTTTTTCAATAACCATTCAAATTTCGCAATCAGACGGCATATGCGCCCAGCTCACTGTCATCGCATATGCTCGTAGCAGCACAGCCGCAGTCGCACATAGACCCAACAGCGCGACAGCTCATGCGCGTATAAGCGCAACAGGGCATGCACGCATACGCATAGACACGCATAGCCTCACATAGCCCGTGCATATTCAGCTTATGCACCAGCGCTAGCAATCCTCGCAAAAATGAGAGCCATGTGGCATACTAAGTGCATAGTGTGCCACTTTGCGCCCTTGAGCCCGAGTCCGAGTCGTTAAGTCCCTTTGGGGCTTAGCTCCTAAGAGAAGTTTTTCAAAAGAGTGACAAAGAAATAAATTTTTTCTTTGAGGAGTTTAACCTTAATCCTCCTAGGAAAATACCCCCACATGGCACCCACTTGTGCCCCACCATAACCCATGTGCACACCTCAACAACAAGTAAAACTTCATATTGAGATACCCACTTGGAGTTGTAGCGAGACTATATTTACTAGTCCAAAGAAAAAAAATCCAACAGAGACTAGTTGGCAGTTTAGGATATTTTGACATTTTTGAGGAAATTTTGGCATTCTGTTACTGTTATTACTGTTGCATTCTAATTTCTGTTAGTGATTGAGGATATTTTCTATTACTGTTGTTGGTTAATGTTACTGCTTGCATTCTAATTTCTGATGTTACTGCTGGTGGTATTGCTCTCTATAGATGATTTGAACTTATATTGTGCTACTTTTGTCCGATTCTCTTCCTCAGCCAGTGATTGATGAGGCATACACTGCATCCATTCGCTCATTGTGAAGAAGTGATAGGAGATAATATTCTCGGTATTTCATTCATCATGATATTACATATATATATACATCCACATATCAACTTGGGGCCTAAGTCATATGGCCAATCACCATAAATATAATTTAATACAATGTAATCCCAATACCCCAATCACCATATATAGCCAACCAATCACCATTTATAGCTAATCACCATAAATGAAATTTAATGATACAATTTAATCCCAATACCCCCCCTCAAGTTGGAGCATGCAAGTCACAAATGCACAACTTGCGCAAAAGAAACTCAAATTGTCGTTTGCCCAAAGCTTTGGTGAAAACATCTGCCAGTTGCCTATCCGTTAGCATATGAGATGGACAAATAACTCTAGCAAGAACACCATCCCTCAAAAAATGATAATCCACCTCAATGTGTTTTGTGCGCTCATAAAAAACTGGGTTCTACGCAAGATGTAAAGCAGATTGACTATCACAAAATAAATCTATAGCACACAAATATTGCACCCCCAAACTGCCAAGTAACCCCTTGAGCCACTTAAGCTCACACGTGACCGCCGCCATCGCACGGTACTCCGCTTCGGCCGAAGAATGGGACACCATCTCCTATTTCTTCGTCTTCCAAGAGATGGACGAATTACCAAAAAAACTAACCGTCTCCTGTTATGGGACAACTCGCCCAATCAGAATTACACCACCCCCGGAGTCATAAATTACTGTTAGAGTGAAGAAGAATGCCTTGACTGGGACAACCCTTCAGATATCTAACAACCCTCAAAGACGCATCACAATGATCATGTCGGGGCTCATGCATAAACTGCGACAAGACGTGAACATCATAAGCTAAATTCGGCCGAGTAAACAAAAGATAAATCAATCGTCCCACAAGCCGTCAATATGCTTCTCTATCAGACAAAAGTGGACTTGTAGAGCGTGCAAGTTGATGATGTTGGTCCACGGAAAAGCTTGCGGGATTCGCCCCCAACAATCATGTCTCAGAGATAATGTCAAGTGTATATTTCCATTGACACAGAAAAATACCTTCCGTACTTCGAGCTACCTCAACACCAAGAATTTACTTCAACGCCCCAAGGTCCTTCATGTGAAAGCATGTACTTAAATAATTCTTAAAGGCACTTAGAGCAGCAGAATTATTGCCAGAGAGAATCAAATCGTCGTCTACACAAGAATATTTCTCTGAACATCGCCCTTATGAAGAGTAAAAAGCGAATAGTCAGAGTACGATTGGCAAAATCTGTACTCCCGCAAAGAAGATGCCAACTTCGCAAACCAACAATGAGGCACTTGTTTAAGCACATAAAGAGATTTTCAAAGCCGACATACCTGACCAGGGTGTTTGGTTTGGAAACCAGGTGGTAGTTTCATATACACTTCTTCGGTAAGGCCTCTATGTAGGAAGGCATTGTGAACATCGATCTGATGTAGTTCCCAATTCTTTGCTGCGACTACAGCTAGAAATGTACGAACAGTAACCATTTTTTGCAACCAGAACAAAAGTATAAGTATAATCAATCCCTTCAACCTGATGATTTCCAAAAACTACCAAACGGCTTTAAGCCGCTCAACACTCCCATCAGAGTTATACTTTATCTTGTACACCTACCGGCTCCACAGAGCATATTTACAGCCGAAAGCATATCTATGGTCCAGGTACCACTATCCTCCAATGCCCGTATCTCCTTCTGCATAGCTTTTCGCCACCCTACATCTTTAACCGCCTCTTTAAAGGAGGTCAGTTCTGTACCTACAGTTACAGCTGCAAGAAAATTCCTGTGTCCGAGAGAAAATCGGTCACAATTCAAAAAATATGCTATAGGATAAGGAGTACCTGATGAGTGATTGGACGTGGTGGAACGTTGGGAGGGAGGACTATGAGACAACTTTCGTATTGTATTTGTAACAAAGTTACGGAGCTTCACAGAAAAAATCTTGGTACGCATAACACGCCCTAGTGCACCCTCACCATTCGACATCACTACCGCCGCCTCATCTTCTGTTGTCGCAGCCGCCACGACTGCCTCCACCACGGTGGCCTTCGTTGTCGCGTCTTCCACGACGGCCTCGGCCTCAGCCGCGCTATCCTCCTCGACGGCCTCAGCCTCCACGACGACCATCCCATCCATATGAGGTAGATCAAACCCCAAAGCATCATCGTCCAAGACAAGGAACGCCAGGTCAGGAGGAGCCATATCACCCAATCATCTTCAACAGAATAGGGAAACTCATTCTCATAAAATTTAACATCTCGAGAGACAAAAAAAATACCAGTAGCTAGATCATACAATTTTTAACCCTTTTTGCCATGGAGGTATCCCACAAAAATATACTTTCGACTGCGAAGAGCAAACTTATCCATCTTAGTTTTTTGGTTGTGGGCAAAACGAAGACAACCAAAAATACGTAATTCATCATAAGAAGGAGCACCAAATAATATTTCATAAGGGGTTTCAAAACTAAGAAGGCTCGAAGGAGTTTGATTGATCAAATAACCAGCCGCCAAAATACACTTACCCAAAAAAAAATTTGGCAAATTTTCCTAAAAAAGTAAAGCATGTGCCACATTCAAAATATATCTATGTTTTCGTTCGACCCTCCCATTCTGCTGAGGTGTACCTACACAAGATGTCTGAAACAAAATACCATTCTGTGTATAGTAGTCGCGCATGCAATTAAACTCAGTACCATTATCACTTCGCACAATACGAACTTTGGAATTAAATTGCCGCTCAATAGTAGAAAAAAATAATGAGAACATCTTGTATATTTCAGTCTTATCAATCAACAAAAATATCCAAAATACGAGAAAAATTATCCATAATCGTCAAAAAATATCGAGCTCCACACAAAGATTACAATGTATCAAATCAAAAATTGCCCCCAAAGATTACAATGTATCAAATCAAAAATTGCAACAGCCCGAGAGTCACTGACAGAAAAGATATCTATAGTTTGCTTTGCCTGATGGCAAACTTCACATGTCTTATTCACTGAACTACTAGAGCTACTGACATTAGGAAGTGACTTTACTACTTTATTAGAAGGATGCCCAAGTCGCTGATGCCAAATTTCCATAGAAGTTGTCCCAGTCACTGCCAAGGCCTAAGTCCTCGGTACAATACAAAAGTAGTAGAGTCCGTCCCGCCGTTTACCGACGCCAATCAGGGTCCTCAAACTGGGTCCTTTATCATGCATAATTTTTTAGTAAATTATACAACATAATTTATATCATCAATAAGATTGCCCGTAGAAATTAAATTGCAATGTAATTAAGGTACGAATAGAACATTCGTGAGAACCACACCTGGTACAAGAGCAACATGCCCACAGCACGAGGCCACCATAGTCTGTCCGTCCGGGAGTCCAACCGGACACTCCTCCATTGCCGTTACCCTCGACAATAAATCCAAATTTCTCGTAACATGATTCGAAGTGCCTGTATCAATAATCCAAGTGCAATGGACTTACCCACCATACGATCCTCCGAAGATTTAGTCGAAGAATTACCAACCATAGAAATAAGTTGTTGCCATTGGTCCGGAGTCAATCCTGGCACACCGTCGCCGCCTGCACCATCATCTGTCATCCGCGGCTGTGCAGCAACGAAGCCACGTTATGCCACCACCGGAGTAAATCCAAATTCTACCAGGTACATGTCCGCTAAATCGGATATTGAGCGAATCCCACAGTGGTTTCCTCTCCTCAAAGTATGGTATTGTCTTATTCACCGAAGCGTCGATAGTATGCAAAATCTATTGTACAAGCATCGATTGGACGCAATACCAATCCTCCAATTGATCCTTCTCCGAAGGTTTATTGATAGACCCATCAACAAAATAAAATTTTCGTCGAGCCCGTAGAGAAAGCCGAATAGATCTCGACCATTCCTCATAATTCTTCCTACAAAATACCACTTTCGTAATTGTATTATCCGGATTATCATTATTACCAAGGTAATATGGGAATATGGGATCGATTCGCGATACCGTCGGCGTAGAAGTCCCGCAGCCGCCGCCGCTCGTCATGTCGTCGTCGCCGTTTGACATATCGCCACCGCCGCCGTTCGAAGAAAACGTGCCCTACCCGTCAGGCTCTGATACCTTGTGAAGAAGTGATAGGAGATAATATTATAGGTATTTCATTCATCATGATATTACATATATATACATCCAGATATCAACTTGGGGCCTAAGTCACATGGCCAATCACCATAAATATAATTTAATACAAAGTAATTCCAATACCCCAATCACTATATATAGTCAGCTAATCATCATATATAGCTAATCACCATAAATATAATTTAATGATACAATTTAATCCTAATACTCATGGAAACCCATTAATTTTTTCTCTGATTCTCTTTATCAACCAATGGTGAGGCATATACTGTAGCCATTCATTAGTGGAGAAATTAGATTGGAGCGGAGGAGAGGTGGTAGTGGGATCGATGAAAGCTGAATCTAATTAGTCTACTCTTTTGCTTCATTTTGTTGCTGCAACATCTTTTTAGGGGTAACTGTTGAAACAATTACTTTATGTTTAACAGTTGAATGAACTCTTATTTTTCTTGTATTTGAAACCTTTATCAGTTGCAAACATTTTGCTATAAGAAAGTTGGTGATGATAATAGGCTTGAGAAATGAGAACAAATCAACAATGCATGCATAAAAAACCATCTGAATCTTAGAAAATTTATCTCCATCTTCTTCTTTAAGTGTGCAGTGCAACTACTATGCTACTTTGTTCATGTGTTATGCAACATTGGGTTGGGATTAGGTTAGCCGTTGTTATTTCTTTCATGTGTTTTCCTATTACTGGCTAATATACATGTTTCTTTTATTTATTAAATTCCAGGTTTCTTCAACCCCAATGCCAATAATGTAAGAGAACAAGATGGTACTAAAGATCAAATAGCCAATTTACTTGTAATAAAGATTGTAATAGACAAGAACATAATGTTTGTAATATATTAGAACAAAATATTTGTAATGAGATATGCAGTCTGCAGTATGCAACATCATATTTGTATTTTTTTCCACTGAGATAGCAAAATTTGAAATATTTAATGGAAATTTAGTTATGTTTATTGGAAATTCAGTTATGTTTAACATTGCATATTTTCTGTAACTTTTTTCTGAGATGTAAAATTATCTTATGCTTATTTGCTGTATTTTATTTTTTTATTTCTATTTGCTTGTAAAATGTCCCAACCTTGCCCAATATGCCAATGGCCTATCAACCGATCAAACCGAAATAACATAGCCGATTTTGTTCGGTTTGGTTTGTTTCAGTTTTGAAATTTTTTAGGTTCGGATCGATTTTTGATTGTATTAATTAGGTTCATGTTCATTTTTTTTATTTGGACCGAACCAAACGTTTGCTCTCCCTAGTTATGTGCTCTCCGTATTGTATGTTTTTTCCCCTTTGAGTTCACTGTTTTAAGGAATTCCATTCTATATGCTTGCACCTTAGGAGACGAAGAGAGTTGTTGCTGCCGCCACCATTGGAATCCAGGAAGTTCGTGCAAGTCCAGACAGAGGTGACATCAAGCATTCCAGAAGTTCTACGTGAACTTGCTGGTTCCTGGGAACAGATCGTGTGGGGCGAATCTTGCTTTGAGCAACGATGATCTTTATCACCCCAGCAAGCAAAGTCTCTTCTTCTTCTTCTTCTTCTTCTTCTTCTTCTTTCTTCTCTATGTTCTGTCCGTTTGCAACTATAATTGGAAGAAAGAACGAAAAGATAGTTTTCTCTGATTCTTTTATTATCTTGTTTCAAGTTGTAATCAAATCCTATATATTATCTTCTTGTTGGATCAAGAGATATCAGGAAGAAAACTCTTATGTGAACTCCTGATCTCGACTTCAACTTCTGGTTCTACCATTTTTATTAAGCTTCGGGACTAATAATCTCAAAGCAAGATCCGAGTAAGATGGAGAACCGATCAAACCTTCTCGATACTAGCTTTCACAAGCTTGAGAAGTTTGATGGAAAATACTACAACATTTGGAAGAGAAAGATCTCTCTGAATCTTTGTCTTGTCAAAGTTGCTTATGTGTTGGTTGATCCAGAACCTACCATCCCTGAAGATGGAGGAGAACTTGAATTTGGTATGGCATAGGACACGCACAACAAGTGGAAAGAAGACAACAACCTCTGCAGGCTATTGATCCTCAATACGATGGAGGACTCGATGGCAGAGTCTTACAGCAAGAAAGAGAAGGCGAAAGACATCTGGGAAGCTCTTGAGAAGTATTACAAAACTAATAAAAAGATATCAAAAATCTATCTCGTTGAAAAGTTTTTCACTTTACAATTTGAAGACGAGAAGGTAATGCTGCCGCAAGTCAAGGAACTTCTGAAGATGCAACAGAAGCTGGAGGAAGAAGGCATGAAACAGGAAGATAAGTTCATGGTGGGGGCTATCACCAAGCTTCCTCCAGGCTGGATCAAGTTCAAGACTAACATCTACCATAAGAAGATGGAGATCCAGCTCGAAGATCTTTTTCACTGGATTCACATTAAAGATGAGGCCAGAGGACAACTGAAGTTGGATTCCCTGTCCAAACAGTTGGCAAAGGCCAACTTGGTGCATGCTGGTGATTCCAAGGGAAAGCAGAAGGCTTCTCACAACAAGAAAAAGAAGGACTTCAACCATCTGAAAGTGAAGTCGACTTCATTCAAGCCGAAGCCAAAGCCCAAATCCGAAGTGACTTGTTTCAATTATGGCAAGAAGGGCCACTACCAGAGTGACTACAGATCTAAGCCCAAACAGACAGAGCAATGTGAGCCTAATAAGGTTGCTATGATTATGCAGGTTATCACGACTGGTGTTGACTCTGACTGGTGGGTGAACTCTAGCGCATCATGCCATATTTGCTCAAAGAAGGAGTTGTTCACCACCTACAAGCCTACATCTGAGAAGGTTATGGTGGTGAACTAGGCACAAACTGAAGTTACAGGGATCAGAACAGTGGTACTAAACCTGACTTCAGGGAAGTCGCTGACGCTTCAGGATGTGAAGCATGCACCAATGATAGCCAAGAATCTGGTCTCAGGAAGTCTGCTCTGCAACGTAGGCTTGAGGATGGATATTAATGCTGGACATATGGTAATATCTTTCAAAGGAACATACTTTGGAAAAGCTTTCTGTACCGAAGGGATTTTCAAACTTTAACTTGTAACTCCTGCTACAATGATAAATACAGTCGCTTCTTCTGGTTATTCTCTTGAGTTATTGCCCAATAGAGTAGGACATGTTCATTGTAAAAGAATAAACAAGATGTCTAGTCTAGGACTTATCTCCAAATATGGGGGTAAGATGGTGGAGAAGTGTGAGTGGTCTGTGCGTAGACAAAGATCACCAGAAATCCGTTCAAGCGGGTTAACCGAAGCACAGATCTTTTGGAGTTGGTGCACTTAGATATCTGTGACTTCAAACAGTTCTACTTCAAACAGTTCTCCACAAAGGCCAAGATGAAGTATTTTATTACATTCATCGATGAATACTCGAAGTATGCGTTCGTTGATCTGCTCAAGTCAAAGGATGAAGCATTCAAGAAGTTCAAGGAGTTCATGGCTGAAGCTGAATATTATATAGGGCAACAACTCAAGAGACTTAGAAGTACAGGATGTTGAGAGGAATTATCAATGAGCCGACTGCTCCGTATTCTCCTCAATCAAATAGTGTAGCTGAGAGGAAGAACATGACGTTGACAAAAATGATGAACTCAATGCTGTTAATTATGGGTCTTCCAAACTGCTTCTGGGAAGAAGCTGCATTGACGGCTACGTTCATCATGAATAGAGTGTCGTATGCAACATCCGATGTCACTCCTCATGAACTCTGGTTAAATGTCAAATCCAACTTGAATGTCATTCGAGTGTGGGGGTATCTGGCATATGTGAAGCTCCCAGACTTGAAGATTTTGTAAACCTCCTAAATTTTAAATTTTATTTAAAGTAATTTTTATTAAATTATTGAAGTTCTTTAGAGTATTTTCATAGTTAATTAGAAAATAAATTGTATTGATTTAATTTACTTAGATAAATACTCATTTAGAATTATTGCATAAAACTATTATTTTTATTTTATTTTATTTTAGGAATCCTTGTTAAAGGGTGATAGATTTTTAGAATATATTTTTGTGTATGAATGTTTTTTTTTTGGATTTATAACCCCATCCATATTTGTAAATATATATATGTAAATAATATATAGTTATTAATAATATATAGTTAATAATAATAATAATAATAATAATAATAATAAATAAAAATAAAAAAATAAAAATAAAAGAAAAATAAAAGAAAATAAAAGAAAAAAGAAAACATAAAAACCCAAAACCTACTCCTTAACCTAAACCTAACCTAAAATCAATTCCTACTAATCCTAAACTAATCTCACCCGCAGCAAAACACCCCCTTCAGAACCCAGACCCCCCCGGACCCCTCTCTCTCTCTCTTTCTCTTTCTGTATATATATATATATATATATATATATATATATATATATATATATATATATATATATACATTCATAACTCAAACCCTAACCCTAACCCTAGTACCCGACCCTAACATCGACCACCCGATGACCGACGACCGACCAGAGCCGCCGCCCCGTGCTGCCGTAGCCGCCGGCGACCGCACCGGCGTCCGCCCGCCCGCGCACCCACTCGCGCATGTGCACAGCCCCGAGCCCATCTTCAAGGCGATGTATCTCTCTCATTTTTAATCATTTTCTCGAGCGGTTTGTCCGTGTACGTTCACAACCTAACCCTCTAGGATTTTTCTTCAAGTGGGACGAGTTTTCGTGCCCTAGATTGGTCAAAAATTGACCCAAAGTGGGCCAAAAACTGACCAAAAATAGTCCATAATTTTGATCCAAACTCCCATGTTCATGTCCAATTTGCCACCAACCTGTTTAATATTTTCAAAATCTAATTAAAAGATTTTCTTCTCTATATAATCGAGAATTTTTTTTTGTTCTTTTAGTTTTTATTAGTTTGTTTTATTTGTTAAATTATTCGATCTCTAAAACGACCAAAAATTTGGTAATTTAAAATTAAGATTTTGTGATACGGAGTGCGTCCTGCCAAACGGAACCGCCTCATTGCATACCAATTGTACCGAAAGACGCATATGGTATATTCTGACGTATGGGCTTTCACAAAAGTTGATTCGGAAGTGTATGCGCGTTGGAATCAACCCGTATCCGTAAAAAGTTCCTATATAGTGACTTTTGTAAAACACCATCCCACTTTGTGTACGTCCGTCAGAATGCGACAAAACTTGCGCCATTAGATTCTTGGTATCACGCTGGTCCTGTGACCCAAGTTTCACGCAATTCTGAGATAGTTGACCAAGCAGCCTATTCGTAGGCCCTACGGTTTGACTTGAAGGGCGAATTTGTGATCGGCTCACCGGAATCCAAAATTGGACATATCGTTGAGTTCATATCGACGTTTAAAATTTTTTAGACCTATAATTTGTTCCATTTAGAGACCTTTACCTCTGGCACATATTTCGGTGCAAAGTAGGCCACATGTGGAATCCACTTTGACCCAAAATTACCGTTTTGCTCCTGTATCCAAATTGGACAAAAGGGTAGTATTTTCTAACGATCTCGTTTATTCCGAAAAGATTGGTGATGTTTATTTCAGCATCCAGAGGCGTTCATTCGGATTCCATAGTTTTGATCCCTTGCGCTTGACGTTTGGACGCTTACACTACGCAGCTTTCTTGCCAGACAAGTATACCTTGCCAAATTGCTTACAATACTTTGCATGCTTATCATATTTACATATATTCATTATTATATATATTTTCTTTCAGTCATAATTATATATTATATATGTTGACACACCCTTGACACATAGTATCATGGGAGGGGAGGACAGTCAGTAGGCGTATGGGCTACCCACTTTGGTAAACAGTAGTAACTAGCACGCACTACGGTAGTTGTGTCGTGATGGTCTCTACCCTGGCGGTATATCGATTGATGGTGTCACAATGGTCGCTACCCTCGCGGTATGACGGCTTCTGATGTACATGGACGTGTGTGTGAGTTGTGAGATAGATAGAGTAGCCTACACCTACCCATATGTCAAAAAGGTTGTCCTCATTATGCATTCATGTAGATTGTCTAGTACAGCGTACTTATATATTTACTATATATTATGCATGTTTTACTGTATTCAATTGGCATGCTTCTATGTATCTTGTTACGTCCCTCTGAGGACTTGGTCACTTTCCAGGTGTAGACGATCATGACTATTTACAGGCGCACGGATCAGGACTTACTACTTTGTTATCTTTCGAGGAGGTCCTCTCTTCGAGTCTCATTGTTCATTAGATGTACTTATTTGGTTTCTCTTATATTCTACTTTGGTAGTGGATTTATCTTCACCCAACTACTTGTTCTTATCAAGCATTTTATACTTGATTCAGTTATATAGTTGATTTGTCATTTGATTCTGTGGATGAGATCTAGTTATGCCCTGTGACTTATGACATAAATATATACCACTTGTGAATTATTGTTCATAATACAGCGTATGTATGTGTTATGGTTTTCATATATTGGAGTTGCCATATACATACGGTTGACATGCTTACGTATTCCTAGTCCTACGTATTTTGGGACTGGGACGTGATATACTTTTGTGGTGGCCCATGTAGATTGAGAGCATATTGTCTCGGTTACATTACTGTACCGAGCAAGCCTGCGTATAGGATTAGAGTATAGGATCTCATCCACTTATTTAATCACCTTCCTTGATTTTATTTCGCATTCTTATTTGATTGCTTGCATTGCATCTTGCTTGATCCTTTCACAACGTTAATCTTATTTTTTCTTTCGTGCTTGATAGAGGTTAGGAAGATAACTTGTACTAGGTATATACACTCTAATGTTCAATAACACTATTAGTTAAATTCTTGTAAGTGGGTAGTATGCCTCATAACCTAGTATCATATAGTCCTTTTTATCCATTAATGAAGTATAATTAAATGACACCAACTATAGGCTTCCATAAGAAGATAATGTTTACCCAGACTGTAGAACTTAAAGGCCCATACCCCCATTTGGTCGACTAGAGACTTAGGCAAGAAGTTAGTATGGCAACTGTAGAGGCACAACATCGGGCGAGTCTTATCTTCTTTGTGAACTTGAATTATTTTGTACATTCCTTCATCATAATCCAGCGTACTTATATTTTCTGGACTACCTCCGCTTATGCTGCTATTTTATAGCCTAGTTTTGCAAGCTTATTCTTTTATTAAGCTTGTTCATGATATATGTGTTATTGGGGATGCCTACTAATTTATTGTCTAAATCAAAATCAGTTTATTACGGTCTGATCAACCTTAATGCACTTGGTTTGCTCTTCGCATGACTACTTTACGTGGATTGAGATATAGTTGACTAGTAGACAAATATACTTTCTCTTTAGACATGTCCGAGCATATCTTATCGGTTACATAACTGTACTGATATAAGCATATGAATAGAAATTTACCAAAATAGGATCTCATCCGCAATTGCCCTGACAACTCTCTTTTTGAATTCTTTAATCGCCTTGAACCCCATACTTGTATTTTATCACCTCCTCCTTGAATTCTTTATGTAAACCCCCTCAATTTATTCTATAGATAGTTAGAGTGGGCCAGGAAATTTTGATAGAAGATATTGAGGTTTAGAGTTGAGGGTATTCACCTGGAATTTTAATCCGATTATTAAAACCCTTGGCGCGCCCTATCATTGTTTGATTATTCGGAGCCCATTATCAGCCCATAAATTTCGTACAAATATTGTACACTCGACTCAACTTGCCAAATTAGGCACTGGACTTTTCTGACTGTTAAAATCAACTTTCGTGTGCTCTAAATTAATTGCGCAACATTCCGAAAATCGTAAACCGTATTTTATTTCGTGTCGGACACCTGTGTCGTTACCCTCGATTTTGGGGTACCAACTTAACCCGTTGAGCCGGACCAACTAAAGGGTCCAAGACCGACTCTAAGCTCCCACTATTTTTGGCCTTTGTGCCGTTTCCAGATTTTGACCCCGCGGGCCCCAATTAAATTAAATTCGCGGGACGCGTTATCGTTAATTAAAACGGAATTTACCAACTCTGTAAATTCTATTTTTAATATTAAATTAATCCCAATGCCCTCCAAATTTGACCCGCGCCTGACGCGCAACGCCCCCTCACTATGACATTTTTAAATATATTTTTCTCCGCAATTTTTGCGTCATTTCATGTGTCCATGCAAATTTCCGAATTTACGAGGGGTTTATTCGCAATTATTAAATTGTTGGCAACATCCTATTGGTCATGATTAATTGTTGGGTCCCAAAATGGGGTCCCAAACCCAATTCCCTCATGAAGAAATCCCACCCCTATTCATATTAAATCCCAACCATCCATTTTTCCTAGGAGAATCACCACCACACATTCCAACTCCCCACTCCCCTATAAAGTAACATTTCCCCACCCTCAACACACATTCCCACCGGCCCTAATCCCAATGTGTTGAAAACACCCCCCTCTCTCTCTCTCTCTCTCTCTCCTCCCTCTTCCAAATACTTAGCAGCCAAATACTTTCCTCCTTCCTTCTTCCTCTTCTTCATTTCTTCTTCTTCTTCTTTTATTCTTCTCCATCATTTTTCTTCCTGAAGAACTCAACCCCGTCCGGCGGCTGACCTCGCTCCGGCCGGCCAGCGCCCTGCCGACCCGCTGTGCGGTGCATCCCCCGCGGCGGTGCATTTATCCCCACGGCTGAGCAGCTCCGGTCCCCGCACTGTGCGTCCACCTTCCCGCAGCGGCTGACCTCACTGACCCCGCGGTGAACTTCGGCCCGCGGTGCAGCTGCCACTCCGGCACTGTGCAGCGAGACCCCCGCCCGACTGACTGTGCATCCCGACGCCGGCAGTGCGTTCCCCCGCAGCGTCCGGCGGTGCAACACCCTGTCCGATCTTCTCCCTCTTCCGGCCATCTCCCCATCCGACCGTTACTCCACCACTATCGACACCAACGCACCCCGACTCCGCCGCTCGAGCCTGCTCCACTGTGACCGCTCCCAACTCCGGCGACTTTGTGCAGCACCCCGACTCCACGGTGCGGTTGTTCCCCCGTTCGGCAGCCACCTCCACTGCATTCTTCTCCGATGAGAACCTCCCGCACCGCCGTCCGTCTCCATTACATCATCTCCGGCCATCCAGGGTTCTCCGGCCAGCAGCTATTCCCGCCACCCTCCACCATCTTCATCATCATCTTCACCAATCTCACCATCATCACCGCCACGTTCACCTGACTCCGGCCATCCAGGGTTCTCCGGCCAGCAGCACCCACGCCAAGGTGAAATACCTCCCTTCCTCTCCCTATATTGTTATATATATATGTTTTGTGTAAGTAAAATGTAGTACTTTTGATCTATGTGTTTAAGGAGGGTGCCTAGAGTTAGTGTTGAGATTAAGTTTTGTGTTGAGTTTTGAGTTTAAGATACTACGTGAGATCTTGGGGTTTATTACGTGTTACAATATACAAATCATGGATGTAAAGGATGTGGATTAAATTTGGGTTATGAATGCTGGGTAAGGAATTTTAGGTCTCTTTTAATTAATGTATACATATTGGTTATTGACGACTAGCAGTTTTAAATGGTTGTGAAAAGAATATTTCGATACTAAAAACAGGGAATATACTGAGGTACAGATTTAATTGTCGTAGTATACCGTTGTGATATCAAGCATTGGTTAATATTGGGAGCTAATATTTAATGATGAATATATTGGAGGAGTAGCTACTGACGGTGTTTATAACCGAGGGTTTAAGTAATTAATAATAACCAGTACCTCGAGGATAATTTTTTTAGTTAAGGATAATGTGTAATGAACATGGAAATGGCTGTAAAGACTAGATTGGAATTTGAGAATTTGATCCTGGCTTGAACTACTAAACTTTGTGATGAGCATAGTGTGATTGAGGTTTGGATTGATGATATCGTACAGATATTTAATTTGATTAGATGTAACTTGCTCCGAGTCAACTTTGGTCAACCCTCTAGCGTTATGCCCCTGTGAGTCGAAGCTGAGACTGAGTCTAGGTATAGATGTGTGTAGCACACCTGTCTGTTGTAAAAATAGATTATTGATTCTGGTTTATATCTCATCTCTAGGTACTGCCGGACCTGAGGACTTGGATGTGGTACCGGATCCACGTCATCAGCAACCGCACGCAGGCAAGTGTACCTTGCCACCCTGTATTTCAGTTTACAGATATTGTTGTTCTTTATGTACTCGTGCACATATTTCTGTTGACGAACGATACTCCGTGTCCGGTTCACAACCGGGTGTTGACATTCGACTTAACGACCTAGAGAAATTACTGATGTTTCATAGAACCTCGATGCACGTACCAGAGTACATCGATACCCCAGGACACACTTATACACTGTGATCGTGCCAGATTCCTGTATCCTGATACTGACATCATGACCAGAGACTGGGACGACCTTAGGGTCGCGTCTGTTGAGTTATTCCTTGTGTCGAGACTGTTAGATAGAGGTTCAGGTTCAGCGCACTATCGCGGACCGCTTGGGAAGGGGAAGACAGTTACTAGACGTTTGGGCTACTCTGCACGCGCTTATATATATACCTGTTGTGATCCTGTTTGATAGTGTAGTGGTAACACCCGTGTGTCTCTGTGCTCGGAGCTGCGGTACGACCCGTGTGTCTCTGTGTTCGGAGCTGCGGTTTTATTTTGGACAGCCCACGCGTCGAACATTGTCTTTAAACCGTGTCACACTAGTTGGTTATGATAGAGTACCCTGTCGTGCACTTGTACTTTCTGTTTACTTGGCTTGCTATATTTCTGTACCTTGTTACGTCCCTCTGAGGACCTGGTTCCCTGCCAGTTTTGCAGCATAGACGATTACGGAGCACTTGGAGATACCGATGGAGTGGCATATCTTGCGAGCATGGTACCAGGTACTCACATTATATCTACCGGTATTATGGTTATTTCATATTGTTTATTCATTTGCTGTTGTAGCCTAGTTTTGTAGACTCATACTTCTTCTCGAGTCTATTCGAGTTAGTGTGTTATTGGGCGGCCGACCTTAGCACATTTAGCTCTTTCTTGTATACTGTTGTACATTGTGGATTGAGACATAGAGGTTTACATTTATGGAATATCTAGTTAGTGCCTTTATATTACAGCTTATACGTATTCGAGTCAGATCAGAGTCTGGTCGAATGCGTAGCTGGCGTGTCACGTATTCCTGGTCCTACGTATTTTGGGACTGGGGCGTGACATGTTTTTGTGGTGGCCCATGCAGGTCCGATTTAAATCGTCTTGGTCACCTGACTGTGCCAAGCGAGCCTGCAAATTAGGAATAGATGTTATGATTGTTGAGTAGGATCTCAATCCATAATCGATTTTAAAACTCTTTGTATGTGATTATCGCCCTTGGACTTCCACTTTGCATTCGTTCAACCTTCGTCAAATATCGCTATCCTTGTTTCTCGTCCCCTATTGTTCGGGGAGACGAATGTTTGAGACTGATGTTTCCCTTCAGAAGAAGATTGAAGACCAGACGACAGGAGACAGAATTCGTATACCTTTCTTGGAGAAGAGTACTACCATATCAGGACAGATTGATATGATCTTTGGATTTTAGAACTAGAGTGGAAGTCTGGCAAGAGAGTTGGACCCAGTAGTACCCTACCAGTGCTTGAGGTAGCAGTGATCTTGGAAGTACTGAGAGCTAGAAGGAATGTTGATCATGACCTAGAATGATTTATGGGAATGCATAGCCTGATGATGGAAACCAGTGGTTGGATATGGTAGCAATACCAGGAATGATATTATGGACTAGAGGAGATAAAATTTCAAGCTCTTACTTGGAAGATGATGATCTAATACCAGAAATTTTAGTATGTGCTTGGGTGACATCATTATTATAAATGCACTATGTGACTTGGACAGATAAATAACGAAAAGAAGGAATTTGAGGAATAGAATCTTAGGGAAAACTTTGAGGAGAAGATAATTATACATTAGGCGAGGAGAGTTTTTCTTTTGAGGATTGATGTTGGAAACAGAACGGGAGAAATTATTTTGAGGTTTAGTCTAGACTACGACCTTATCCTAGACATGGATTGGTTGAGCCGATACCACGCGACACTAGATTGTCTACGTAGTTGCATTTATATTTTTAGGCTACCAGGTTACCCTGAGTTGAGTTCAGAAAGCCCAGGAGTATGGTGCCCATCTACCTTAGGGGTATACAATGCAGGAGGTGAACCAGTGTACCACCATGTTATGTCAGAGTTTGAGGGTGTGATTCTAGATTATCTATCCGGCCTGCCACCTGACAGAGAGATAGAATTTGCTACAGAGTTGACTCCAAGAGCGGAGCCAATTATTTTCCCGTCTTCAGACTAGCACCGAAAGTGTTGGTTGAGTTGAAGGTCCATAGTAGAGGATCACTTGGTCAAGAGTTTCAGTCGGGCTAGTATTTTTCCATGGGGGAAAATCCATCTTAATTGTGCCGAAGAAAGACGGGACAGTAAAGTTGAATCAGCTAAGTGGCACATATGTATTCTCGAAGATCGATCTCAGATCAGGCTATCATCAGATCAAGGTACGGAGAGAAGACATTCCGAAGACGGCGCTTCGGACGAAGTATGTACTCTATGAGTTTCTAGTCATGACCGTTTCGTTTGACCAACGTGCCAGCAGTATTTATGAGCTTGAGGAACAAGGTTTTCCACCAGTACTTGGATAAGTTCGTGGTGGTGTTCATCGACGTCTTGATATATTCCGAGAACCAGGAGAAGCACGAGAGACATCTTAAGATTGTGTTGGAAATGCTGAGAAATGAGAGGCTGTAAGACAAGCTCAGCAAATATGAGTTATATTCAGATAGAATAGATAGTCTACACCTCAGGACAGCTGACAGTTCTTGAGAAGAACTATCAGACACACGATCTAGGGCTAGCTGCAGTGATATTTGCACTAAAGCGATGGCGACACTACCTTTATGTAGAGCAGATGTTGAGATTTATACAAAACACAGAAAGTCTGAAGAATGCCTACACGCAGAAGGAACTCAACATGAGACAAAGGCATTGGCTAAAATTTATGACAGATTATAATATCGAGTTGCGGAACCACTCTGGCAAGACGAATGTAGTTTATGACTCATCGCAAGTTGTTAGAGGATTTTTAGGAACTCAGGATTGAGATTGTATTGCCAGGCATGGATGGACAGATGGCCAATCTTGAGGTTCAGTCTACTTTGATTGAGAGGATCAAGGCAGCATTGCCTACGGACACGAGATTTAGAAGACTGCGAGAAAGGACAGAGGCCGACATGCAAACGAGATTCAAGATTCATGAAGACGGAATATTGAGATGTGGAGATCGCCTATGCGTTCCGAGTGGCAAGCTACGCCAAGAGTTGATGACCGAGGCTCATAACTCGATTTATTCTATTCATCCCGGGGGTACGAAGATGTACTGAGATTTGAGGCAACATTACTGGTAGCATGGGATGAAGAGGAAAATTACAAGATTTGTGGCGAAGTGTTTAGTTTGTCAGCAAGTCAAGGCAAAATACCTGAGAACTGCAGGATTATTGCAGCCACTTCCCCTTTCCCGAGTGAAAGTAGGAACACATTACCATGGACTTCGACACAGGATTCCCGCGAAGCCCTAGCGGGAAGGATGCAGTATGGGTTGTCGTAGACAGACTCACCAAGTCTGCATATTTCTTGTCCTTCAGAGTTGGGCAATCCACAGAGATACTAGCAGACATGTATATGAGACAGATAGTACGATTACTTGGAGTGCCTGTCAACATCGTATCGGATCGTGATTCCAGATTCATATCACATTTTGGCGGAGTATGCAGGAGAGCTTAGGAACTCGTCTCAAGTTCAGCACTGCGTATCATCCACAGACAGACGGACAGTCAGAGCGCACGATACAGATATTAGAGGATATGTTGCGAGCGTGCATGATTGATTTTGGAGGATCTTGGGAGGACCATCTACACTTGGTGGAATTCTCCTACAATAACAGTTACCAGGCCAGCATACAGATGGCACCTTATGAGGCACTGTATGGCAGGAAATGCAGGTCGCCAGTTTGTTGGAGTGACGTGGGAGAGCGTCAGATACTTGGGCCCGAATTGGTGACACAGACAGTAGAGAAGGTCAAGCAGATTCAGAGCCACCTGCGCGCAGCACAGGACAGACAGAAACACTGGGCAGATGCGCACCGCAGACCATTGGAGTTCAAGGAGGGTGACCACGTATTTTTGAGGATATCGCCCACTCGTGGTACCATCAGATTCGGAGGCAGAGGCAAGCTGAGTCCGAGGTATATCGGACCTTTTGACATTCTGGAACGAGTTGGCGAAGTGGCATACCGTCTTGCTTTACCTCCATCATTAGAGGGAGTGCATGACGTATTTCACGTATCGCAGCTGAGGAGATATGTCGCAGACCCTAGCCACGTGCTTGATCATTCGGAGATTACAGTCGGGCCCCGCCTGTCTTACGTAGAGCAGCCAGTTGAGATCCTCGATCGCAGCGAGAAGACTCTGAGAGGGCAGACGATTCGACTGGTCAGAGTGGCATGGAAGCACCATTCACCAGGCGAGTCTACTTGGGAGCGCGAGGATTCTATTAGGCAGCGGTTCCCGTACTTATTTGAGGAGCAAGGTATGAATTTACGTACGGCATTTTAATTACTAGTTATTTTAAAATTCTGTTAGATATTATCGTGCTTTACTTTTAATTTCGGGGACGAAATTTTTCTAAGTTGGGAAGAATGTAAACCCCCTCAATTTATTCTATAGATAGTTAGAGTGGGCCAGGAAATTTTGATAGAAGATATTGAGGTTTAGAGTTGAGGGTATTCACCTGGAATTTTAATCCGATTATTAAAACCCTTGGCGCGCCCTATCATTGTTTGATTATTCGGAGCCCATTATCAGCCCATAAATTTCGTACAAATATTGTACACTCGACTCAACTTGCCAAATTAGGCACTGGACTTTTCTGACTGTTAAAATCAACTTTCGTGTGCTCTAAATTAATTGCGCAACATTCCGAAAATCGTAAACCGTATTTTATTTCGTGTCGGACACCTGTGTCGTTACCCTCGATTTTGGGGTACCAACTTAACCCGTTGAGCCGGACCAACTAAAGGGTCCAAGACCGACTCTAAGCTCCCACTATTTTTGGCCTTTGTGCCGTTTCCAGATTTTGACCCCGCGGGCCCCAATTAAATTAAATTCGCGGGACGCGTTATCGTTAATTAAAACAGAATTTACCAACTCTGTAAATTCTATTTTTAATATTAAATTAATCCCAATGCCCTCCAAATTTGACCCGCGCCTGACGCGCAACGCCCCCTCACTATGACATTTTTAAATATATTTTTCTCCGCAATTTTTGCGTCATTTCATGTGTCCATGCAAATTTCCGAATTTACGAGGGGTTTATTCGCAATTATTAAATTGTTGGCAACATCCTATTGGTCATGATTAATTGTTGGGTCCCAAAATGGGGTCCCAAACCCAATTCCCTCATGAAGAAATCCCACCCCTATTCATATTAAATCCCAACCATCCATTTTTCCTAGGAGAATCACCACCACACATTCCAACTCCCCACTCCCCTATAAAGTAACATTTCCCCACCCTCAACACACATTCCCACCGGCCCTAATCCCAATGTGTTGAAAACACCCCCCTCTCTCTCTCTCTCTCTCTCTCCTCCCTCTTCCAAATACTTAGCAGCCAAATACTTTCCTCCTTCCTTCTTCCTCTTCTTCATTTCTTCTTCTTCTTCTTTTATTCTTCTCCATCATTTTTCTTCCTGAAGAACTCAACCCCGTCCGGCGGCTGACCTCGCTCCGGCCGGCCAGCGCCCTGCCGACCCGCTGTGCGGTGCATCCCCCGCGGCGGTGCATTTATCCCCACGGCTGAGCAGCTCCGGTCCCCGCACTGTGCGTCCACCTTCCCGCAGCGGCTGACCTCACTGACCCCGCGGTGAACTTCGGCCCGCGGTGCAGCTGCCACTCCGGCACTGTGCAGCGAGACCCCCGCCCGACTGACTGTGCATCCCGACGCCGGCAGTGCGTTCCCCCGCAGCGTCCGGCGGTGCAACACCCTGTCCGATCTTCTCCCTCTTCCGGCCATCTCCCCATCCGACCGTTACTCCACCACTATCGACACCAACGCACCCCGACTCCGCCGCTCGAGCCTGCTCCACTGTGACCGCTCCCAACTCCGGCGACTTTGTGCAGCACCCCGACTCCACGGTGCGGTTGTTCCCCCGTTCGGCAGCCACCTCCACTGCATTCTTCTCCGATGAGAACCTCCCGCACCGCCGTCCGTCTCCATTACATCATCTCCGGCCATCCAGGGTTCTCCGGCCAGCAGCTATTCCCGCCACCCTCCACCATCTTCATCATCATCTTCACCAATCTCACCATCATCACCGCCACGTTCACCTGACTCCGGCCATCCAGGGTTCTCCGGCCAGCAGCACCCACGCCAAGGTGAAATACCTCCCTTCCTCTCCCTATATTGTTATATATATATGTTTTGTGTAAGTAAAATGTAGTACTTTTGATCTATGTGTTTAAGGAGGGTGCCTAGAGTTAGTGTTGAGATTAAGTTTTGTGTTGAGTTTTGAGTTTAAGATACTACGTGAGATCTTGGGGTTTATTACGTGTTACAATATACAAATCATGGATGTAAAGGATGTGGATTAAATTTGGGTTATGAATGCTGGGTAAGGAATTTTAGGTCTCTTTTAATTAATGTATACATATTGGTTATTGACGACTAGCAGTTTTAAATGGTTGTGAAAAGAATATTTCGATACTAAAAACAGGGAATATACTGAGGTACAGATTTAATTGTCGTAGTATACCGTTGTGATATCAAGCATTGGTTAATATTGGGAGCTAATATTTAATGATGAATATATTGGAGGAGTAGCTACTGACGGTGTTTATAACCGAGGGTTTAAGTAATTAATAATAACCAGTACCTCGAGGATAATTTTTTTAGTTAAGGATAATGTGTAATGAACATGGAAATGGCTGTAAAGACTAGATTGGAATTTGAGAATTTGATCCTGGCTTGAACTACTAAACTTTGTGATGAGCATAGTGTGATTGAGGTTTGGATTGATGATATCGTACAGATATTTAATTTGATTAGATGTAACTTGCTCCGAGTCAACTTTGGTCAACCCTCTAGCGTTATGCCCCTGTGAGTCGAAGCTGAGACTGAGTCTAGGTATAGATGTGTGTAGCACACCTGTCTGTTGTAAAAATAGATTATTGATTCTGGTTTATATCTCATCTCTAGGTACTGCCGGACCTGAGGACTTGGATGTGGTACCGGATCCACGTCATCAGCAACCGCACGCAGGCAAGTGTACCTTGCCACCCTGTATTTCAGTTTACAGATATTGTTGTTCTTTATGTACTCGTGCACATATTTCTGTTGACGAACGATACTCCGTGTCCGGTTCACAACCGGGTGTTGACATTCGACTTAACGACCTAGAGAAATTACTGATGTTTCATAGAACCTCGATGCACGTACCAGAGTACATCGATACCCCAGGACACACTTATACACTGTGATCGTGCCAGATTCCTGTATCCTGATACTGACATCATGACCAGAGACTGGGACGACCTTAGGGTCGCGTCTGTTGAGTTATTCCTTGTGTCGAGACTGTTAGATAGAGGTTCAGGTTCAGCGCACTATCGCGGACCGCTTGGGAAGGGGAAGACAGTTACTAGACGTTTGGGCTACTCTGCACGCGCTTATATATATACCTGTTGTGATCCTGTTTGATAGTGTAGTGGTAACACCCGTGTGTCTCTGTGCTCGGAGCTGCGGTACGACCCGTGTGTCTCTGTGTTCGGAGCTGCGGTTTTATTTTGGACAGCCCACGCGTCGAACATTGTCTTTAAACCGTGTCACACTAGTTGGTTATGATAGAGTACCCTGTCGTGCACTTGTACTTTCTGTTTACTTGGCTTGCTATATTTCTGTACCTTGTTACGTCCCTCTGAGGACCTGGTTCCCTGCCAGTTTTGCAGCATAGACGATTACGGAGCACTTGGAGATACCGATGGAGTGGCATATCTTGCGAGCATGGTACCAGGTACTCACATTATATCTACCGGTATTATGGTTATTTCATATTGTTTATTCATTTGCTGTTGTAGCCTAGTTTTGTAGACTCATACTTCTTCTCGAGTCTATTCGAGTTAGTGTGTTATTGGGCGGCCGACCTTAGCACATTTAGCTCTTTCTTGTATACTGTTGTACATTGTGGATTGAGACATAGAGGTTTACATTTATGGAATATCTAGTTAGTGCCTTTATATTACAGCTTATACGTATTCGAGTCAGATCAGAGTCTGGTCGAATGCGTAGCTGGCGTGTCACGTATTCCTGGTCCTACGTATTTTGGGACTGGGGCGTGACACTTTATTATTGTTTTTCGTCTTCCCCTATTTCGGAAAGATGAATACTCGTGCTTGGTATAAGTTTGATACACGGAGAGTACTAGATATACCCCATAGGCCAATCATATTACTTTATGACTATCTTTTGTAATTAATGGCATATCACATGTGATATATGTGGTATTAAAATTTTTCAGGATATGTTGATATTTTAACTAGATGGCATACCCACGATGCTAATGGATGACACGAGTAGCAATAGTAGTATTCTCTTTCCTATCACCATCTCGTCCCCTTGGGTTGCTCATCTTCTCTTCCATATCCATTCCTTGTCCCATGCTTAATTCTTCCTATCGTAGTTGCATCTTTTTATGCCATCATGAATTGTTGATTTACTTCAACCTCACCCTTTATTTTGTTAGTTAAAACATAAATGGGTTAGTAATAATTAATAACAAAAAAGGATGAATTCATAATGATAACCCTTATGTATATGCACTATAACAATATCTGTATTCTCTTATTATTTTTAAACCATGAGTTGCATCCTTTAGTCTAACAGGAATTAGTTGGATTGTTAAAATTGTTCATACTTCTAATAGTTTTATAAAGTTAGTCAAGACCTTAATTGTTGCCCTAAAACTTAGACTAAGCTTAGGAAAGAGTTGAAGGCACTTGTTACGAACTGATGACTATGACAAATCATTGGCGAGGTAGCGACAGCTGCAGCTAGACCATTATAGTAGAGTAGTCAAATTATTTACAGACATACTGGCCAGGTGGCGTGGCAGTATTAGACTACGATACTTGACGGTTACAGAAAAAAATTATGGTTATGAGATTCTAGACAAGTATCCCAAAATTCTCGACCCAATGAATAAATTCGCCTTACAACCTAGACAATAGCCTCAAAAGACTGTGACTAATAGAAGAATTCTTGTAAATTGGGTAGTGTACACGAGTTAGAGGATAAAAGAATAGTGTATAGACAATAAGAGAGAAAAGTGTTAGGGTGACTGACCATAACCTTTTAGGAACGCTGCAAGCTAGCAATGAAGTGTTAATAGCTATAGTGTTTATTACAAATATGGGTTAGTGTTAATTTCGAGGATAAAATTATTGTAAGTTGGATAGAATGTAAATCCCCTAAATTTTTAAATTTTATTTAAAGTATTTTTTTATTAAATTATTGAATTTTTTAGAGTATTTTCATAGTTAATTAGAAAATAAATTGTATTAATTTAATTTACTTAGATAAATACTCATTTACAATTATTTCATAAAACTATTATTTTTATTTTATTTTATTTTATTTTATTTTATTTTATTTTAGGAATTCTTGTTAAAGGGTGATGGATTTTTAGAATTTTTTTTTGTGTATAAATATTTTTTTTTGATTTATAACCCCATCTATATATGTAAATATATATATGTAAATAATATATAGTTATTAATAATATATAGTTATTAATAATAATAATAATAATAATAATAATAGTAATAATAATAATAATAGTAATAGTAATAGTAATAGTAATAGTAATAGTAATAGTAAATAAAAAGAAAGACAAAAGAAAAACAAAAGAAAAGAAAAAGAAAACATAAAAACCCAAAACCTACTCCTTAACCTAAACCTAACCTAAAACCAATTCCTACTAATCCTAAACTAATCTCACCCGCAGCAAAATACCCCCTTCAGAACCCAGAACCCTACCCCCCGACCGATCTCTCTCTCTCTCTCCATATATATATATATATATATATATATATATATATATATATATATATATATATATATATGGAATATACATTCACAACTCAAACCCTAACCCTAACCGTAGTCCCCGACCCCAACACCGACCACCCGACGACCGGCGACCGACCACAGGCGCCGCCCCGCCGCATCCGCCGGCGACTGCACCGTCGTCCGCCCGCCCGCGCGCCCGCGTGCGCATGTGCACAGCCCCAAGCCCATATTCAAGGTGATGTATCTCTCTCATCTTTGATCCTTTTCTCGAGCTATTTGTCCGTGTACGTTCACAACCTAACCCTCTAGGATTTTTCTTCAAGCGGGATGAGTTTTTGTGCCCTAGATTGGTCGAAAAATCGACCGAAAGTTAGCCGAAAAACTGACCAAAAATAGTCCAGAATTTTGATCCAAACCCCCATGTTCATGCCCAATTTGCCACCAACCTGTTTAATATTTTCAAAATCTAATTAAAAGATTTTTTTTCTCAATATAATCGAGTATTTTTTTGTTCTTTTAGTTTTTATTAGTTTATTTTATTTGTTAAATTATTCGACCTCCAAAATGACCAAAAATTTGGTAATTTAAAATTAAGATTTTGTGATACAGAGTACGCTCCGCCAAACGGGACTGCCTCGTCGCATACCAATTGTACTGAAAGGCGCGTATGGTATATCCTGACGTGTGGGTTTTCGTGAAGGTTTATTCGGACGTGTGTGCGCGTCGAAATCAATCCGTATCCGTAAAAAGTTTTCATATCGCGACTTTTGTAAAATACCTTTCTACTTTGTGTACGCCCGTCAGAATGAGACGAAACTTGCACTATTGGATTCGTGGTATCATGCGGTCCTGTGACCCAAGTTTCACACAATTCTGAGATAGTTGACCAAGCCGCCTATTCGTGGGTCCCACGGTTTGACTTGAAGGGCAAATTTGTGATCGGCTCACCGGAATCCAAAATTGGACATATCGTTGAGTTTGTATTGACGTTTAAAATTTGTTAGACCTATAATTTATCCCATTTAGAGACCTTTACCCTTGACACGTATTTCGGTGCAAAGTGGGCCACATGTGAACCCACTTTGACCCAAAATTACTGTTTTGCTCCTGTATCCAAATTGGACGAAAGGGTAGTATTTTCTAGCTATCTCGCTTATTCCGGAAATGTTGGTAATATTTATTTTAGCATCCAGAGGCATTTATTCGGATGCCATAGTTCTGATCCCTTGTGCTTGACGTTTGGACGCTTACACTACGTAGCTTTCTTGCCAGGCTAGTATACCTTGTCAAATTGCTTACAGTACTTTGCATACTTATCATATTTTCATATATTCATTATTATATATTTTCTTTCAGTTATAATTATATATTATATATGTTGACACACACTTGACCCATAGTATCAGGGGAGGGGAGGACAGTCAGTAGGTGTATGGGCTACCCACTCTGGTAAACCGTAGTAACTAGCACGCACTACGGTAGTTGTATCACGATGGTCGCTACCCTCGTGGTATATCGATTGATAGTGTCACGATGGTCGCTACCCTCGCGGTATGACGGCTTCTGATGTACATGGACGTGTGTGTGAGTTGTGAGATAGATAGAGTAGCCTACACCTACCCATACATCGAAAAGGTTGTCCTCATTATGCATAAATGTAGATTGTCTAGTACAACGTACTTATATATTTTCTATCTATTATGCATGTTTTATTGTATTCAATTGGCATGCTTCTATGTATCTTGTTACGTTCCTCTAAGGACCTGGTCCCTTTCCAAGTGTAGACGATCATGACTATTTGCAGGCGCACGGATCAAGACTTGCTACTTCGTTATCTTTCGAGGAGGTCCTTTCTTCATGTCTCATTGTTTATTAGATTTACTTATTTGGTTTATCTTATATTCTAGTTTGGTAGTGAATTTTTCTCTACCCAACTACTTGTTCTTATCAAGCATTTTATACTTGATTCAGTTATATAGTTGATTAGTCATTTGATTATGTGGATGAGATCTAGGTATGTCCTGTGACTTATGACATAAATCTATACCACTTGTGAATTATTGTTCATAATACATCGTACGTATGTGTTATGGTTTCCATATATTGGAGTTGCCATATAGATACGGTTGGCATTCTTACGTATTCCTAGTTCTACATATTTTGGGACTGGGGCATGACAGATTTAGAAACTGGATACGAGGACAACGAAGACCATCTTCTTGGGTTATGCTGAAAAGAGTGATGCTCGAAGATTTCTTGATATAGAATCAAATCATATCATTGAATCTCGTGACGCAGAATTCTTTGAAGATAAATTTGCAAGGCACAAGAACATTATTATCGCGAATATTCCGAAGAATAGTGTGGGTGCACAGGAGGCTGAAGCCTCCAAAGAAGATGTAGTACATGAAGGAATTGTCATTCCAGAAACAACGTTCGAACCAGAACTCCCAGAACCGAGAACTAAGCGGGTGAGGAGACATAAGGACTTCGGAGAAAATTTTGTCACCTATCATGTGAAAGAAGATCCTCTTACCTATAATCAGGCGATGAAGACCAGAGAAGCTATATTCTGGAGGGAGGCTATCAATGACGAGTATGACTCAATAACCTCCAATAATACTTGGGTGTTGGTCGATCTGCCGGAAAGAGCTAAACCAATCGGATGCAAGTGGATCTTCAAAAGAAAGATGAAGGCCAATGGAACTGTTGACAAGTTCAAGGCAAGGTTAGTTGCCAAGGGATCTTCTCAGAAGCAGGGGATCGACTACTTTGACACATATGCTCCAGCGGATGATGACCATTAGGATGTTGATTACTCTGAGTGTAATTCACAAGCTAGTTATTCATCAAATGGATGTCAAAATAACATTCCTGAATGGAGAGTTGGTCGAAGAGATTTACATGCAACATCCAGAAGGATTTGTCTTCAAAGGTATTGAAAACAAAGTTTACAAGTTGGTAAAATCTTTATACGGTCTGAAGCAAGCTCCCAAGATATGGCAAAAAATTTTTGATAAAGTCATAAGATCAAACGGCTATAAAGTCAGCAAGACGGACAAGTGTGTTTATACAAAGTTCGCTGACGAAAGATGGGTTATCATCTGTCTTTACGTAGATGACATGCTGATCCTAAGCACGAATCTAGCACGAGTCACTGAGACAAAGAAGTTCCTCTTATCCAAGTTCAGTATGAAGGACTTGGGGGAATGTGATGTTATCCTCGGGATAAAGATCATCCAGACGGACACTGGAGTGGGCTGTCACAGTCTCATTAAATTGAGAAGATGCTCATACGCTATGGATATCAGGATCTTCCAAGGATCGATACTCTGTATAGGTGTGACAAGAAGATGAAGCCAAATCCTAGGGAAAGCGTCAGGCAGTTGGAGTATTCAAGCGTCATTGGGAGTTTGATGTTTGCAACAACTGCCACAAGTCCTAACATAGCTTTTGCCGTGGGGGTGCTGATTCGATTCAAGAGCAACCCAGGTATGAAGCACTGGAAGCCTATGAAGAGAGTAATAAGATATCTCAGGAGGACTCAGAAGTATGCACTGTACAGCGGGTATCCGATAGTAGTGGAAGGCTTCAGTGAGGAAAGCTAGTGTTTAGAAGTAGAGAGTGAAAGGTCCACAGGAGGATACGTCTTTTCCTTGGATGGAGCCGCTATATCGTAAAAATCGAAGAAGCAGACTATGCTCTCTCATTCCTCGATGAAACTGAGTTTTATGTACTGTTTGCTGCAGCAGATGAAGTAGAGTGGCTTCGGGAGCTCATGTATGATCTTCTTCTATTGGTTGGTGCACATATTTCGGATGTACCGATATACTACGACAACTAAGCGACTGCAGCGGTGGCATCAAATGACCTCTTCTGTCATGCCCCGATTCCGTAGAATCGATAGTCGTTCCCCGGGCATGATGCCGTGCGTGCCTAGGTTATGCAACGCACAAGGCCAAGGTATTTTATATAGGGAACACATATTCAGAGTACGCAGATAATTGAAACACAATATTTGGAAAAGTCTTTATTGATTAACATATTTTACAAACTCTTGAAAGAGTCGGATAATTGCCGCACAAGCTTACAAAAGTGGATGCAAAATGAGATAACCGTTCTGTACATTATATCCTTATACTAAAACTTCAAGATTATAGACACCTTTGGGCGAAGCTATCGCCTTTCCACGGAGCTGCATAAGTTATGTACACGAGCTTCCGGAACTTCAAAATGTCTCTTCGAAGGCACGATCAGGGCGTGCTGGTAGGTGGACTGGATTAGAAAGTTGCTTTAGTTTCTTTCAGGATCTCCTTGGCACGGGGAACCTGTTGCAACGAGGTTCAGTACATCAAAATGCACTGGTGAAGGTGAGCTAACCCAACTATACCAATCAACACGTTGTTTACATGAAACATGTAAGTTATTATATGATCTTTCTATCTTGTCTTAGTTTATTTTATAAGCAAGCATTATATATAAAAGTTTACTGAAATAAATGTGTCACCGTCCGGTGACTTTTACCTGCCCGTCTGAACTACCTGCACAATACTTACTATGACATTTCCTGCCACGAAGACATAGTTAGCTTACACAGTTTAAATGTACGTGGGGATCACTGGCGTGATGCCATAGTGGACGAGTTATAGTCATTGACGAGGATGGTATGCAACAAAAGCACTTGAGGCACTACAAGCCATCCCGTCTAGCACATGAGTCTAAACATAAATTCCATATAGATCGGATCGGTGCCAATGCCCAGCGACCATCCGCAGGAACTAAGACCTTGTGCACAAGTTGTCCGTGATTAAATGGCATCTAATGCTAAGTTATTAAACGATGCAGTTCAAGACAAAATGAGCACAAGACAAGTAACATAGCATGATTTGTTTTGCATAGTCTCCCTGTTTAGTATATTGCATAACAAGGTGTGTTCTATACATAGCTCAATAATAGAAGAAGTGTATATATATTCTAACTAGAATTGAAACATGTTGAAAGAATATTCTTAATGAACTAGCATGCAACAAGGTAACCGTTCACAAGTTTATTGACAAGCAAAAGAAACTCCAAGTCTATTCCTTTTTATCTTGACATCTTTTAGTTATTATGATATCGTTTGATCGGAACAATCGAGAAGGCAAGATTTTAGATGTGAAGACTTGGAAGAAGGGTCAACTGAATCAAATTATAGCCACTCACAAGTTGGTTGGAGAGAGAAAAGGAAAGAGGTGCTTCAAGACTCCGTTCACACGACGTCTACTGCACGATCACCTGCATTGCCACGAACAGATGATCAATACTTCTTCTACTTTTTCCAAGCTCTGAATAAAATGTATTTTAAATAACAAAAGCAATAAAATCCATCAAAACTATTCAAGAAAACGTAAATTCGAAAATCAACTCAAAAGTACGAAAGCAACAAGGCAACAACGAAAACTAGGCAAAAAAACTTGCAGCGGAGATGTCCCTCTTGAATCTGACTCTAAGTCCATCCTTGGGGCACGGTCCACTGAATATGGGAATCAATTTTGAAGAAGAAAATCCATAACAAGAAAAAGATCTTGATTCAATCTATTCCGATCGAATGGTACCGAAAGTATTTCTTAGCCGCGCTCCCCGTAAAGGGGGAACGGGGCACCACACCCTAACCAGCTAATAGGAAGTTTCATCCACGAAACTTAGAAATATAACCTACCACTATAAAATAATGAGGGAAACTTTTCCTTTATCTCATACACAAGCTCCCAGGTCGATTCTTCGACTGAATAATTTCTCCAAAGCACGCGTACGAGAGGAACCGAACGACTTCAAAGTAGTTTTTCCTTGTGATCCAAGATCCGCATTGGGTGTTCAATATACGTCAAGTCCGCCTTCAAGTCCAGTTGTTCAAGATCCACCACATGACTCAGGTCGTATATGTACTTCCTAAGCTGTAAAGCATGGAAGATAACGTGCACTTCAGATAGTGACGGTAGCAGGGAAATCTGATATGCGACTGGGGCGACTTGCTTAAGAACGGGCCGACGAATCTTGGGCTTAGCTTTCCTTTTTCTTTAAATATTGTAACTTCTCTCATGGGTGAGACTTTGAGAAATACACGATCGCCTTCTAGGAGCTCAAAAGGTTGATGGTGCGTATCTGAGTAACTCTTTTGACGGCTTTGTGCCACCTTCAACCGTTCCCGGATCAAACGGATCTTTTGGACGGTTTGTTCTATGAGCTTCAGGCCAAGAATTTGTCATTTACCAGCTTCATCCCAACCGACAGGGGATCTACACTTTCGCCCTATACAATACCTCATATGGCACCATTTGAATGCTAGATTAATAGCTATTATTGTATGCAAATTCGGCTAACGGTAGATGCATGTCCCAACTTGACTTCAAGTCCAAGGCGTAGAGCCATAGCATGTCTTTGAGGATTTGGTTTACCGGCTCTATCTGGTCGTCTATCTGAGGATGGTAGGCGATGCTGAACTTCAACTTCGTCCCTATTTATGACTGAAGGCTCTCTCAGAAGCATGATAAGGATCGTCCATCTCAATCAGAGACAATGGATACGGGCACACTATGGAGTCGAACAATCTCGTTGAGGTAGATCTGTGCCAGACAGTCGGTATTCCAAGTAACTTTGATAGGCAGAAAGTGAGCTGACTTGGTTAGTCGATCGATGATGACCTAGACGACATCATTTTTCTGTTGCATCTTTGGTAAACCAATAATAAAATCCATCGTTATGTGTTCCCATTTCCACTCTGGTATAGCAAGGTTCTGCATCTCTTCGTCCGACTTCTGGTGCTCGACCTTTACTCTCTAACAAGCCATGCATTGCGACACGAGCAGCGCCACATCCCTTTTCATGCCGTGCAACCAAAATATCGTGTGGTATTCTCGATACATCTTCGTGCTTCCTGGATGTGAAGTGTAACTCGCATAGTGGGTTTCAGTGAGTATCTCTTTTCTAAGGTTTACATCGTTAGTAACACACAATCTTTCCTTCACCCGCATTATTCCATCCGTGCTCACCGCAAAGTCGGCCACCTTTTCTGCTATGATAAGATTATGCATCTTCTCTAGGAACATGTCGTCCTTCTGAGTTGTCACGCCTCAGTTCCAAAACGTATGGGACTAGACACGTGGCAATGGCCAGCTGGTACGACTCCGTAGGGCTTTCCAATTTAATGGACCCGACGAAGCACACTTACGCTGTCCACGGTCAAGTGATCCAATTAATAATCTAATTCTAACATGCAATAAGTAAACTAAATCTCAATCCATGGTAAATAAATCTCAAGAAAGAATGATACACATCATCAGTCTACAGCCCAAAAATACATCCGTTCGAATACACCAAAAGAACAATATAGGCCTATAAACACTAGGCTACAAAAGCAGAGTCAAAATAGAAAGTATTACATGACTGTAATAACTGAAGATGTAAAGATACCTACAATGATGTCCATACTCCACTAGATCAAGCATCCTGCAACTGCATAAATAACCTGGAAGGGAACCAGGTCCTCAGAGGGACGCAACAAGATATAAAAATATATGCCATAAAGTAAATATTGTGAAATTTTAAGGGTGAATTAACCAGCTAAGTGAAATGCAATTTGAGGACAACTTAGTGCGTATAGGAAGTGTAGGCTAGACATATGCTGATGTAATTCACCAATCACCGTGACTGGCTAGTATATGCCACATATGCCCCCATAACAAGGGTACTCTGTAATATAATAACGTCCAGCTCCGAGGAGTGTGGTATCTGTACATGTAACATCCATCATTCCGAAGAATAAGGTATCTGCAATATATATATACGTCAGTATCGCTCCGCGGAGCGTGATATCTATATAAAGGAGGTGGGTGTCCCATACGCCTACTAGTCGTCCTTTCTGCCCAATGCCAATATACAAGTCGCGAACACGATGTGGATATCTCGTAATATAATGCAAGTCCTAAAGAAATAAATAACTAAGCTAAATACCGTCACACGTGCTGCTCACACCGATGGCCAGTCGAATATGACGCACGCGTCCCTACATGAACTCACTCTGTGAAGTATAATGATACGTGTCAAGACCTGGGGAGTCATACCGATAACTCCACAACTTTAGGTGCATCCACTAGACACTAGGTCAGACACAAGTCCTAACGTCAACGCCTTCGTTGACTGCACCTGAGTCTTTTTCAGACGCGCACAGTTATATAATATTAAATAAAATATACAACTAATAATAACTGAATTTAAATAGTACAAAAGGCAAGGTATACTTGCCTGGCAAGAAAGCTGCGTAGTGTAAGCATCCAAACGTCAAGCACAAGGGATTAGAAACCATGGCATACGAATGAACGTCTCCGGATGTTGAAATAAATAGCACCAACGTTCCCGAAATAAGCAAGATAGTCAGAAAAGCCTACCCTTTCGTCCAATTTGAACACATGGGCAAAACGATAATTTTGGGTCAAAATGGGTCCATATGTGGGCCACTTTGTACCGAAATACGTGCCAGAGGTAAAGGCCTCTAAATGGGATAAATTATAGGTCAAAAAAATTTTAAACGTCGATACGAACTCAACTGTATGTCCAATTTTGGATTTTGGTGAGCCAATCACAAATTTGCCCTTAAAATTAAACCGTAGGGCCCGCGAATAAGCGGCTTGGTCAACTGTCTCGGGATTGGGTGAAACTTGGATCACAGGACCAGCGTGATACCACGAATCCAATGGTGCAAGTTTTGTCGCATTCCGACGATCGTACACAAAATGGGGTGGTGTTTTGCTAAAGTCACGATATAGGGACTTTTTACGGATACAGGTTGATTCCGACGTGCACACACGTCCGAATCAGCTTCCGTGAAAGCCCTCACATGTAATGCCCCACTCCGCGTCAGGATTATGTATCAGGTGAGTGGGCAAAACTTCGTTCTCTGATTCTTGCACGCCTTAATAATAATCTGAGTTTTTGCTTGCAATATTTTTATAAGAGAATGATAGAACCTGCTTTGCATGTTAATGAATGAACTCACATATTTTGTCTTTGAAACGATCATGTCTGCTTAAAACTAAGAATCTTGAAATGCTTGTCAATGAGTGCATGAACATGTTCACTATTGTCTATGCTTAGAGAGAACCATATCGTGCCTGAATGTGTTTAAATGATAAGTCGGATTGGCCCGCAACAACGATAACTGTTCTGATGGTTCGTCTTCTGCATACTAAAGTTTATTTGATAGTGTTTCCATGCATTCACATCGGTCGGACAATGGCTTTTGGTGGAGAGCTGAACTATATGTGTTACGGCTGCTACCATGATAGTAAAAAGCAACCATGAGTCACAGCTGCCATTAGCATCAGATGAATGAGTCATTGGTATGCTGGACCAACAACTGCCGATCTTGAGATACTCGGGGACCGCCCTGCATATAGCTAAGTTCATTATGTTGTTTTGGATAGATTGAATGCCCCTAAGATGTGCATGTGTGTCTAGCTATGCATTTATCCCTGGAGTCTCACGAGACACGCTGCGCACACCTTGAAACAGTACGAACGGCTTGCTTGTTTATATCGCATATGAAACTCTATTTTTAAAGATGTTTCCAAACTATGTAATATGACTCTGCTATTGAACTGCATGAAACGAACATAGGTAAAACTAGAAAGATCACTAGTAATATAATATTTTATAACATGATTACTTAGTGTTAGTTTTAGTGAATGCTTGCTTCTGTTCAGTTGTTTATTCTCACCAGTACTTATAAAAGTGCTAACACACCTACAGTTTACTTGCTTGTAGTTACTGGATCGTCCGAGTGTGCGATAGGCGTGCCTCAGTCCCTAAGATCCAGAATCCTGGTTTCGACTGTTGCTCCGAGATGCTATCGTATAAGGGGGCATAATGTATGGAACGAATGCCTTTGCATAAGAGAACCCAAGTTTCTTAATTTGTCCCAAAATACTCAGTTGGCTAAATACATTACATTGCAACAATGTCCCTTTTCGCTGCTTACTCGATTGATACGATGATAGCCAACAAACTTAAATGATGAAACCTTGTATGGGTGCAACCCAAGGATCGCACGACATCACATCCCGGTAATCGAACGGGCCACACATTACCATCCTCGCGCCCGCGGGACGGGCGCGGTGATGCGCGTCCGGTGCACCGAGGCACGGTGATTCGCATCCGGTTCGATCAGGCCGTCGGGGACGAGCAAGGCGGTGGTCCGGCCGGGCGGCCCCTCGGTTCTCGGGGGCCGGGGCATAACATAATGGTATCAGAGCGGAATTAATTTTCTGGCCCAAAACCTTTGCTATGACTCTGAGATATTATTGATACTGTATTGCAATAGAGCATTCCATATAATAAGTCCATAGATATTCTCAAAGTGCAAATATTTTCTGAACTTGAATTGCTTGATTGTTTCGATTGAGTACGGCGAGGGATGGCCCTATCGCTGCTCAAAATATCGAGAAGTTTATCCTTGAAGTTTCGAGAACGAAACTTTTTGTTGGTTGGTAAGTATATAATGCCCCACTCTGCGTCGGCATTATGTATCAGGTGAGTAGGCAGAACTTCGTTCTCTGATTCTTATACGCCTTAATAATAATCTGAGTTTTTGCTTGCAATATTTTCATAAGAGAATGATAGAACCTGCCTTGCATGTTAATGAACGAACTCATCTAGCTTATCTTTGAAACGATCATGTCTGCTTAAAACTAAGAATCCTGAAACGCTTGTCAATGAGTGCATAAACATGTTCACTATCATCTATACTCCGAGAGAACCATATCGTGCCTGAATATGTTCAAATGATAAGTCGAATTGCCCCACAACAACGATAACTGTTCTGATGGTTCGTCTCGTTTGCATACTAAAGTTTATTTAATAGTGTTTTCGTGCATTCGCATTGGTCGGACAATGGCTTTTGGTGGTGAGCTGAACTGTATGTGTCACAGATGCTACCATGATAGTGAAAAGCAACCATGAGTCACAGCTGCCATTAGCATCAGATGAATGAGTCATTGGTATGCTGGACTAACAGCTGCCGATCCTAAGATACTCGGGGACCGCCCTGCATATAGCTAAGTTCATTGTGTTGGCTTGGATAGATGGACTGCCCCTAAGATGTGCATGTGTGTCTAGCTATGCATTTGTCCCTGGAGTCTCATGAGACACGCTGCTCACACCCTGAAAAAATACGAACGGCTTGCTTATTTATATCGCATATGAAACTCTATTTTTAAAGATGTTTCCAAACTATGTAATATGACTCTGCTATTGAACTGTATAAAACGAACATAGGTAAAACTAGAAAGATCACTAGTAATGTAATATTTTATAATATGATTACTTAGTGTTGGTTTTAGTGAATGCTTGCTTCTGTTCAGTTGTTTATTCTCACCAGTACTTATAAAAGTGCTGACCCACCAACAGTTTACTTGCTTGCAGGTACTGGATCGTCCGAGGGAGCGATAGGCGTGCCTCAGTCCCTAAGACCCGGAATCCTGATTTTGATTGTTGCCCCGAGATGCTATCGTATAAGGGGGAATAATGTATGGCACGAATGCCTTTGCATAAGAGAACCCAAGTCCCTCGATTTGTCCCAAAATACTCAGTTGGCTAAATGCATTGCATTACAACAATGTCCCTTTTCGTTGCTTACTCGATTGATGCGATGATAGCCAACAAAATTAAACGATGAAGCCTTGTACGGGCGCAACCCTAGGCTCGCATGGTATCATATCCCGGTAATCGAACGGGCCACACATTACCTTTCTAGCACCCACGGGACGGGCGCGGTAATGAGCGTCTGGTGTACCGAGGGGCGGTGATTCGCGTCCAGTTCGATCCGGCCCGGTGGGGGCGAACGAGGCGGTAGTCCAGCCGGGCGGCCCCTCGGTTCTCGGGGTCCGGGACGTGACAGCACGTTAGGATATACCATACGCATCTTTCGGTACAATTGGTACACGACGAGGTAGTACCATTTGGCGGAACGCACTCCGTATAACAAAATTTAAGTTTTAAAATATCAAGTTTTTGGTCGTTTTGGAGGCCGAACAATTTAACACATAAAACGAATTAATAAAAACTAAAAGAACAAAAAAATTCTCGGTTATATTGAGAAGAAAACCATTTAATTTGATTTTAAAACTATTAAATAGGTTGATGGCAAATTGGGGTGAACATGGGAGTTTGGATTGAAGTTTCTGGACTGTTTTTGGAAAGTTTTTCGGCCATTTTTCGGGCGATTTTTCGGCCAATCCGGGACACAAAAAATTGTCCCGCTTGAATAAAATCCTAGATGGTAGGTTATGAATGTAGTTCCCCATTCCCCCTATTCGGAGAGTGCGGCTAAGAAATACAAGACGGTATCGTTCGATCGGGATAGATTGAATCAAGAACTCATCCCCGTTATGGATTTGCTACTTTGAAAATCGATTCCCATATTCAGTGGACCGTGCCCCCAGGATCGACTTAGCGGCAGAGTCAGGAGGGATCTCTCCGCTGCATCTTTTGTTGCTTCAGTTTTTTCTGTCGCTTGTTGCTTTCGTGCTTTGAGTTGGTTTTTAGATTTGCTTGAGTTTTCTTGAACGGTTTTGATAGATTTTATGGTTTTCGTTCGTTGAACTGCACTTCAATTCTGATAATGGAAAGAATGAAAGAGGTATTGATCAGCTATTCGTGGCAATGCAGGTGAACAAGCAGTAGGCAACGTCCGAGCGGACTCCTGAAGCACCTCTTTCCTTTTTCCTTCCAACAAACTTGTGAGTGGCTTATATTTGATTCAGTTGGCCCTTCTTCCAGTCTTCACACCTAAAAATCTTGTATTCTTGCTTGTCCCGATCAAACGATACCAAGTAATAACTAAAAGATGTCAAGATAAAAAGGGAATAGACTTGGATTATTATGCTTGTCAATCAAACTTGTGAATGGTTACTCATTTGCATGCTTGTTTGTTTGGGATATTCATCATATGCATAAATACAAGTTAGAATGTATACTCTTTTTTAAATTATGCTATGTATAGAACTCATCCTAAATGCAATAAACTGAACAGAAAAACTATACAAAAGTAGATCTTGCCCTGTTACTGTCCTGTGCCTGATATTGCCCTGATTTGCCTCAACTGCTAAATTAGTGTACTACGCTTGATCATGAACAACTTGTGCACAAGGCCTTAGTTTCTGCGGACGGTTGCTCGGGCACTGGCACCGATCCGATCCGGGCGGAACTCCAACTTACTCTCCTATGCTGGACGGGATGGCGTACAACGCCCCAAGTACTCTCGTTGCATACCATTCTCGTTCATAGACTATAACTCGTCCTTTGTGGCATACGCCAGTGATCTCCATGTATATTTAAACCTGTTGCAAACTAACTTGTGTCTTCGTGGTAGGGAAAGAAATGGTAAGTTTTGTGCAGGTGGTTCAGACGTGCAGGTAATTGTCATCGAACGGTGGCAAGTTATTTCATTAATTTATATATCTATTGCTTGCTGTAAAATGAACTAAGACAAGATAGAAAGACCACAAATAAATATGCATGCTTCATCTAAAAAATGTGTTGATTGGTATAGTTGGGTTAGCTTGCCTTCACCAGTATGTTTTGATGTACTGACCCTCGTTGAAACAGGTTCACCGCACTAAGGAGAGCCGAGCGAGGAGCAGAAGCCAATCCCCCAATCCAGTCCAGCTGTAGGCACGCCTTGATTGGTGCCATCTTTTGAAGTACTTGAACAAGAGAGCTAGCTACTCAAAGCTCAAATGCATGTCCGTGGAAAGGCCATTATTCCACCAGGAGGTCTTTACATTTTGAAGTTTAGTAAATAATATAATGTACAGGACTTCTATCTCATTTTGTGTTAATATTTTGTAAGCTCGTGTGGCAACCTTATGACTTAGTTCAAGAGTTTGTAATAGATGTTCATATTATCAATGAGAAAAGAACTTTTCCATGTCTCAAATCTGTGTTTTAATTTATCTGCGTACTCTGAATATGTGCTCGCTATGCGAAATAAAATACTTAGCCTTGTGCGGTGCGTAACCTAGGCCTGCACGACGTCATGCCCGGGGGATGACTATCGATTCCATAGAATCGGGGCGTGATATGTTGGTATCGGAGCACAGCTTCAAGTTCCTTTGACCTCGTACTGGAAAAGTTCTTTTAACGATCAAATTCCTGTGCGAACTCTTGAACTTGTTAGGCTAAAATGAGATGAATTCATACGATGAGTCCATAATACATTATGATCCTGATGTAATTTACCTTCTTTTGAAGGAATGGCTCAAGCGCAATCCTCAACGCTAGCACCGGGTGAGACACAAGCCTAAGAGAGCAGTTCCGGCACTTCAAGAAGCTCTCAGAACCAGCGAGCCATGTCTCGAGCTGATCTGCTTCAGCAAATGATGCATATATTAGAAGCTAACCAACAAAGGGATGAAGCTCGTTATGAATGGGCTGAAAAGGGAGAGGATGAGAGACTACTCAAGTTCCAAGACAATATAGAGACACGATTCTCAGTCCAGCAAAAGCAGGTAGATATCCTACAGTAGATTGTGCAGACTTTGGTCTCCAACCAGTCCATGGTGACAGCAACGACTCCGGTGGAGCAACCCCTGCTTGAAGTCGAGATATCTCAAACTCCAAGGAAGAGGGAAGTGACTGCCTTCGACTTTGGCGACATCAAGAAAGTCTGCAACACAGCATTTAAGGGGCTAAGGATCCGATAGTGGCTCTAGATTGGTTGGCCGAACTTGAGGATCATTTCTCACTGCTGGAAGTACCTGAAGAGAAATGTGTCGCATGTGCTCAATTGCAGCTTCGTCTCAACGCGTACGATTGGTGGGACGTGCATCGACGATCTCTTTCAGTTGATGATGGAGGGGAGGCGATAGCATGGGCCACTTTCCGTGGCGCATTTGAGGAGGAGTTCATACCCCCACCTGTACGACGACAGAAGGAAAACGAGTTTGTACAACTACGGTAGGCAGCATGACAGTTAAGCAATATTCTGCCGAGTTCAACAGGCTTGCCAAGTTTGCAAGCTCCTATCTACCCGATGCAGCGAGTCGTGCCAGGCGATTCGAAAGAGGTCTATGTCCTGCCATCCACGCGCACGTAGTCGTTCCACAATACCAAACAATACGGGAAGTTTTAAACCATGCCCTTTCTCTTGAACCGCAGTATCCTCATATTCCTATCGGTGCTGTGTATACCTCCAATCACAAATGCCATAGCAGTGATAAAGGAACACCGCTACAAAGCGCCCAAACAATGGCTGTTCGCAAAAGGGAAATCTAGGGCAACCATGTTCTTTCTGTAAGAAGCCATTTCATACGGCCGAAAACCATCGCAAGAAACCTGGGTTATGCCTTGCTTACGGCAAATCAGATCATGATATCAGTACATGTCCGTACCACCATAATCGTCTCCCTCAACATCCAAATCAAGCTACTACAACCCAGGCCAATCGAGCTGTGCCTTAGCAAGAGCGTTGCCAAGCTCAAGGTTGGGTCTATACGATGACACAAGAGGAAGCTTTGGTCTCAGACACCGTCGTGTCAGGTACTTTGCTTTTTAATAACATACCTGCTCGTGTGCTATTTGATTCCGGTGTAACGCATAGTTTTATTTCCATAAATTTTGCCGTGGAGAACAATATAGAAATGACTCTGTTGTATCTAGACTTAAGTGTTAGCACCCCCTCAGGCACAAAAATATTTGTCCATTCAGTATGCCAAGGTGGATACGTCTGTATTGGAGGAAGAAAGCTATCGCTAGATGTTTTAGTTCTAGATGTACGGGACTATGATATCATTTTGGGAATGGATTGGCTCAGCGCCTGCTCGGAAACTATTGAATATACAGAAAAGCGAGTCATCTTCCACCTGCCAAGAGAAGCCGAATTCTGCTACACGAGTAGTCCAGCACCTGATGCGACCAGGGCCTGCATGGTGATTTTTGCAACATCTGCTCGACGAATGCTACACTCGGGCTGTAAGAGATTCCTAGCGTCGGTTCAGGACACACAGCAGGACTACACAAACATCGAGTCTTCTTTCATTGAGGCAGAGTTCCCTGACATGTTTCCGAGCGAACTACCCGGCATGCCACCAGACCGAGAGATCGAATTCACCATAGAAACCTTCCCAAATACACAACCAATCTCTAAGCCTCCGTACAGAATGGCCCCTGCTGAATTGAAAGAGTTAAAGTGCCAACTGTAAGAGTTACTAGATCGTAGGTTCATCCGTCCGAGCGTGTCTCCTTGGGACGCGCCTGTGCTCTTCATGAAGAAGAAAAACGGGACGCTACGCCTCTACATCAATTATCGGGAGCTGAATAAAGTCATTATCCGAAACAAGTATCCTCTGCCAAGGATAGATTACTTGTTTGATCAGCTACAGGGGGCAACAGTATTTTTAAAAATCGATCTTCGCTCGGGCTACCACCAGCTGAAGATTAAGCCAGAAGACATGCCAAAGACTGCCTTTCGAACCCGTTACGGGCATTATGATTTTTTTGTTATGTCGTTTGGACTGATGAATGCACCTGCTGCATTCATGGATTTGATGAATCGAGTGTTACGACCATTCATCGATAAATTTGTGGTCATTTTTATAGACGACATCTTAGTATACTCGAAGGAATAGGGATGAACACGCAGGACACCTGCGGATGGTTATTCAAGCCCTTTGAGACAACATGTTGTATGCCAAGCTAGGTAAATACGAATTCTGGTTGGATAGCATATCCTTTCTAGGGCATATTATCTCTGCACAGGGTATTTCAGTTGACCCGAACAAGATAGAAGCCATCGTGTAGTAGAAACGGCCGAAGTTAGCTAGCGATATACGGAGCTTCCTTTGTTTGGCGGGCTACTACCGGTGATTTATACAAGACTTTGCAAGAATTGCGTCGCCCCTGACTCAGCTCACTCAGAAGGGAGTAATGTTCATTTGGACGGACGACTGTGAAGCTTCATTTGCGGAGTTAAAGTAGTACCTCGTCTCTGCACCAATTCTTACCCTTTCGGACGGACCTGATGACTTTAAAATATATAGTGATGTGTCGAAAAAAGGTTTAGGATGTGTCCTGATGCAACGGGACAAGGTGATAGCCTTCGCGTTGAGGCAGCTAAAGCCTCACGAGAAGAATTACCCAACACATGATCTTGAACTTGCCGCAGTGGTGTTCGCGCTGAAGCTGTGGCGCTACTACCTTTACGGTGGACCGTGCGAGATTTTTACGGACCATAAAAGTTTGAAATATCTATATACACAAAAGGATTTAAATCTTTGTCAATGGCGCTGGCTTAAACTTCTTAGTGACTTTGACTTAATAATCAGATACACGCCTGGTAAGGGAAACGTTGTAGCTGATGCACTGAGTCGAGTGTTCATTGGAAGTTTGGCTATTGATGACAAACTGCTTCGAGATCTTGAATACTTGGGTATTACACTACTAATCAGATGCAAAAAGGGAGCGCAAGTGGCACAACTGTGCCTCGAGCCTGATTTGTTACAAAAAGTCAAGACCGCTCAGAAGGATGACCTGTTCCTGCAAAAGATGCAAGCTCTTATCTCCGCAGGAAAGTCAATCGACTTTACGGTAGGCATGGACGGGATGATCCGAGTTAAGGGAAGACTGTGCGTTCCAAATGATGCGACCCTCAGGAAAGAGATACTCACTGAAGCTCATTATGCTAGTTATACTTTGTCACACCCCAGTCCCAAAAATACATAGGACTAGGACACGTAAGCATGTCAGCCATATGGATATGGCAACTCCAATATATGGAAACCAAAATCCACACGTACGCTGTAATATGAATATCAATCCATAAGTGGTATAAACATATGTCATAAGTTATAAGGTATAATCTAAATCTCATCCACAAAAATCAAATATAAATAAATAACCAGTATTTATGAAACTAGATCTCAATATAAGTATCTAAGGATGATAGTTGGATGAAAACAAATCTACTACCAACTCTAATGGAAAAGTATAACACAATAAACATAATATAAGAATACCAGCTAACGAACATGGGGATCGAAGAGAAGACATCCTCGAAACATATGTAACCATCTGAATGTGCGCTCCTGCGAATACTCAAGAACGACGACACCTGGAAGGGCCAGGTCCTCAGAGGGACGTAACAAGATACATAGAAGCAAGCCAATTTGAATACAGTAAACATGCATAATGTTTGAAAATAAATAAATACGCTGTACAAGACAATCTATATGAATGCAATGAGGACAACTTTTTGACGTATGTGTAAAATCCCTAATTCTGAAATCGTATTATAAATTATGTAAATTATTATTAGTAATTATGAGCAAAATATAGAAAATAGAATTTCCTATTGGATCAAACTCGTAACCCATTAAACACACTTCCGCGCGTAAAATAAGGAAGTAGAAACAGCAGCTCACCCCGCGTAAACAACCATAACAGCAGTAGTAAAACCCCTGCGTAAAAACCTTTAATCCCCTGCGAAAAATCCTTTCTTTTTTTTTTACCGTGTAAACTTTTTCTTTCACTACGCGTAAGCCAACCCACCTAAATTCTATTCTACTTTGCGTAAAAGCAATCCCCTGCGTAATATTCTTCACCCCTTAAGATTTTCTTTCACCACGCGTAAAAACCACACCCTTTAGAAAATATCAGCAACAGAAGCAAAACTCAACTTTGCTTTGCTTTCCTGACCTACACGTGTAAGTTTCTCATTCCACCACTCCTTAAAAATCTCCTCAGCCGCACACCTAAACCAATGAAAAGAAAGAAACAGCAGCAGTAGTTTCTTAAACACTAAGTTTCCCCAGTTCTCCACCGCCTCTTATTCTCTATATATATAACCATGTGGTACACCCCAAAACCCTAAACTTTTACTTCTTCAAACTTAAACACTGTTAGAAAGCTTGCACTATTTTGGACTTTTACTCGACAAGTATACCTTGCCACAGTACTATTTACATTCCATATGAAGCATGTTTCTGTTTTAATTATGTAATTTCATTAGAACTTGTTTATGAGACCACCCCAGTATTAAGAGCATTTTTGATAGATTGGCCGTGACACAGTTGCTACACGAGTTGTGAGTCTCTTATATCTCTCGGCCTACGTATTAGGTTGGCCGTCCATACGTAAGAGCCGTACATTAGGGATGACTGCTGATAGAAATTTGGTTTGCTAGTAGACCTGGCAGTTATCTAGAGGTATATTTTGTGTTGTGGATACAACATGCTTAGATCATTGGGTGGGGAGGACGACTAGTAGGCGTATGGGACACCCATTTTTACTATGCTGATTTCATATTCCTGACATTACAGTGCGCCCTTGTTCTGAGGGGCATATGTGGCATATACTAGCCAGTTGTCAAGATTGGTGAATTACGTCAGCATATGTCTAGCCTACACTTTCCCATATACTCCATGGTGTCCTCAAACTGCATTCACTTAGACGGATAAGAGACCTAGTGGATGTTTACTTTTCTGTACTCTATTGGCATATTATTATGTATCTTGTTACGTCCCTTTGAGGACCTGGTCCCTTTCCAGATATGGACGAGTAGGAGTACCCACAGGAGTACAGACCTGGACCTGACTCTACGTACCTGGCCGAGAAAATCTTACTCTCAGAGTACCTGTGATCTACTATCAATATTTAGACATTTTATTGCCTTTCAGGATAGTCGTTTTGTAGTAGATTTGTTTCCATCCGACTATCAGACTTGATACTCATTTTGGATATCCGGTCATTATTCATCGTTTATTCCTACTGATTATTTATGCTGTGGATGAGACATAGATTTTGTGTGACTTGTTATGACAGTATATTACCACTGATGTATTTGCATATTCATATACAGCGTACGTGTGTATATAATTTCCATATATTGGAGTTCGTATTCATACGGCTGGGCGTGTTACGTATTCCTAGTCCTACGTATTTTGGGACTGGGGCGTGACAGTATGGGCAAGGTTAGGCTACTCGATCTAAGCCTCACAACTCACACACCAGTCTAGAACATCATCAGCCGACATACCTAGGGGGTAGCGACCCTCGTGACTCCATCTATCGACAGACCTCGGGGGTAGCGACCATCGGACACGACCACCATAGTGCGTGCTAGTTACTACGGTTTAACAAAGTGGTTAAACCCATACGCCTACTGATTGTCCTCTCATGATACTAAGTGCCATGTGTGTGTCAACATATCTAATATATAGTAATGACTGAAAGAAAACTACACATGCAAGAAATATATAGAAATGCAATAAATATACAAAAATAAAATAAGCATGCAAAATACTGTAAGCAATTTGGCAAGATATTTTTCCTGGCAAGAAAGCTGCAAAGTATAACGTACAGATGTCCAACACACAGGATCAAAAGTTATGGCCTAAGAAAAAATATCTTCGGATATTGAAATAGACATCACCAACATTCCCAGAATAAGAAAAATAGCTAGAAAGTACTTCCCTTTCGTCCAATTCGGACACAAGGGCAAAACGATAATTTTGGGTCAAAGTGGGGTCCACGTGTGGCCCACTTTGCACCGAAAAGCATGCCAAAGGTAAAGGTATCTAAATAGGACAAATTATAGGTCAAACAAACTCTAAATGTCAGTACGAACTCAACGGTATGTCCAAATGTGGAATTCGATGAGCCGAACATAATTTTGCCCAAAAAGTCAACCGTGGGGCCCACCAATTGGCGACTCGGTCAAGTATCTCAGAATTACATAAAAATTGGGTCACAGGACCAGTGCGATATCACGAGTCCAGTGGTACAAGTTTCGTCGTAATCTGAAGAGCGTGTACAAAATGCGCAGGGCTTTCGCAAAAGTTACGACACAGGAATTGTCCGCGGATACCGGCTGATTTCGACACGCACACGCGTCCGAATCAGTTTTCACAAAATCTCACGTGTCCGGGTACGCTGTGCGCACCGTTTGGTACACTTGGTACACGGCGGGGCGGTCCCGTTTGGCGGGACGCGATCCGTTTCGTAATTTTTAGAAATCTAAAAAAGTAAGTTTTTGGGGTTTTCTAACGAATTTATTTCTATATACAGCAGTTAACAATTTAATATAATTAACAAAAATTAAACTAGGTCAAGTGGTCTCCGTATACCAAAAAGAAAAATCGAATTCGGATCTCTGTGGTGGGAGATACGAATCCAGGAACATAGGTAGTTTATCGTAGTTTTCTGCGATACCAAAAAGTTATCTTTTTCCGTTAACTTGGACGCTATTTTGCCTAGGGTTCCGCGCTGTTCAAGGTTAACTATCATACAAATATTAAAGAGGGTTAAGTGGTGAACGTACTGGTGAAGACGGGGTCGATTTTGGTTCAGCGAGGTGGCGGAAAACAGGGCTTGAACACAGGTACTTCGCTGTTTGAAACTGCAGCGCGCGGGGTTGTGTGGGGTCGCGGTCGTAGGGATCGATTTTCGGCGGCTGGAGGCGGCTGAGGGCGGTGGTCTCCAGTCGAGGGTGGCGCGATTTAGATGGGAAGGGAGAAGAATGAGTTAGGGTTAGGGTTTTGGGTCGAGAGATGAGATATATATAAGAGGGAGAAAGAGAGATAACACGGGGGGGAGGGGTTTGCATCCGCTGGATGCTGCTGCTGCTCTTATTTTCAAAGGTTGGGCGGGTTTAGCTAAGTGGGTAGGCCGGGTTAGGATGGGTTTGGATAGTTTTTAAGGATAGATACGTTAGGAAATTTTTAATGGTTTTTTTTTCTTCTTTTTTCCTTTTCTTTTTCTTTTTCATTTTCTTTTTCTTTCTTTTTCTTTTTAATATATATATATATATATATATATATATATACACACACACACACACACACATAGAAAAATCTAGAATTTGTATTAATGTATACCATTAAGCTAGCAACTGTCCAAAGGGTCTCCTACATGAAATAAATTAGAAATAATTTATAATGGCTCAATAAATCTCCTAAATTCAAAAGCACCTAAAATAAAAATTAAATTAAATCTATTTCTCCTAATTAGCTAATAATTAATATAATTTAATTAATAATTAATTAAAAAAGTAAATACGATTATTAGGATGAGGGATTTTACATTCTACCCAACTTATAAAAATTTTATCCTCGAAATTAAAACTAAACCATAATAGAAAGTCAAGGATGGTATAAGATAGAGATTTGCAGCTTATCCTGTACCTTCCTCTATCCTAACCTCCATGATTTTTCAATTGTCATGGGGACGTTCGGAGGACTATAATTTGCATTGTTTTAAAATACAAGGCTAGGTTTAAATGAGGGGGCGATATGGCACGACCAAAATATAGCACAAGAGAGCTTAATTATAAGTTGTACAAAGTCAGAATGGAAGATGGGCACGTCTAGGATAAGGGTGTAGAATTTATAGGAAGGCAGTGACTAGTGTAGTGCTCCAATTATCGAAGCACGGCAATGTGCGCTAAGTGATATAATTATTACAAAAATTAAATAAAAAATACCATATTCTGTTTCTAACTGGATTCAATCTAGCCTTAGTCTCACTATCTAAGCCAAGTAGGTCCAATTTTGGGTGAGGGTTTTACAATCTACCAACTTAAAATTTATCCATCTATCACCTAAGGCTATACATCTAGGAAAACTTTTCCTCAAATATTTAACCATGTTATACAATCCTCAAAGTTTTAACACCGAACATATCACCTATGATATACCCTTAATCAATTATAAAAGAGAGTCACTAGGTCATGTGATTAGCCTTATGGGGTATATCTAGTACTATCAGTGTGTCAACTTATACCAAGTACGAGGTTTCGTCTTTCCGAAATAAGGGAAGACGGAGAGCAATAATAAAGAATTCAAGGTGAAGGTGATAGAATACAAGTACGAGGTTCAAAGAGATTAAAGAATTCGAAAAGAGAGTTGTCAGGGCAGTTGTGGATTGAAATCATATTTTAGTAATTTTTTATTTACATGCTCGTATCAGTACAGTTATGTAACCGATACGATATGTCAGACATGTCTAGGGGCAAGTACATTCGTCTACTACTATATATCTCAATCCACATAAAGTAGTCATGCAAAGAGCGAACCAAGCGCACTAAGGTTAGCTAGACCTTAATACACCGATTCTGATTAGGCAATTGTATCATTGTGTGCACCCAATAATACATATGTCATGAGCAAGCTAGATAAAAGAATAAGCTTGCAAAAACTAGGCTATAATAGCAGCATAAGTCAAGGTAGTACAAAAAATATAAGTACGCTAGATTATGATGAGAGAAGTTACAAAATAATCCAAGTTCTCAAAGAAGATAAGACTCTTACAATCTCTACAGTTGTCATACTAACTCCTTGTCTAAGTCGATAGTCGACCAAATAGGGGTATGGGCTTCTAAGTTCTACAGTCTGATGAAACATTATCTTCTTATGCTAGCACACAGTTAATGTCATTCAGCTACACTTCAATAATAGGTCAAAAGACTATGTGGTACTAGGTTGTGAGACATACTATCCAACTTATAACAATAAACTAATACTGTAATTTTCTTAAGGATACCGTAGAAATTCCTATTAAGGTCTATGAGAAGGGGTCTTGGTATTTATTAGGGTATCCTCTTTCATTACATAGGTCATGGTCATCTTAAGTCTTAGTCATAGCGCTTATAGAGCAAGTGTCAATAGTAAGAATGGAAAGTTACTGGCCTTCAAGGGGAAAGGGGATATAACATGTATCGAGGTGTGGTACAAGTTATGCAATTAAAACTAAGGGATAATCATCAGGTCACAATCTACAAGAATAACTTAGACCATCAAGTTCTAACTACTAAGCACAGGAATTCAAAATTCAAGTTTACAACTATAATCCTAGCAAGCTATATATCCTAACATAGAATGAAATCACTTGGTCTATAATCAGAGAGATTTAGGTGGCACAAATTGAAAGATGAAGGAAAGAAATTTAGTCGTCTCACTAATAGCGAGCGCTAAGGGTTCAGAGGAACAAGTCATAAAACAAAATAGAAAGACTCTAGATAATAGCATGGTTTTCTAAGGAAAGATGCTATGCTAATCTTTGTGTTTGAGGTATGATCAAGAAAATATTCTATGCATTGCTCTTGGCTTTCTATGGTACTGTCAGCTACTATTAAGACCAAAGCTAAATTTATAGTTCTCTAGTACTATCTCACCATGAAAAGCTAGATTAGTCCTAATACTGAACCTTGGATTTCTATTGGTTCCTCAATACTAGGGTCAAACATTATGGTAAAATCTCTAACTAACTCTAGTAGTGTTTATACTACTCTCAAATCTTCCATAATTATCAAGGGATAGTGGTCAATCCATCTATAGGTAAGGGTGCTATGGTTCATTAAGTATTCTAACTCAGTGATGTGTGCTAGTTACTATGGTTTACCAGAGTGGTTAAAGCCCATACGCCTACTAATTGTCCTCTCATGATATTAAGTGCCATGTATGTGTCAACATATCTAATATATAGTAATGACTGAAAGAAAACTACACATGCAAAAAATATACAGAAATGCAATGAATATACAGAAATAAAATAAGCATACAAAATACTGTAAGCAATTTGGCAAGGTATCTTGCCTGGCAAGAAAGCTGCAAAGTGTAACGTCAAGATGTCCAACACACAGGATCAGAAGCTATGGTCTCAGAAAAAATATCTCTGGATGCTGAACTAGATATCACCAACGTTCCCAGAATAAGCAAAATAGCTAAAAAACACTTCTCTTTCGTCCAATTTGGACACAGGGGCAAAACGGTAATTTTGGGTCAAAGTGGAGTCCACGTGTGGCCCATTTTGTACCGAAAAGTGTGCCAAGGGTGAAGGTCTCTAAATAGGATAAATTATTGTTCAAAAAAACTCTAAATGTCAGTACAAACTCAACGGTATATCCAAATATGGAATCCGATGAGCCGAACACAATTTTGCCCAAAAAGTCAACCGTGGGGCCTGCCAATTGGCGACTCGGTCAACCTCTCAAAATTACGTAAAAATTGGGTTACAGGAACAACGCGATATCATGAGTCCAGTGGCGCAAGTTTTGTCGTAATCTGACGAGCGTGCACAAATTGCAGGGCTTTCGCAAAAGTTGCGACACGGGAATTGTCCGCGGATACGGGCTGATTTCGACGCGTACACGCGTCCGAATCAGTTTCCGCAAAATCTCACGTGTCCGGATACGCTGCACGCACCATTTGGTACACTTGGTATACGACGGGGCGGTCCCGTTTGGCGGGACGTGCTTCGTTTTACAATTTTTGGAAATCTAGAAAAAGTAGGTTTTCAGAATTTTCTAACGAATTTAATTCTACATACAGCAGTTAACAATTTAATGTAATTAATAAAAATTAAACTAGGTCAAGAGATCTCCGTATACCAAAAAAAAAATCAAATTCGGATCTCTGTGGTGGGAGATACGAATCTGGAAACATAGGTAGTTTACCGCAGTTTTCTGTGATACCAAAAAGTTATCTTTTTCCGTCAACTAGTCGAGGATACATCAATCAAGATAGGCTTGAAGACATTATGATATTATGTCTTTGTAATCCTACCAATTAGTTTTATGCTATTAGTTCAAAAAGAAATCTACTAGGCATCTAGTTACTGGTTCAAGGGAGGAACATTAATTGGGAGAATATCATGAACAATGGGTAGACCTTTGAGACATTGAGGGATTACGAACTCAGAACCACTGTTGTCTATTATTTTTCTTTTGTGTAGAACAAGTCTGTGGGAGGATGGCTTAGACACCTTAATTAATAAATTCTCAGGCATTTTGAATGTCTGGTGTGCTTAATAGGAAGCACGGTAGCGCAGCACTACAAAGAAACATAAGGTCTCCATTCTACAGTGGGTGACATCACCAAGAGTTTCCTCGGTAAGGGTAATGCCTCGGCTTCGCGAGCCATATCACAACGGCGTAACACCGCACATAGGCAGGTAGACTAATGCTATAGAATGAAGAGTCTAGACAGCACTACAAAGAGGCCGGTGTCCTCATGTTACAGTGGTATGACACCACAGAGGTAAAAGATGTAAATCCTCGGCTATGCGCGCCATGTCACAGTGGCATAATACCGCAAGACTTTATGCTGGGTAGTTTGGCACTTCAACGAAGCTGGGACCTCATGCTACAGTGGCATGACACCAAGATAAGGTATAGCCTCGGCTTTGGGCCATGTCATAGCGGAATAGCACCGCAAAGAAGCTCGAGGCTTCATGCCAAGGACTCTGTACAAGAACTCACCTAGAGTGTATGGAAAGAGATATAGGCCATCTCTTGAGGAAAAACTTGTAGACGTCCAAAATACATACACCGAAACCAGGCGTGAACATAGCATTTAATGTGCAACAGGAAGCACAGCTGATGTCATTATGTGAGTGGAAAGAATTGCAGCTATGGTGAAGAATTCAAGGCTTAGTCCATTCTTGTATCATACTGTTGTTCGACCCATGCGGAAAGTTTCAAGTTGAAGTGACATTTATCCTAATGCATGATATACAGTCACTATGGGAAACGGTCAACGTATATATATTGAGATATGTGGGGGATTGTTGGTATTATTTTCTTTGGACTAGTAAAAATAGTCCCACATTGGCTACACCATCAAGTGGGTATCTCAATATAATACTTTGTATGAGTTGAGGTGTGCACATGGGTTGTGGTGGGGCACATGGGTTCCATGTGGGGGTGTTTTTCCTAGGAGAAAAAATGATTAACTTCTTAATAAAAGCATTTATGCTTTTTGTCATGCTCTTGCAATTACTTTCATAGGAGCTAAGCCCCAAAGGGGATTAGCGACTCGGACTCGGACTCGGACTCGGACTCGGACTCGAACTCGAACTCGGGCTCAAGGACGCAATGTCACGTCCCAGTCTCAAAATTCGTAGGACTAGGAATACGTAACACGCCCAGCCATATGTATATGAACTCCAATATATAGAAACTATATACACACGTACGCTGTACATGAATATCCAATCCACTAGTGGTAATATACTGTCACAACAAGTCATACGCAATCTATATCTCATCCACAACACAAATAATAAGTAGGAAATAAGGGCTGAATAATAACTGAGTATCCAAGATGAGTATCAAGTCTGATAGTCAGGTGGAAACAAATCCACTATAAAATGACTAAACTGAAGTAGTAACAAAATCTCTAAATAGTAGAAATAATCACAACTACTCTGAGGGTAAGACCTCCTCATTCTGGTAAGTAGAGTCAGGTCCAGGTCCGTACTCCTGTGGATACTCCTGCTCGTCTATATCTGGAAAGGGACCAGGTACTCAGAGGAACGTAACAAGATACATTATAATATGCCAATGAGTTCTGAAATATAAACATCCAATGGGTCACCTAACCGTCTAAGTGGATGCAATTTGAGAATAACTTTCCAACACATGGGCAATCTGGCCATAATAGGATTGGCATGATTCTCTCGGAGAATCAGGGGCCTACAAGCGTACCGTCTTTTGAACGGCAACGGCCGCCTGCAATATATAGGATCACAACCACCCGTTTCTCCAGCGGAGAATCCGTACGAACTAGGAAAAGTATAAAAGAGCCCAAACGCCTTACTTGTTGTTCTTTCCATCCCATTCTCTAAGCATGCCATATCCATGACACGATAAAACCTCTAATTAACTGCCAGGTCTTCTAGCAAACAGAGTTTCTATCAGCAGTCATCCCTAATGCACGGCCAATACGTACAGGAGGCCAGACCTGTCACGCAGTCCATGATCTATATGAGACTCACAACTCGTGTAACAACTATGTCACAGCCAATGAATCTAATAATGCTCTATAATACTGGGGTGGTCTCATAAAATAGGTCCAAAATCTACATAAATAAATATCTATATAAGCATAATTAAACATGCATGTATTGGCTGGAATATAATAATAGTACAATGGCAAGGTATACTTGCCGAGCAAGAGTTCTGTAGAGTGCAACGTCCAATTCAGTGTTTTAGTTCGTTGTAAGAAGAAGTGGGGTTAGGGTTTGGAAGAGTTGTAATAACACATATATATATAGTGATAAGAGGCGGTGGGGGTTACTTACTGGTTAAAAAATTACTGCCGCTGCTGTTTCTTTCTTTCATTGGTTTAGGTTTCGGTTGAGGAGAGTTTAGTAATAATAGGTAAAGAGGCGGTAGAAATGAGGCGGTGGGTTTGTTTTACACGCGGTGTAGGAAATTAAGCGGTGGAGTTCTACTTTACGTGTGGAGTTGTTTTACGCGTGGGGTTTAAACTTTACACGCGGGTGAAAGAAAATTTAGAACGGTGGAATTGGTTTACGCGTGGAGGAGAAAAGTTGGTTTGCTACTACTGCTGTTGATTTCTTACTTTACGCGGGTTTGGGTTTCGGGTTAAAATCCAAATAGGAATTGTATATATATATATATACATATATCTATTCACAAGAAATTCTAAGAATTATATTGGTACATATGGTTGAGCTAGCAACTGACCAACGGGTCTCCTATATGGAATAAATTAGAAAAAAAATTATAATGGCTCCATAAGTCCTCTAAATGCTCAAACATCTCAAAATAAAATCAAATAAAATATATTTTCTCTATTTAGCTCATAACTACTATAAATAAGAAATACATAAGTTAATAATAGAGAAATACGATTTTCAGAATTAGGGTTCTTACACGCAAAGTGGCGCTTTGTTGGCACACTTTATACTTAGCAAGTCAGCACCGGCGCTGGCGCTTGTGCACATTTGATGCGCTCTCATGCGCTCAGGTATGCGCAAGCCGCATACGCGGTCGCTTGGGCGGGTCGCATGCGTGGTCACATGGGTGGTCGCATGGGCAGGCCGCATGGGCTGTCGTATGGGCTGCTGCATGCACTGTCGCATACACTGTCGCATGGGTTATCGCATGTGCTGCCGCATGGGCTGTCGTATGGGTTGTCTCATGTGTTGTTGCTGCGGATATATTTGAACGGTTATGGAAAGATATGGTCTGTTATACATATACGGATCTTTTTGTGGGATTTAAAATTAATTCGTGCCTATCTTTTAGGGATTCATAATCAATTTGTTCCTATCTTTTCGTAACTGATGGGCGGCTAGGGTTTTCACCTTCTATCTATAAATACACTCTTCGTGCCTCATTGAGAACGAGCTTCAAAAATTAGGAGACGAAGAGAGTTATTTCTGTTGCCACCATTGGAGTCCAGGGAGTTCGTACGAGTCCAGATAGAGGTGACAGCGAGCGTTCCAGAAGTTCTTCGTGAACTTGCTGGTTCCTGGAAGCAGATTGTGTGGGAACGAATCTTGCTTTGAGCAACGGTGATCTTTATCACCCCAGAAAGCATAGTCTCTTCTTCTTATTCCTCCTCTCTTCTGTGAGTTGTAACTCTATTCTGTCCGTCTGCAACTACGATTGCAATAAAGAACGAGAGGTTCCTTTTCTGGTTATTATTGTAACAGCAGGTTGTAATAGGATTCTTATATATAGTTCTTTGTGGAGATCGAGAATAGTCAGAGTGGAAACTTTTGTGTGAACCTCTGATCTCGACCACGTGGTTTTTCATCGTTTATATAGCCTCAGGAATAACAAAGTTCACCCAGGCAATGGCACACTGCCTGCAGCAAGGTCTCAAGTTACAACTGCAACATCTACAATTGTAAGACTTGCAGTGGCACAGGGGTTCAGTCCTTCCTCCCCTCCTTTCTGAACCCAACTGTTCAACACCTTCACCATTAATCCTCACTACCAAGTCTGGACAGATTGTAAGAACCCTAATTCTAAAAACTGTATTTCTCTATTATTAACTTATGTAATTTCTTATTTATAGTAGTTATGAGCTAAATAGAGAGAATAAATTTTATTAGATTTTATTTTGAGATGTTTGAGCATTTAGAGGACTTATGGAGCCATTATAAAAAAAATTCCTAATTTATTCCATGTAGGAGACCCGTTGGTCAGTTGCTAGCTCAACCGTATGCACCAATATAATTCTTAGAATTTTCTGTGAATAGATATATGTGTATATATATATATATACAATTCCTATTTGGATTTCTACCCGAAACCCAAACCCGCGTAAAGTAAGAAATCAACAGCAGCAGTAGCAAACCAACTTTTCTCCTCCGCGCGTAAACCAATTCCACCGTTCTAAATTTTCTTTCACCCGCGCATAAAGTTTAAACCCCACGCGTAAAACAACTCCGCGCGTAAAGTAGAACTCCACCGCTTAATTTCCTACACCGCACGTAAAACAAACCCACTGCCTCATTTCCACCGCCTCTTTACCTATTATTACTAAACTCTCCTCAACCGAAACCTAAACCAATGTAAGAAAGAAACAACAGCGGCAGTAATTTCTTAACCAGTAAGTAACCCCCACCGCCTCTTATCACTATATATATATGTGTTATTACAACTCTTCCAAACCCTAACCCCAGTTCTTCTTACAACAAACTAAAATACTGAATTGGACGTTGCACTCTATAGAACTCTTGCTCGGCTAGTATACCTTGCCATTGTACTATTATTAGATTCCAGCCAATATATGCATGTTTAATTCTGCTTATATAGATGTTTATTTATGCAGATTTTGGACCTATTTCATGCGACCACCCCAGTATTATGGAGCATCATTAGATTCATTGGCTGTGACACAGTTGTTACACGAGTTGTGAGTCTCATATAGATCACGGACTGCGTGACAGATCTGGCCTCCTATACGTATTGGCCGTACGTTAGGGATGACTGCTGATAGAAACTTTATATGCTAGAAGACCTGGCAGTTAATTAGAGATTTTATCGTGTCATGGATATGGCATACTTGGAGCATGGGATGGGGAGAACAACAAGTAAGGCGTTTGGGCTCCTTTACACTTTCCCTAGTTCGCACGGATTCTCCGCTGGAGAAACGGGTGGTTGTGATCCTATATATTGCAGGTGGCCATTGCCATTCCAAAGACGGTACGCTTGTAGGCCCCTGATTCTCCGAGAGAATTATGCCTGATTCTCCGAGAGAATCATGCCAATCCTATTATGGCCAGATAGCCCATGTGTTGGAAAGTTGTTCTCAAATTGCATCTACTTAGACGGTTAGGCGATCCATTGGATGTTTATATTTCAGTACTCATTGACATGTTATTATGTATCTTGTTACATCCCTCTGAGGACCTGGTCCCTTTTTAGATATAGACGAGCAGGAGTATCCACAAGAGTACGGACCTGGACCTGACTCTACTTACCAGACTGAGGAGGTCTTACCCTCAGAGTAGTTGTGATTATTTCCACTGTTTAGAGATTTTGTTACTACTTCAGTTTAGTCATTTTGTAGTGGATTTGTTTCCACCTGACTATCAGACTTGATACTCATCTTGGATATTCAGTTATTATTCAGCCCTTATTTTCTACTTATTATTTGTGCTGTGGATAAGATATAGATTGTGTGTGACTTGTTGTGACAATATATTACCACTAGTGGATTGGATATTCATGTACAGTGTACGTGTGTATATGATTTCCATATATTAGGGTTCATATACATACGGCTGGGCGTGTTACGTATTCCTAGTCCTACGAATTTTGGGACTGGGGCGTGAGTTTTTGGTGGTGGTGGCCCATGCAGGTCGCAAATATATTGTTTTGGTTACGTAACTGTACCAAACAAGCCTGCGTATAGGAATAGAGTATAAGGATCTCATCCATGCTTGACTGAAACCTCATTCTTCCTTAAGTTTTACGCCAGGAACCCTTTACGCTGAGACCAGGGGCCTCTATTTATGTAGAGTAACCAATTTATTGGCATAAAAGCCAAACTATGCAGAAGATTGTCTACTTTATGCTGCGGTTATGACAATTGCTAAACTACGTTCCCTTAGTTTTCTCAATCTATATGACGTCATGCAAGCTATGTAGGAACTACCCCAGCGTAACTTGATAATAGATAACCAGCGTAGAGTAGCCTAATTAGGCGTAAAATATAAGGATAGGTGATGTGAGCGTATTTGACATAGCCTTAGCTTTCCTAGTCATAACCAAATCTCGTGCATTAAATGCAGAGATATGCCTCGAGCCCTGTGTAAGAAACAGCTTTTGACGTGACGTCTAATTTGTCTTATCTTTAGCATAAAAACCCTTTCCTGTCTTGAGTGTAAAAACTTATTTCGGACTTGAGCATAAACGCTCATTTCTATCAATATAGAATATGCAGCGTATTCAAAAGACTCCATTTTCTTTCTCTTACATGTGTAAAAATTACTTGTATCTAATATGTCACTAAACGACAACCTGGGTCTCTGTGCAAAAATTATCATCACAGCCGTCCTCTCGATTATCGTGTGGTACTTTTCTCAGATGTTAGGTTCACTAAATTATCTGACAAACTCAGCCGAGGAATACGAAGAGTTTCTCATACGACTTTACGCTGCAAAGTATTTCAGATTTTACAGATCTCTTTACGCCGAAAACCTTTTACGCAGACTCTTACACAGATAGATTTTACGCAGACCTTTTTCGTAAGACTTTACGCAGCATATACTATACACAGCATATATTTTACGCATAGATTTTTACAAAGAATTTTACACCCAGAAAAGTATAGTAGACTTTTTACGCGGTTAACTTTGAAACTGTTTTACGCCGACAGTCTTGAATCTCTATTTTACGCGGATAGTTCTGAATCCTTACTTTATGTTCCTCTGGATTATGCAGGAAGCTTATTAACCTGTTTTACGCCAACTACCATAAAGTCTTGTTTTACACAGGGAGAAACTTCATGTATGATTGGGGATTTTTGACTGAAAAATACGCGGCCAATTCCCTATCGTATTTTATGCTTCTACATTCTATCTAAATGCTTGCATCCTGTTTGATTCCTGTACTTCTTCTAAACGTTGTGTACATCACCTACAGAAAGATGGATATGCAGAAGGGATGTACTGATGGTGACACAACTCCTGGAGTCAATGGTCAGACTCAAGGAGAGACCTCAACAATTTCTAGACTTCCAGGATCAGATAAACAGATTCATAATCCAGTTCCATCTGATCTTTCCGTTCTACCTAATGGGAATCTTCCAGTATCATCAACATCACAAGATGGCCAGGCACAACTGTTCCAATTTTTCCAGATGATGATACAAGAACAGAGACAGTAAGTAGCAGAATAAAGACAAGAGTTTCTAGCAGCACTTGAAAGGATGGCTGCAAAGACTACTGTACCAGCTCAAGCACTAGCTCCAGTACCTCGAGCTAAAGTTGGTTCAGTAAAAGACTTTATACAGATGGGTCTAAGGCCGTATAAATGCATTGAGAGCCCAGAGGAAACTACCAACTGGATCACTCACACTCGAAAATTGTTAGAGGCATCGCAGCTACCTGCAGACCTGTGGATGACGGGTGTAAGAACGCTTCTAGATGGTAATGCTCATCACTAGTAGGAATCCATGGAACGCCAGTTGGGTACCTACCAGACTTGGGAGCAGTTCTTTGAGAGGAAGTACTTCCCGGACACCGTCAGAGATGCATTGTACGATCAGTTTCTCCACCTGGAGTAGGGGAACAGAACGGTAGACGAGTATGATGCTGAGTTTAGTTGCCTCAGTAAATATTGTGCTGCCTTGATACCAGTTGACTTGGCCAAGGCGAAGAGGTTTCATTGTGGACTAACTTTGGAGCTACAACAATACACTAGCTCCCAGTCCCGAATCTCTTATGCCGAGTTACTGACAGAAGCCAGATTACAAGAAACCATCAGTAAAGGAAAGGGAGTTCAGCTAAGGACGCAGCAAGGACTAGCAAGAACACAACAAGGAGGACCTATCAGACGTCCTTTAGCTCAGCAACAACAGTATCAGCCTAGAGCAGGACCATATCAGGTTCCAGATAAGCTCCAATGTAACTATTATGGGAGACGAGGGCACATTTCAAGAGACTGTCGGGCCCGTTTAGGATAGTGTATGAGATATGGTTCTGGACAGCACCAGGCAAGAAATTGTCCAAAGCAGCAAACACTTCCACCGCCAGTACAGAGATTAGCGTTTCCAGCACCTCAACCTCCAGCAGCAGAAGAATTTCAGCGAGGACCACCATTACCTACACAGGAGGATCAATACACGAGGGCCAGACAGGGACAACCCCGGAGGAACGGACAAGCTTTTGCAATGGAAGTGGATGACATGGATCGGGAGATTGATGTCATAGCAGGTATCACTCTTACTTTTACTTTTTCTGCTATGACATTGTTTGATACGGGAGCCACCCACTCATTCATATCATCTAGCTTTATTGCCAAACACAATATTACCTCTATACCTTTACCTAGTTGTATTAGAATTCTCATCGGAGGAGGAGTTGTACCTATTAGTAGAATTTGTAGATCGTGTCCTATAGTAATACGTGGTAGAGAGACGAATGCCCGACTCTTAGTCCTTCCTATGCCATCTTTTGATATTGTGCTTGGAATGGACTGGCTAAGCAAGTACCACGCTTTCTTCGATTGTTTTGGAGGAAGCATTTTTTTAAGGTACCCGGCCAGCCTGAACTTGAGTTTGCACGAGGATCCACAGAAATCCTTGATGGTATGCAGCTCGCAATGGACGATATTGTTTATCATCCCATTATTTTTGAATTCCAAGACGTCTTTCCAGTAGAATTACCAGGCCTACCCCCAGACCAAGATGTAAAGTTTTTGATTGAATTAACACCAGGAGCAGCACCCATAGCATCACATGTTTATAGACTGGTGAAAAAGGAGATGGATGAATTTTAGACACAATTGAAAGAACTAGAAGAGAGAGGTTTTATCCGACCAAGTGCATCACCCTGGGGAGCACCAGTGTTGTTTGTACCAAAGAAGGATGGGTCAGTGTGTATGTGCATTGACTATAGAGCCTTAAATACAGTGACAGTGAAGAATAAATATCCACTGCCACGCATTAATAACCTATTTGATCAACTTAGTAGTGCCAAGGTGTTCTTAAAGATAGATTTGAGATAAGGATATCACCAGGTGAAGGTACGGAAGGAGGACATCACGAAGACTGTATTCCGGACAAGATATGGGCACTACGTGTTCTTGGTCATGCCATTTGGATTGACCAATGCTCTAGCTATCTTTATGGACTTAATGAATCGAGTCTTCCATTAGTATTTGGACCAGTTTGTGGTCGTCTTCATGGATGATATACTTGTCTATTCAAAGAGCCACGAGGAGCACGAGAAGCACCTACGAATTGCTCTCAAAACCTTGAGGAAAGAGCAGTTATATGCAAAACTCAGTAAATGTGAGTTCTTCTTGGACAGAGTCTCATTTCTTGGACATATTATTACAGGAGATAGAATTTTTGTTGATCCAGAAAAGATCTCGGCAGTCGAGACATGGCCTGTTCCTAAATCAGCAGCAGAGGTGAGAAGTTTCCTTGGACTTGCGGGATATTACCGATGGTTCGTGGAGAATTTCTCAAAGATAGCAACACCTATGACTCGGTTGACTTACAAAGATCAAGAGTTCATATGGACCAACGAGTGTCAAACCGCTTTCGAGGAATTGAAGAAGCAACTAACTTCAGCACCCGTATTAACTATTCCATCCGGACCAGGAGGCTATATGATCTACAGTGACGCATCAAGGAAAGGTTTGGGATGTGTATTAATGCAACATGGCAAAGTGATTGCATACGCATCTAAACAGTTATGAGTACATGAGAAGAATTATCCAACTCATGACTTGGAACTTGCAGTCATTGTATTTGCTCTGAAGCTATGGAGATATTACTTATATAGAAAATGAGTGGAAATCTATACAGACCACAAAAGCCTCAAGTATGTCTTCACGCAGAAGGAGTTAAATATGAGGCAACGTCGATGGCTTGAATTGATGAAAGATTTCGAGATAGAGCTACATTATCACCCAGGCAAGGCTAACGTTGTAGCAAATACGCTAAGCTGGAAGCCAGCAGCTTATTTCCTAACAACACAGAAGAAATTACTGGAGGACTTGCAAGGTCTTGGCATTGAAGTGATATTACCCGGAGCAAACGAGACACTAGACAACTTGCAAATACAATCATCACTAGTAGAGAGAATCAAGGCAGCATTTTCTACAGACACCAGATTCAGAAGATTAAAGAAAAGGACAGAGGCCGAAGAACAGACAGGACTGCGCATCCATGATGATGGGACATTACGATGTGGTAATCATCTTTATGTTCCAAATAGAGAAATTCGACAGGAGCTGATGACAGAAGCTCATAGTTCGATATATTCTATTCATCCTGGGGGCACCAAAATGTATCGTGATTTAAGACAACATTTTTGGTGGCATGGAATGAAAAGAGAGATAGCTCGCTTTGTAGCTAAATGTTTGGTATGCCAGCAAGTAAAAGCAGAGCACCAGAGAACAGCAGGATCATTACAACCACTCCCGATTCCAGAGTGAAAGTGGGAACACATCACTATGGACTTCATCACAGGTTTTCCCAGGAGTCCAGGTGGTAGAGATGCAGTATGGATAATAGTAGACCGACTCACCAAGTCAGTCCATTTCTTGTCTTTTAGAGTTGGCCAATCTATAGAAGCTTTGGCTGACTTATATATGAGGCAGATCGTGAGGTTGCACGGTGTACCCGTCAGCATTATATCAGACAGGGATTCACGCTTTACGTTACATTTTTGGAGGAGCATGCAAGAAAGTCTTGGAACTCGTCTAAAGTTTAGTACATCTTATCACCCACAGACAGATAGGCAGTCAGAACGTACTATTCAGACATTAGAGGATATGTTGAGGGCTTACATATTAGACTTTGGAGGATCATGGGAGGACTACCTACATCTTATAGAATTTTCTTACAACAATAGCTATCAGGCGAGCATCCAGATTGCTCCGTTTGAAGCATTGTATGGAAGAAAGTGTAGGTCTCCTGTGTGTTGGAGTGACGTGGGAGAACGTCAGATTTTGGGACCAGAGTTAGTGGTCAACACCGTAGAGACAATTAAGAATATACCAAGACACTTGCGGGCAACGCAAGACAGACAGAAACAATGGGCAGACCTTCATCGTCGTCCCTTGGAGTTTAAAGAGGGCGATAATGTCTTCTTGAGGATATCACCTACTAGGGGCACCATTCGATTCGGAGGACGTGGCAAGTTGAGTCCAAGGTATATTAGACCCTTTGACGTGCTAGAGAGGGTGGAAGAAGTGGCATATCTGTCACGACCCACACCGGATATAGGGGTATGAGAGCGTGGGTATGTCCAGCCTACGCCGCAATATCGACGGTAGAACGCTGTCTAGGTCATGTAACTATCTAATCAATCTCACATGAATACCCAACTCCATAAGGAGACGTGGATATCATAAAATATTGCTGGAAATACTCAATCACATAAACTAAAGCACGATGAGATATCAAGGCAAGGAAAGAAATACAAGACAAGTCTAACGACAAAATAGTCATACCTGCAATTAGTAACATCCAATCCCCAAGTGTGTCAGAAAGAAGTCCACTAAGGTCACAGTCTGGAAAATATTTTTCAGTCAGGAAGGAGCAAAGTACATTTCTAATTAGCAGTTCTATATCAATGATATAAACTATGTAGCAGTATATAGATGGAAATATACAAGATACATATATATGTACGGAAAATGTACAATAAAGGATATACTGGAAATACTGTAAGTAAATGCAGGAAAAGAAATAATATGTCAAAGAACAAGAATACTATGACTAAGTGTGTGAGTACTAGCTTTAACATGTGATCGGCTTGAGAACTTGATCAGGCTGGTTACATGTGATTAGCTATGATTCATGTAAGGTCAGGCTAACCGTTGGTTAGCTATGATGCATGTAGAGGTCAGGCTAATCACACGTAACAGCTATAAAGCATGTAAATGGTCAGGCCGCACCCGACTTGAGATGTGGGGTGAGCTATGATGCATATAGAGTTGGGTATGATCATATATCTATACTAAAATACTCTCCACCCCCAACTGGTATAGTAGATCCAACCATGATATGCTATGGCACGGGATTCCCCAAGGAGGTAGCAAATCTCTCCGAAAATCAGTGTCTGTACATGTACAAGATATCAATAAAGCAAGACTTGTACAAGCTACACCATGAACAAGGAATAACATCTCATGACGAGATCCGTATATACCAATCCGTGTAACCATCGTGTCAAGAGCATGGATATTTACACTAGATACAGTGAACATAGGGGATATCATAAATAAGAAACTAATCAGAGAATGTACTCGCCTTGGGTCCTTAGCTGGTAAAACCAATGTCCTGTCCCAGAGTTTCGTCTGGAGGATCCAACAGTCCTATAAACATATAATAAACAATACAACGTTTGCATCAGATGCTATACTAAACACACAATCAAATACCTAACTCAGGGGCTATGCCAGGTATGGCACTGGTCAATCTAGGGTCAGAGTGCATCAAGTCGTACGGGCGTCGCGTCTGTGATTGCCGGGCAAGACAGACGATCAAAATGGTACGGGACTTGCCAATACGATCAAAAATACGTATTAATATATGTACTAAAATATATATATTAATACTAATACATAGAATACTAATATATACCCAAATTAGAGAATATATGATATATATATATGTATATATATATATATATATATATATATATATATATATATATGTATGTATGTATACACGTATATGAATACGTATATACTAATAGATACCCATATACATTACATATACTATATATATGTATACATGTTAACCAATAAATATATATATACCTACATACGTATATACACTAAGATATCTATCAATGAAAGGGAAGAGAAAGAGATCTCACAGGGGGTGGCTCGTCGGAGTTTGGCAAAGCGCAGGGAGGTGCGGGGGATGAAGGAGGCTGGTCGAGGAGGAGATGGAGGGAAGCTGGCCGAAGCAGGGAGCAAGGGGAGCTCGGGGGAGATGAAGGCACTGGTGGTGGTTGTAGCTTGGTTGGCTCCGGGGAGCAATGGCTGCGGATGTCTGTCGAAGTAGGAGGCAGTGAGGGCCGGAGTTGCAGAGGGAAGGTGGTTGAGTTATGGGATTCGCCGGAGTTGCAGCAAGGAGGAGTTGGTGGGGAGTTCGACCGGAGTCGAGGGAGAGCTAGGAGGGAAGTTGGGGGGGAGATGACTTATGGTGGTGGTGCGGCTGAACTGGCTGCCGGAGTCAGTGACGAGAAAGAGCCGGTGAGGAGGATGCAGGGAGTCGGGTGCCGTCGGGTTGGCCGCCGGGTGGATGCGGCTCGAGTGAGGCCGGACTGCAGTTGCAGGCGGGGAGAGCAGTGGGAAGAAGTGCAGTGGGCTCGTTGGAGTTTTGCAGGCTCGGTTGGCCAGAGCGAACGTAGGTGGAGCAGCTCGTCTCCGGGGGAGCTCGGCTCGACAGAGATGAGGTACGGGGAAGAAGCTAGGGATGGTGGAGGAACTGTGCAGCCGTGTCGTCGGGGAAGAAGAGCTCGACTGAGGTGGTCACAGTGGGAAGAGAGGCAGGTCGGGGAAGATGGTTTGGCCAGACTGGGTGGCTGGGGCTGGCCGACCGAGTGGCTACGGGTGAGAGGGGGTTAGCTTGGTGTTGGTGAAGGTGTAGTATATTTTTTTGTGAAGAATTTATTTGGAGAGGGTGGTGGCTTTTGTATGGGAAAGGAGGTGATGTGACCCCCCTAGAAATTAGGGTCGGCCAAAATATTAGGATGGGGTTTCCTTGGGAAAGGGTTGAGGGAACATGCAAGGGGGTTGTGTGGTGGGGATGGCTCCATTTAAAATGGAAGGCCTAGATTCAACATGAATAAAAATGCAACAAAAAGGAGGAGGGAGAGATTAGGTTGACTAGTCAAGATAGGGGGTTGGTTTCCCTCATTTGGGTTAAACCAATAGGATGGTGACACATCATTACAATTTTGCAATTAAGTCCCCAACAAATAGAAAATTACACAGAAATGGGTTTCTGAATTTAATTAATTAAAATTAGATACACTTGGCGTTCTAAAATTAATTAGGAATACATGGGCCAAAATTAGGTCGGGTCATCAATATCATTAATGAAGAAGACTCAGAACAGAATATTATCCTAATTTGGGTCGCACAAAAAATAGGTCAAGATTGCCTCCAATTTCGATTGGAATGCACAACGATACAAAGTTGGATTTATTTAGGAATTAAATAAACGTCCGTGATGAATATTGTGCGGCTAAAATGAAGCTCAAGAGATCATAATTATGAGTTGCAAAAATATCAGAATGGAAGGCAGGCACGTCGAGAGCAAGGTTGTAAAATTTGTTGGAAGGCAAAAGCTAGGGTAGCGCTCCAAATATCGAAGCAACGGCAGCGTGCAACAATTAATTAAATTACGGTAATTAATTACTATCTTAATAATTAAATCCTAAATAATGCAATTTAACACGTAATCCTATAATTCGGCCAGGTGTTCGTCTAGTGGGCTTCTAGGTCAAGTCTACCAGCTCAAACATAATGAACACCGTATATAATAATATATTTAATTACACATCTCACATAATTATTTAAATTAAATATACTTATCATGCAATTATTTAATTGTAACTACCATAATGTTAAATATTATAAAAAAGTCGAAAATACCCCTGTTTTCGGAACGTGGTAGTGACAAGTCTACCCTCCTCCACAAAATTTAAAATCCTTATAGTAGTATTTATTTATTATATTATTTTCCATCAACGATTAAATTCACCAACCCACATAATCCTGAAATAATTCACCTTGTCATTTCACAATTTTTTTTTTAAATTCTGTAATTATCGTAGTCCTAAAAATCCTCGAATTAAAAATCAAAGTCCATTCTTATCACAATTTTCTCCAAATTTTTAAGTTAATAATTCAATACTCGAAATTTAATATTCACTCCTCTAGTTTGATTTTTATCAATGTATATATATATAAAATTTAAATCTCGTCCCAAAATTGAATTCAAACACTAATCCATCCATGATCTTATTCCTCGGTTTTTCTTTTTCTCAAAGTACTCAACAATGCGATACTTATGGATTCTCCAAATATCGTCCATAATTTAAAATTTAAAATTTAAAATTCATAACTTGCAGTCAAATAGATATAATGATAATTTCCCAAATTTTCTCAATTTTAATCACCAATTCTATTATATCATAACCTTCCTAAAATTAATAAATCCTCAATTTTGCCATGTTAATTTCTTAACTTTCCATTTAAGTTAATGTTTATCCTCGAGTTTCAATCATCCTCAATCTTCGTAAAATCAATGATCCATCAATTCTATTATATTAACTCCTTAACTCTTTATTTAAATGAATGCTTATCCTTAAATTTTTAATCATCTTGTCCCTTTTTGTCAAGTCATAACCTCTTCATAGATCTTTGTTATGGTCAAAACCCCAATGATCATGGTCTAAGAAAATTTTTACTACAGTCATACAACCTGTAATCTAAGAAAATGTACGGTCATGTATCTTTTGTCATGGTACTGCAGCCTCTGTCAGGGTGTGCTACTCACTATATTTTAACAAGAAAATCATGCATACGAACTACAGTACTAGGGAAATCAATCAATCAAGAGACGGAAAAAGGAAAATTAGGAAAGAAAAGAAAGAACCTGCTAACACAATCATAGGTCAATGATGCATGTAAAGTTTGATACCTCTATCTCCTTAGTACTATACTCTCTGCCAGTTCTCGTTCCTACTACAATTGTCCATACTATTTGTTCTTATCACTCAAGTGCACACCAAGTGTAACACACCATACTAAGTACTACACTTTCCAATACAACTTTAGATGGACACCCAAGTCAGTCTGCAGTGCCCTCTCAATCATGCTCTAGTCAACAGATCCTCACACATGTATATCATCTACTCATATACTAATATATATTTCTCATCCACCATAAAATTTTATCCTCATAATAAAATCATCAAAATTTAACCTTTGAACAACAAAAATGTATACTTCCTCAAGGGTCAAATATTCAATATAGAAATCAAATTTTTTAATCACGTCTAAAATCTTTATAGCCTTGACCATGTTTACTGAATTGAATTTGAACCCTCAGAAATTTAATGACATAAATCTCAACTCCTCAATAATTCTCAAAAATTAAAATTTATTTCCACTCTTTAATTTATAAATCCACAAATATACATATAAGTGCTCACGGTCTCTAATTCTCGAGGTGCACTTAATACATCTACTATCTACAACTGTGTACTAAAATTGTACTGCCCGAATCACTTGCACTATTACCTCCAAATGATCAAAGTTATCATCACATGTATTTTTTTTCACGATTTTCAATCTATATCAACTGGTATATCATCTAATTATTATCACGCAGAGTGCTTTCTGTTATTAGCATCATTCTCGACTAATCCTCGATATGGAATCATTAGTACTCTTGGTATGATATCACTAGCTTCATTATTGGGTCATCTCATCAAACTTATTAGAACTCATGATTACCTGTACCTTCTACAACACTCATGTTTCTTTACTCTCATGGGCAAGTATATGGTTCCTCATCTCGATTGTTGTATAGGTATTTCCCTTTAATCCTTTAAAGCCTGTTAAACTAATATGTGATACGCTTCACCATTTTTCTTTCCAATTCTGATATTTCTCTACTCATGACACCTCATTATAACTCTTTATGCATATATATTTCCTTACCTTTAACATTTCTGATATCAATTATCAAATTTGAATATCATGCTCCATTAATCCTTAACACAATTCCTGGATACTTAATTGGTCACATAGATCACTCAATTACATAATCACGATTATCCAGGACGGGTATACTGGCTCTGATACTAACTCTGGAAACTATCACTGATACTCTATACTCTCCTTCTACTTCTAGTATTATAATGACACATATCCTAGAACTATTGCCACAAGGTACTGTGCTATGGGTTAACTCTAGATTAAGGCCTACTGCTCACATGTCCAACTAGGAAACACTTATAACTCACTAGCAACACTCAGTCAATACTAATACTCAAGACACAGCCATAATTACAAGACATTAATTATCATACTTAACAAGGAATCCTCAAAGAATAGGAGCTCAAAAAGACTGGATTGAGGACTGAAGGTGTTTTTACTGCTAGCAACAAAAAGAAACGATAGAAAAAGTCATGTATAACAGAAATAGATAAGTGTTGAGATGATACTTTAAGAACAAATTTTAAGACACAACCTGATAATCATACACGTCGGTTAGAAATTATGACGCTGAGAATCCTCGCCACGCCAGTAAGCATAGGTGTGATAAACGACAGGTTCCGTAACTAAAGTACGCAACCCTATAATCATGACATCTAGAATTTTTGCCATGCCAACCGGTACGGCTGTGATAAACTCTAGGTTTCATGACCAAAGTAGACGTTTTACCTTTCTCATTGTTCTCATCAATATATGTCATCAGATGATATCGTAAAGTTTAGTCCATAAAATTTATCTCGATATGAAATCAAACTCTACAATGAAACCAAGATCCTAATTACTGATCAATAATAATCAATTTCAATATCAACAAGTGAGGACGGACGGAAACAAGGGCGAAGGATTTAAAATTACAAATTTTAATAAGATTCTCAAGGGGTCATCCCAGGAATCTCTCAAGAATTTGTGATTGAGTATCCTCTCTCATCCTAGTATCCTATGTCCTATATTCAATAGCAGGCACGCAGTAGTACAACTATGACATCGCACTACTACGACATCGCACAACTTACGAAGTCAGACCTGCATGGGCCACCACTAAAAATGTATCACGACCCGCACCCGATATAGGGGTACGAGAGCGTGGGTACGTCCAGCCTACGCCGCAGCATCGGCGGTAGAACGCTGTCTAGGTCATGTAACTATCTAATCAATCTCACATGAATACCCAATTCCATAAGGAGACGTGGATACCACAAAATAATGCTGGAAATACTCAATCATATAAACTAAAGCACGATGAGATATCAAGGCAAGCAAAGAAATACAAGACAAGTCTAACGACAAAATAGTCATACCTGCAATCAGTAACATCCAATCCCCAAGTGTGTCAGAAATAAGTCCACTAAGGTCACAATCTGGAAAATATTTTCCAGTCAGGAAGGAGCAAAGTACATTTCTAATTAGCAGTTCTATATCAATGATATAAACTATGTAGCAGTATATAGATGGAAATATATAAGATGCATGTATATGTACGGGAAATATACAATAAAGGATATACTGGAAATACTGTAAGTAAATGCAGGAAAAGAAATAATATGTCAAAGAGCAAGAATACTATGGCTAAGTGTGTGAGTACTAGCTTTAACATGTGATCGACTTGGAAACTTGATCAGGCTGGTTACATGTGATTAGCTATGATTCATGTAAGGTCAGGCTAACCGTTGGTTAGCTATGATGCATGTAGAGGTCAGGCTAATCACACGTAACAGCTATGAAGCATGTAAATGGTCAGGCCGCACCCGACGTGAGATGTGGGGTGAGCTATGTTACATGTAGAGTTGGGTATGATCACATATCTATACTAAAATACTCTCCACCCCCGACTGGTATAGTAGATCCAACCATGGTACGCTATGACACGGGATTTCCCAGGGAGGTAGCAAATCTCCCCAAAAATCAGTGTCTATACATGTACAAGATATCAATGAAGCAAGACTTGTACAAGCTACACCATGAACAAGGAATAACATCTCATGACGAGATCCGTATATACCAATCCGTGTAACCATCGTGTCAAGAGCATGGATATTTATACTAGATACAGTGAACATAGGGGATATCATAAATAAGAAACTAATCAGAGAATATACTCGCCTTGGGTCCTTAGCTGGTAAAACCAATGTCCTCTCCCAGAGTTTCGTCTGAAGGATCCAACAGTCCTATAAACATATAATAAATAATACAACATTTGCATCAGATGCTATACTAAACACACAATCAAATACCTAACTCAGGGGCTATGCCAGGTATGGCACTGGTCAATCTAAGGTCAGTGTGCGTCAAGTCGCACGGGCGTCGCGTCTGTGATTGTCGGGCAAGACAGACGATCAAAATGGTACGGGACTTGCCAATACGTCAGTGTACGTGTGGCAATCTGCTAGCGATTCACAGGGTCATAGGTCAGGTGTAGTTACGGGGTATCCGTATTTACACTCGGTCATCTAGTACATATTATATATATTTCCACTAACAATACATTAATGTTCATTTGGTACAAAAAATAGCTATGTGTATTTATATATATTTTAAGTAAAATTGATACTATATGTTTAATTATAAAAATATCCACTAGGACATACTTTATACAAGATATATATATATATATATATATATATATATATATATATATATATATATATATACCAAATACATTTACATTTATATATACAAACACCAAATTTTTATATATATACTAAAGAATATATATATATGTACTAAATATATATATATACAAATCTTAATACATATACAATAATTACGTATGTATGTACATACATATATGCCAATATAAATTATATATACTACATTTATATATTTACCAAAATATGTTTTATCAAACATATACTATGTATATATATATATACATTTATATACCACATAAATATACCTTTATACCAAAAATACATACATATATATATATATATATATATATATATATATATATATATATATATATACCAAAAATACGTACTAAAAAATATATATTAATACTAATACATAGAATACTAATATATACACAAATTAGAGAATATACGATATATATATATATATATATATATATATATATATATATATATATATATATATATATATATATATATGTATGTATGTATACACGTATATGAATACGTATATACTAATAGATACCCATGTACATTACATATACTATATATATGTATACATGTAAACCAATACATACATATATACCTACATACGTATATACACTAAGCGCAGGGAGGTGCGGGTGATGAAGGAGGCTGGTCGAGGAGGAGATGGAGGGAAGCTGGCCGAAGCAGGGAGCAAGGGGAGCTCGGGGGAGATAAAGGCACTGGTGGTGGTGGTTATAGCTTGGTTGGCTCCGGGGAGCAATGGCTGCGGATGTCTGTCGGAGTAGGAGGCAGTGAGGGCCGGTGTTGCAGAGGAAAGGTGGCTGAGGTGTGGGATTCGCCGGAGTTGCAGCAAGATGGAGCTGGTGGGGAGTTCGACCGGAGTCGAGGGGGAGCTAGGAGGGAAGATGGGGAGGAGATGACTTATGGTGGTGGTGCGGCTGAACTGGCTGCCGGAGTCAGTGACGAGAAGGAGCCGGTGAGGAGGATGCAGGGAGTCAGGTGCCGTCGGGTTGGCCGCAGGGTGGATGCGGCTCGAGTGAGGCCGGACTGCAGTTGCAGGCGGGGAGAGCAGTGGAAAGAAGTACAGTGGGCTCGTCGGAGTTTTGCAGGCTCGGTTGGCCGGAGCAAACGTAGGTGGAGCAGCTCGTCTCCGGGGGAGCTCGGCTCGACAGAGATGAGGTACGGGGAAGAAGCTAGGGATGGTGGAGGAACTGTGCAGCAGTGTCGCCGGGGAAGAAGAGCTCGATTGAGGTGGTCGCAGTGGGAAGAGAGGCAGGTCGGGGAAGATGGTTTGGCCGAACTGGGTGGCTGGGGCTGGCCGGTCGGGTGGCTACGGGTGAGAGGGGGTTAGCTTGGTGTTGGTGAAGGTGTAGTATATTTTTTTGTGAAGAATTTATTTGGAAAGGATGGTGGCTTTTGTATGGGGAAGGAGGTGATGTGACCCCCCTAGAAATTAGGGCCAGCCAAAATATTGGGATAGGGTTTACTTGGGAAATGGGTTGAGGGAACATGCAAGGGGGTTGTGTGGTGGGGATGGCTCCATTTAAAATGGAAGGCCTAGATTCAACATGAATAAAAATACAACAAAAAGGAGGAGGGAGAGATTAGGTTGACTAGTCAAGATAGGGGGTTGGTTTCCCTCATTTGGATTAAACCAATAGGATGGTGACACATCATTGCAATTTTACAATTAAGTCCCCAACAAATAGAAAATTACACAGAAATGGGTTTCTGAATTTAATTAATTAAAATTAGATACACTTGGCGTTCTAAAATTAATTAGGAATACATGGGCCAAAATTAGGTCGGGTCATCAATATCTTTAATGAACAAGACTCAGAACAGAATATTATCCTAATTTGGGTCGCACGAAAAATAGGTCAAGATTGTCTCCAATTTCGATTGGAACGCACAACGATATAAAGTTGGAATTTATTTAGGAATTAAATAAACGTCCGTGACGAATATTGTGCTGCTAAAATGAAGCTCAAGAGATCATAATTATGAGTTGCAAAAATATCAGAATGGAAGGCAGGTACGTCGGGGGCAAGGTTGTGAAATTTGTTGGAAGGCAAAAGTTAGGGTAGCGCTCCAAATATCGAAGCAACGGCAGCGTGCAACAATTAATTAAATTACGGTAATTAATTACTATCTCAATAATTAAATCCTAAATAATGCAATTTAACACGTAATCCTATAATTCGGCCAGGTGTTCGTCTAGTGGGCTTCTAGGTCAAGTCTACCAGCTCAAACATAATGAACACCGTATATAATAATATATTTAATTACACATCTCACATAATTATTTAAATTAAATATACTTATCATGCAATTATTTAATTGTAACTACCATAATAATAAATATTATAAAAAGTTGAAAATATTCCTGTTTTCGGAACGTGGTAGTGACAATATCGACTTGCACTACCACCTTAACTTGAGGAAGTACATGTCGTATTCCATGTGTCGCAGCTCAGGCGATATGTGGCAGACAGCAGTCATGTTCTCGACCATTCAGAGATCACCATTGGGCCGAACTTGTCCTATTAAGAGCAACCCATGGGAATCCTTGATCATTGAGAGAAAGTATTAAGGAACCAGTCTATTCCCTTAGTCCGCGTAGCATGGAGGCATGGCGCGCCAGGAGAATCTATATGGGAGCGCGAGGATGACATGCGCCAACGTTTTTCGAACCTATTCACAGACCAAGGTATAAATTTACTCTGGTAATTTATATCCCTTACCATTCTTGACTTTCTACCATGGCTTAGTTTAATTTCGAGGACAAAATTTTTATAAGTTGGGTAGAATGTAAGAACCCTAATTCTGAAAACCGTATTTCTCTATTATTAACTTATGTAATTTCTTATTTATAGTAGTTATAAGCTAAATAGAGATAATAGATTTTATTAGATTTTATTTTGAGATGTTTGAGCATTTAGAGGACTTATGGAGCCATTATAAAAAAAATTCTGATTTATTCCATGTAGGAGACCCGTTGGTCAGTTGCTAGCTCAACCGTATGCACCAATATAATTCTTAGAATTTCCTGTGAATAGATATGTGTATATATATATATATATATATATATATATATATATATATATATATATATATATATATATATACAATTCCTATTTGGATTTCAACCCGAAACCCAAACCCACGTAAAGTAAGAAATCAACAGCAGCAGTAGCAAACCAACTTTTCTCCTCCGGGCGTAAACCAATTCCACCGTTCTAAATTTTCTTTCACCCGCGCATAAAGTTTAAACCCCACGCGTAAAACAACTCCGCACGTAAAGTAGAACTCCACCGCTTAATTTCCTACACCGCGCGTAAAACAAACCCACCGCCTCATTTCCACCACCGCTTTACCTATTATTACTAAACTCTCCTCAACCGAAACCTAAACCAATGAAAGAAAGAAATAGCAGCGGCAGTAATTTCTTAACCAATAAGTAACCCCCACCGCCTCTTATCACTATATATATATGTGTTATTACAACTCTTCCAAACCCTAACCCCACTTCTTCTTACAATGAACTAAAATACTGAATTGGACGTTGCACTCTACAGAACTCTTGCTCGGCAAGTATACCTTGCCATTGTACTATTATTACATTCCAGCCAATACATGCATGTTTAATTCTGCTTATATAGATGTTTATTTATGTAGATTTTGGACCTATTTCATGAGACCACCCCAGTATTATGGAGCATCATTAGATTCATTGGCTGTGACACAGTTGTTACATGAGTTGTGAGTCTCATATTGATTATGGATTGCGTGACAGGTCTGGCCTTCTGTACGTATTGGCCGTGCGTTAGGGATGACTGTTGATAGAAACTTTGTATGCTAGAAGACCTGGCAATTAATTGGAGGTTTTATCGTGTCATGGATATGGCAAGCTTAAAGGATGGGATGGGGAGAACAACAAGTAAGACGTTTGGGCTCCTTTATACTTTTCCTAGTTCGTACGGATTCTCCGCTAGAGAAACGGGTGGTTGTGATCCTATATATTGCACGAGGCCATTGCCGTTCAAAAGACGGTACGCTTGTAGGCCCCTGATTCTTCGAGAGAATTATGCCAATCCTATTATGGCCAGATAGCCCAAGTATTGGAAAGTTGTTCTCAAATTGCATCCACTTAGACGGTTAGGCGACCCATTGGATGTTTATATATCAGTACTAATTGGCATGTTATTATGTATCTTGCTACGTCCCTCTGAGGACCTGATCCCTTTCCAGATATGGACGAGCAGGAGTATCTACAGGAGTACGGACCTGGACCTGACTCTACTTACCAGACTGAGGAGGTCTTACCCTCAGAGTAGTTGTGATTATTTCTACTGTTTAGAGATTTTGTTACTACTTCAGTTTAGTCATTTTGTAGTAGATTTGTTTCCACCTGACTATCAGACTTGATACTCATCTTGGATATTCAGTTATTATTCAGCCCTTATTTTCTACTTATTATTTGTGCTGTGGATGAGATATAGATTGTGTGTGACTTGTTGTGACAGTATATTACCACTGGTGGATTGGATATTTATGTACAGCGTACGTGTGTATATGGTTTCCATATATTGAGTTCATATACATACGACTGGGCGTGTTACGTATTCCTAGTCCTATAAATTTTGGGACTGGGGCGTGACACAGATCCTTCCCTTACCTGCTTCTAACTTACAGTGCACACACTGTGTGCACTACTGTAGTGTCCCCCTTTAGGGCTTGCAAGTCGAGCCACCCTTATTGCTCACTGATATCTGAAACACCCTCCTCCATTCCATATATTGGAACCACCAACCTATCCCCTATCTTAACAACAACACCAACAACAATAATGCACACAGTCAACCCACTTCACAACGAACTCTGTTCACAGTCGAATTTTTCCCTTCTGTTAACATTTAAACACCACCACCAACACACAACAACCACAAATAACTTATATATATACATATATATATATATATATATATATATATATATATATATATATATATATATACTAATATGTATATACACAATAATGTTGAGTGTACTCAGTACACACACACTAATAGTCATTTCATCAAACACATTGAGTGCACAAATATGATACTTATGTTACGCACCCAAACAAAGTACCAAAACCCCCAATACCTAACAAAAACTAATTCTAGACATCAAATACATCTATATATAACTAAAGTGACTAGTTGCAATGGAATTTAAGGAGTAATTATACTAACATGCACAAAATCCTAAAATAAACCCCCATATCATATCGTATTACAAAGTATCATGATATACCCTACTCGTATCCAATTGTGGATACGTAGCTAGCCTCACACACTCAATCTATGTCTAATTAGACCTAATTGACCTAATGACAAATATTTGGTGCACCTATCTCGGAATTCCTCCAAATTAGGCACAAATCTCAATGTAGAAGTCATAATTGGAATCATATGAACCTAGTTCTTCTTCCTATGGGTAGTTCTAATTAAGCTATGGAAGAGTTCTTAATGCCCTAATGCAACAATTAGAATATAATTAAAGGAGAATTTTAGAATTATACTTATTGGAAGATGGATTCCCAATAAAATGCTAAATAGACACAATTATGATACAAACTCTTAGCCAATTCCTTCTTCTCCAAGTGCTCCTTGCAATCCAAGCTCCTAGGCTTCTTAGATGATAAAAATGGAAGGGAATGAGAGTGATTTGAGAGGGATTGGTTGAGGGATGAATCAATTTGGGGAAGAACACAATTGGGGATCAATTTTGGAATGAGGAATGAAGACGAGAGAGAAAGACTCCACCCTAATAGGGAAGACCATGCTACCCTCTCCCAAGCAACACACAAAGTCTATTTTCCCCCACTAATAAGTCATGAAGGGTATTTAATTCGAAAGGTTAATTAAGGAAGCTTCTAGTTCTAATGAAAGGTTAATCTAATTTCTAATTAAAGCAAGAAAATGACTTAATAGAGTCTAATGTGGCTAGTCTAACTATTGAGTTCAATGTCACATGTCATATCTAATTAGATCCACTAGTGTCAAGTCCAAATAATTAGTCTATTTCACTCATCAATAAATATTAAACTCATATATTATATAAATATAACAATATATATAATAAATACAAAATGACAAAACTATCCCTATCTAAAAATACGGTAGTGACAGAAAGAGTTGGTAATAGATGGTAAGGTTATGTCAGCTTGAACTTTGAGATTTATAGGACAACTCTGATTCAGTGGAAGGGTGTTGGTTGTGAATAGTAGTGGGCATTGGTAGTGTGGGTCGATATGGTTTCAATGGGAGGAGAAGAGGATATAAGAGTATTATGGGTGTCTGGACCAGAAAATAACTTCGGTGTTAGAACTTGGGATACAGTGGTGGTTGGACATCTGGTAGGTTGATATTGTGGGACATGATGGTGCAAGACTATTGGGGGAGGACGGGTTTGTGGTTTTTGGTTTAGGTTTACTATATGATGACAAGGGTGCAGATGAATTTTGAATTGGTTTTGGCGGTAAGGTAGTGGAGTGATAGGGATAGGTATTTATAAGGGTTTTGCTGGGAATAGGTAGTTTCGGGTTGGTTACCTGTAAATCCGGGTTAGTGGGAAAAATCAATGCAGGAAAACTGCGAGGAAGGATGGGGACTTCGCCGGAGACAGTAGCCGGCGGATGGGTGTGGTGGCGCAACGCATTGGTGGAGGAGATAAGAGGGTGTAATACCTTGGAAATGTCTGCATGAGGCTCCTTGGGAGGAATTCTTGAATCAATATTCATGTCTGATACACATGGCCCAGAGTCAAGCAATATGGTGACGTTGGGGTTGGTGGTATTATTACATTCAATTTGGGATTGTGATTTAGGCTTGTTTGAATAGCGGGGAGACACCCCATTGCTGGCTTCCGATGACTCATTACTTTTGAATCAAAGTGCCTGAGAAGCACATATTGAAAAGTCGAGCCTTTTGTCAAGCAGTGACCGAATGTGGCTCAACACAGATTGTTGATTTTTTAAGGGCCATTTCTCAACACAGATTCGAGGTTTTAGCCATAGTTGAAATCATGAAAATAGTACGTACTTTTTATATATGATCATGAAAATAGATAAGAAACTGAGAAAGGAGCAAAAATGAGGAAAGCATCCCAGATACATATTCATCCGAAGTCTACCATCCTAATTTAACTTGTAATTACATTTTTGCTATCAATTAACAACACTTAGGCTTAATTTGGTCTAGACAAGAGGCCCTCCCTTGAAGTACTCGGTGAAGGCCAAGGCGACCAGGCCGAGCATGGCGAACCTCCCGTTGAACATCTCGGCATCGGCAGTCATGAGCCCCCTGGACATGGACTGCACGCTTATGCCCTTGAAGAGAGGGATCAGCGACGCTGCAGAGAACACGGCACCGGCCAGTACGAACCACTGAAGGCCACCGTTCGTCAGCTGCATCGCCAAGTCATCTCCCCTGGCCAGCTCCACAGCCAAAGCAGACACGAACCCGACCATGGCCAGACGGCCGTTGATCCTCTCCGGTGCCGGGCCGCTGAATGCTAGCACGTCCGAGAAGTTTACTTTGGGTGCCTTTGGAGGCTGCTCCTGCACACAAAGATATGGTTAAAGGTGAGATAGATTCATTCATACACCGTCGTCGACGCGACCGATAGGTGGAATTAATGTAAAAATCTTCAGCGACTACAGTTATGAATGACTACTACATGTCTACAAATAGATAGATCGCATGTACGGTACCTCTGCTGCTTGACACCGAATGCGCATGCCAGAGCCGGCACGGCCACAGCGGCTCCGCAACAAGCTAACAGAAGGAAGCCGCGCCGGAGAGCGGCTCGCAAAGGAGGCGACTCCTCGGAGCGCGGAGCTAGAAACACATGAATATTGTACTGTGGCTGAGGCTGCCATTGCAAGAGTTTTTTTGTCACAACAATATGTGATGAGGAGGAAGATGATCTCTAGCTTAGTGTGTTTTTTACATTGCTTTGGGCTGCCAACTTTATAGAAGCGAGCGGGCGGAGGGAGAGCACGTGGATCGATCTGGTGGATGGATTGCCGGAGTGCACGTAGGCAGGCCTTGATGGTATGGTCATGTGTTCGACGCAGAGAGTTTGGACGTGGACCGGAGTAATGTCACATGAACTTGTAACCCAACGTGTACTGGGAAGGGACCAACCCTGCAATTTGGGAACGGACGGACGGACGCTGTGGAGTCCTTGGTGTCTAGCTGTCTTCTTGTGTAAGTAATTTTTTTTTTTTTTTTTTTTCTGACATAACGTACGGTATCCGACGTAACGTTCGAAACTTTAATGATACTATATTACATGTCTTTGGACCCACTGTCCTTCAACTCTCACCATTTATAAATAGAAGGAATAATACGCCCCCATGACTCAATCGAGCCGATTACTCTCATTTAGATTAATTGGGTAGGTTGATGGTAGAATCAACATTTACAAGTAAGTTTGGATTAGTCTTTGCTATTTTAAATTAGAGTGATATTTTGAATGATTTTTCAAACAAAGACTTTATGTGGTTTCAAACACTAGATTTTATGTGGTAGTTATTTTATATTACATCATATTTTCTTGGTAGTTATTTTATATTACATCATATTTTCTTGTAATAGTTTGGGAGACTTTATATGCCTATATATGGTTTCGTTGTGAAACTTTATTTCTACTTAGTTGAAGTTCAAGGCTTGAACTATACACTATGGTCACTTTAACACCCTATTTTCTATTTGCCTCATCAATATGATGAAAACGGGTAGCACTGCTTGAGACTGATATTATATCGTGTTTTCTTGAGACTGTTAGTTCCGAAGCTTAATCAAAGATGGTAGAATAGAGCCCAGGAATAGAGTTTTGTGCAAACTTTTCAGTCTACCCTTTGTTTGATCCTGAAGTTGTAGTTGAGAATCAGAAATTCACGCAAACAAGTTTGTCCTATAATGAACTCGATTTCAACAAAGATAATAAAACACTTCCATTTACAACTACTACTAGAGTACAAAACTATAGAATCACAATACGTTCTTCTTTGCAAACTCTCTTAAAATTGGGACAAAACGTTTACAATGAGAAGTAGAGGAAGAAGAAAGGAAGAAGGGCTTGCTGGTGTGATGAGGATCACCGTTGCTCAAAGCAAGATTCGCCCTACACGATCTGCTCACAGGAAGCAACAAATTCTGAAATAAACTTCTGGAACGCTCATCGTCACCTCTGTCTAGAACTCGCACGAACTTCTCGAATCCTATGATAGGGGCAAATACTTACTCTCCGCGTCTCTCAATTTTGAAGTATGTCCTCAAATGGTCATGAAGAGAGTATTTATAGAGTAGGTTGAAAACCCTAACCCCGGTCGCCAACCAAAAATGAAAAGATAAGAATGAATCAAATTCAAATCCCACAAAAATCGTATCTGAATTAATGATCAAATTTTTTCATAACCGTTCAAATTTTGCAATCAGACGACATATGCGCCCAGCTTGCTGTCATCGCATATGCTCATAGCAGCACAGCCGCAGTCGCGCATAGACCCAACAGCGCGACAGCTCATGCGCGTATAAGCACAACAGTGCATGCACGCATATGCGTAGACGCGCATAGCCTCTCATAGCATGTGCATATCCAGCTTATGCACCCGCGCTAGCAACCCGCTAAAAAACGAGCGCCATATGGCGTGCTAATTGCAAAGTGTGCCACTTTGCGCCCTTGAGCCCGAGTCTGAGGAGTGCCAGGTCAGGTCAGGAGGAGACATATCACCCAATCATCTTCAATAGAATAGAGAAACTCATTCTCATAAAATTTAACATCTTGAGAGACAAAAAAATTACCAGTAGCTAGATCATACAATTTTTAACCCTTTTTGCCATGGGGGTATCCGACAAAAATATACTTTCGACTGCGAGGAGCAAACTTATCCATCTTAGTTTTTGGTTGTGGGGAAAACAAAGACAACCAAAAAAACGTAATTCATCATAAGGAGGAGCACCAAATAATATTTTATAAGGGGTTTTAAAACCAAGAAGGCTCAAAGGAGTTCGATTGATCAAATAACCAGCCGCCAAAATACACTTACCCCAAAAAAATTGACAAATTTTCCTAAAAACGTAAAGCACGTGCCACATTCAAAATATATCTATGTTTTTGTTTGACCCTCCCATTCTGCTAAGATGTACCTACACAAGATGTCTGAAATAAAATACCATTCTGTGCAAAGTAGTCGCGCATGCAATTAAACTCAGTACCATTATCACTTCGCACAATACGAACTTTGGAATTAAATTGTCGCTCAATAGTAGAAAAAAATGATGAGAATATCTTGTATATTTAAGTCTTATCAATCAACAAAAATACCCAAAAATACGAGAAAAATTATCCACAATCGTCAAAAAATATCGAGCTCCACATGAAGAAGACGTAGGATACGGCCCCCAAAGATCATAATGTATCTAATCAAAAATTGTAACAGCCTAAGAGTTACTAATAGAAAATATATTTATAGTTTGCTTTGCTTGATGGCAAACTTCACATGTCTTTTCACTGAACTACTAGAGCTACTGACAACGGGAAGTGACTTTACTACTTTATCAGAAGGATGCCCAAGTCGTTGATGCCAAATTTCTATAGAAGTCGTCCCAGTCACTGCCAAGGCCTGAGTCTTTGGTACAATACAAAAGTAGTAGAGTCCATCCCGCCGTTTACCGACGCCAATCAGGGTCCTCAAACGGGGGTCATGTATTATGTATAGTTTTTTAGTGAATTGTACAACACAATTTATATCATCAATAAGATGGGCCGCAAAAATTAAATTATAATGTAATTGAGGTACGAATAGAACATTCGTGAGAACCACACCTGGTGCAAGAGCAACACGCTCGCAGTACGAGGCCACCACAGTATGTCTGTCCGGGAGTCCAACCGGATACTCCTCCATTGCCGTCACCCTCGACAATAAATCTAAATTTCTCGTAACATGATTCGAAGCGCCTGTATCAATAATCCAAGTGCAATGGACTTACCCACCATACGATTCTCCAGAAATTTATCTCTATCTTATTCTTTAAGTGTGCAGTGCAACTACTATGCTACTTTGTTCATGTGTTGTGCAACATTGGGTTGGGATTAGGTTAGCCGTTGTTATTTCTTTCTTGTATTATCTTATTACTGGCTAATATACATGTTTCTTTTATTTATTAAATTCCAGGTTGCTTCAACCCCAATGCTAATAATGTAAGAGAACAAGATGGTACTGAAGATCAAATAGCCAATTTACTTGTAATAAAGATTGTAATAGACAAGAACATAATGTTTGTAATATATTAGGACAAAATATTTGTAATGAGATATGCAGTCTGCAGTTTGCAACATCATATTTGTATTTTTTTACTGAGATAGCAAAATTTAAAATATTTAATGGAAATTTAGTTATGTTTATTGGAAATTCAGTTATGTTTAACATTGCATATTTTCTGTAACTTTTTTCTGAGATGTAAAATTATCTTATGTTTATTTGCTGTATTTTATTTTTTACATTTCTATTTGCTTGTAAAATGTCCCAACCTTGCCCAATATGCCAAGGGCCTATCAACCGATCAAACCAAAATAACATAACCAATTTTGTTCGGTTTGGTTTGTTTCAGTTTTGAAAATTTTTAGGTTCGGATCAGATTTTGATTCTATTAATTAGGTTCATGTTTATATTTTTGTTTGGACCGAACCAAATGTTTGCTCTCCTTAGCTATGTGCTCTCCGCACCGTATGTTTTTTCCCCTTTGAGTTCACTATTTTAAGGAATTCCATTCTATATGCTTGCACCTTAGGAGACGAAGAGAGTTGCTGATGCCGCCACCATTGGAGTCTAGGGACTTCGTGCGAGTCCAGACAGAGATGACAATGAGCATTCCAGAAGTTCTACGTGAACTTGCTGGTTCCTGGGAGCAGATCGTGTGGAGCAAATCTTACTTTGAGCAACGATGATCTTTATCACCCCAACAAGCAACCTCTCTTTTTCTTCTTCTTCTTCTTCTTCTTCTTCTTCTTATTTTTCTTACTTCTTTCATTTCTGTCCGTTTGTAACTACGATTGGAAGAAAGAACGAGAATATAGTTTTCTCTGATTCTTTTATTATCTTGTTTCAAGTTTTAATTAAATCTTATATATTATCTTCTTGTTAGATCGAGAGATATCAGGAAGGGAACTCTTATGTGAACTCCTGATCTCGACTTCAACTTCTGGTTCTACTATTTTTTATTAAGCTTCGGGACTAGTAATCTCAAAGGAAGATCCGAGTAAGATGGAGAACCTATCAAACATTCCCGATACTAGCTTTCACAAGCTTGAGAAATTTGATGGCAAATACTACAATATTTGGAAGATGAAGATCTCTCTGAATCTTTGTCTTGTCAAAGTTTCTTATATGTTGGTTGATCTAGAACCAACCATCCCTGAAGATGGAGGAGAACTTGAAGTTGGTGTGGCATAGGACGTGCACAACAAGTGGAAAGAAGACAACAACCTCTGCAGGCTATTGATCCTCAATACAATTGAGGACTCGATGTCAGAGTCTTACAGCAAGAAAGAGAAGGCGAAAGACGTTTGGGAATCTCTTGAGAAGCATTATAAAACTAATGAAAAGATATCAAAAATCTATCTCGTTGAAAAGTTTTTCACTTTGCAATTTGAAGACGAGAAGGTAATGATGCCGCAAGTCAAGGAACTTCTGAAGATGCAGCAGAACCTGGAGGAAGAGGGCATAAAGCAGGAAGATAAGTTCATGGTGGAGGCTATCGTCACCAAGCTTCCTCTAGGCTGGATCAAGTTCAAGACTGACATCTACCGTAAGAAGATGGAGATCCAGCTCGAAGATCTTCTTCACTGGATTCACATTGAAGATGAGGCCAGAGGACAACTGAAGTTGGATTCCCTGTCCAAACAGTTGGCAAAGGCCAACTTGGTGCATGCTGGTGATTCCAAGGAAAAGCAAAAGGCTTCTCACAACAAGAAAAAGAAGGACTTTAACCATCTGAAGGTGAAATCGGCTTCATTCAAGCCGAAGCCAAAGCCCAAGTTCGAAGTGACTTGCTTCAATTATGGCAAGAAGGGCCACTACCAGAGTGACTACAGATCTGAGCCCAAACAGACAGAGCAAGGTAAGCCTAATAAGGTTGCTATGATTGTGCAGGTTGTCACGACTGGTGTTGACTCTGACTGGTAGGTGAACACTAGCGCATCATGCCATGTTTGCTCAAAGAAGGAGTTATTCACCACCTACAAGCCTACATCTGAGAAGGTTATGGTGGTGAACTAGGCACAAGTAGAAGTTACAGGGATTGAAACAGTGGTACTGAACCTGACTTCGGGGAAGTCGCTGACGCTTCAGGATGTGAAGTATGCACCAATGATAGCCAAGAATCTGGTCTCAGGAAGTCTTCTCTACAACGCAGGCTTGAGGATGAACATTAATGCTGGACATATGGTGATATCTTTCAAAGGAATATATTTCGGAAAAGCTTTCTGTACCGAAGGGATTTTCAAACTTTAACTTGTAACTCCTGCTACAATGATAAATACAGTCGCTTCTTCTGGTTATTCTCTTGAGTTATGGCACAATAGAGTATGACATATTCATTGTAAAATAATAAACAAGATGTCTAGTCTAGGACTTATCTCTAAATATGGGGGTAAGAAGGTGGAGAAGTGTGAGGTCTATGCGTAGACAAAGATTACCAGAAAGTCGTTTAAGCGGGTTAACCGAAGCACAGATCTTCTGGAGTTGGTGCACTAAGATATCGGTGACTTCAAACAGTTCTCCACAAAGGCCAAGATAAAGTATTTTATTACATTCATCGAAGACTACTCAAAGTATGCGTTCGTCGATCTGCTCAAGTTAAATGATGAAGCATTCGAGAAGTTCAAGGAGTTCATGGCTGAAGCTGAACGTAATATAGGGCAACAACTCAAGAGACTTAGAAGTAATCGAGACGGAGAGTATATGTCTATTAAATTTATATTATTCTGTAAAGAATATAGAATTGTCAATGAGCCGACTGCTCCGTATTCTCCTCAATCAAATAGTGTAGCTGAGAGAAAGAACAGGACGTTGACAGAAATGATGAACTCAATACTATTAATTGCGGGTCTTTCAAACTACTTCTGGAAAGAAGCTGCTTTGACGACTATGTTTATCATGAATAGAGTGTCGTATGCAACATCCGATGTCACTCCTCATGAACTCTGGTTCAATGTCAAACCCAACTTGAATGTCATTCGAGTGTGGGGGTGTCTGGCATATATGAAGCTCCCGGACTTGAAGATTTTGTTAATCCCCTAAAATTTTAAATTTTATTTAAAGTAATTTTTATTAAATTATGGAATTTCTTTAGAGTATTTTCATAATTAATTAGAAAATAAATTATATTGATTTAATTTACTTAGATAAATACTCATTTAGAATTATTGCACAAAACTATTATTTTTATTACATTTTATTTTAGGAATCCTTGTTAAAGGGTGATAGATTTTTAGAATTTATTTTTGTGTATGAATATTTGATTTTGGATTTATAACCCCATCCATATTTGTAAATATATATAAGTAAATAATATATAGTTATTAATAATAATAATAATAATAATAATAATAATAATAATAATAATAATAATAATAATAATAATAATAATAATAATAATAATAATAATAATAATAGTAATAGTAATAGTAATAATAAATAAAAAGAAAAATAAAAGAAAAACAAAAGAAAAGAAAAGACAAAGAAAAGAAAAAGAAAACATAAAAATCCAAAACATACTCCTTAACCTAAACCTAACCTAAAATCAATTCCTACTAATCCTAAACTAATCTCACCCTCAGCAAAACACCCCCTTCAGAACCCAGACCCCCCCCCCGGACCGATCTCTCTCTCTCTCTCTCTCTCTCTCTCTATATATATATATATATATATATATATATATATATATATATATATATATATATATATATATATATATATATATATATATATATATCGAATATACATTCACAACTCAAACCCTAACCCTAACCCTAGTACCCGACCCCAACACCGACCACCCGATGACCGGCGACTGATCACAGCCGCCGCCCCGCACCGCCGTAGCTGTCGGCGACCGCACCAGCGTCCGCCCGACCGCACGCCCGCGCGCCCGCTGGTGCATGTGCACAGCCCCGAGCCAATCTTCAAGGTGATGTATCTCTCTCATCTTTGATCCTTTTCTCGAGCAGTTTATCTGTGTACGTTCACAACCTAACCCTCTAGGATTTTCTTTCAAGCGGGACGCATTTTTGTGTCCTAGATTGGTCAAGAAATCGACCAAAAATTGACAGAAAAATCGACCATAAATAGTCCAGAATATTGATCCAAACCCCCATGTTCATGCCCAATTTGCAACCAACTTGTTTAATATTTTAAAAATATAATTGAAAGATTTTTTTCTCAATATTACCGAGAATTTTTTGTTCTTTTAGTTTTTATTAGTTTATTTTATTTGTTAAATTATTCGGCCTCCAAAACGATCAAAAACTTGGTAATTTAAAATTAAGATTTTGTGATACGGAGTACGCTCCGCCAAACGGGACCGTCTTATTTTATAACAATTGCACCGAAAGGCACATATGGTATATCCTGACGTGTGGGCTTTCGCAAAAGTTGATTCGGACGTATGTGCGTGTCGGAATCAACCCGTATCCGTAAAAAGTCTCCGTATAGCGACTTTTGCAAAATATCACCCCACTTTGTGTACGCCCGTCAGAATATGACAAAACTGGCGCCATTGGATTCGTAGTATCACGCTGGTCCTGTGACCCAAGTTTCACGCGATTCAGAGACAGTTGACCAAGGCGCTTATTCGCGGGCCCCACAGTTTGACTTAAAGGGCGAATCTGTGATCGGCTCATCAGAATTCAAAATTGAACATATCGTTGAGTTTGTATCGACATTTAGAATTTTTTAGACCTATAATTTATCCCATTTAGAGACCTTTACCTCTGACACATATTTTGGTGCAAAGTGGGCCACATGTGGAACCCGCATTGACCCGAAATTATCGTTTTGTCCCTGTGTCCAAATTGGACGAAAAGGTAGTATTTTCTAGCTATCTAGCTTATTCTGAGAAGATTGGTGATGTTCATTTCAGCATCGAGAGGCGTTCATTCGGATGCCATAGTTCTGATCCCTTGCGCTTGACGTTTGGACGCTTACACTACGCAGCCTTCTTGCCAGGCAAGTATACCTTATCAAATTGCTTACAGTACTTTGTATGCTTATCATATTTTTTTATATTCATCATTATATATATTTTCTTTCAGTCATAATTATATATTGTATATGTTGACACACACTTGACACATAGTATCATGGGAGGGGAGGACAGTCAATAGTCGTATGGGCTACCCACTCTGGTAAACCGTAGTAACTAGCATGCACTACGGTAGTATCGCAATGGTCGCTACCCTCATGGTATGACGGCTTCTGATGTACATGGAAGTGTGTGTGAGATAGATAGAGTAGCCTACACCTACCCATACGTCGAAAAGATTGTCCTCATTATGCATTCATGTAGATTGTCTAGTACAACGTACTTATATATTTTCTATCTATTATGCATATTTTACTGTATTCAATTGGCATACTTCTATGTATCTTGTTACGTCCCTCTGAGGGCCTGGTCCCTTTCTAGGTGTAGATGATCATGACTATTTACAAGCGCACGGATCAGGACTTGCTACTTCGTTATCTTTCGAGGAGGTCCTCTCTTCGAGTCTCATTGTTTATTAGATGTACTTATTTAGTTTTTCTTATATTCTAGTTTGGTAGTAGATTTGTCTCCACCCAACTACTTGTTCTTATCAAGCATTTTATACTTGATTCAGTTATATAGTTGATTGGTCATTTGATTCTATGGATGAGATCTAGTTATGCCCTGTGACCTATGACATAAATCTATACCACTTGTGAATTATTGTTCATAATACAGCGTACGTATATGTTATGATTTCCATATATTGGAGTTACCATATACATATGACTGACATACTTACGTATTCCTAGTCCTACGTATTTTGGGACAGGAACGTGATATATTTTTGTTGTGGCCCATGCAGGTTGAGAGCATATTGTCTCGGTTACGTTACTGTACCGAGCAAGCATGCGCATAGGATTAGAGTATAGGATCTCATCTACTTATTTAATCACCTTCCTTGATTTTATTTCACATTCTTATTTGATTGCTTGCATTGCATCTTGCTTGATCCTTTCACAACGTTAATCTTATCTTTTCTTTCGTGCTTAATAGGGATTAGAAAGATGACTTGTACTAGGTATATTCACTCTATTGTTCAATAACACTATTAGTTAAATTCTTGTAAGTGGGTAGTATGCCTCATAACCTAGTATCACAGTCCTTTTTACCCATTAATGAAGTATAATTGAATGACACCAACTATAGACTTCCATAAGAAGATAGTGTTTACCCAGACTGTAGAACTTAAAGGCCCATACTCCCATTTGGTCAACTAGAGACTTAGACAAGAAGTTAGTATGACAACTGTAGAGGCATAACACCGGACGAGTCTTATATTCTTTGTGAACTTGAATTATTTTGTACCTTCCTTCATCATAATCCAGCGTACTTATATTTTCTGGACTACCTCCACTTATGCTTCTATTTTATAGCCTAGTTTTGCAAGCTTATTCTTTTATCGAGATGCTAATTCTGAACACCATGGATGATACTCTGGCAGAGTCATACAACAAGATGGACTATGCTAAGGTCGTTTGGGAGCCTCTAGACAAGCATTACAATGTGGATGAGAACCGCAATAAGATACATATGACTGAAAATGTCTGAAATATGCGATTTGAAGACGACAAGATGTTGCCTCAAGTCAAGCAGTTTATCAAGTTACGTCAAAAACTTGAGGTTGATGGCATGCCCTTAAACATCGCCTTTGTCTTTATGGGTATTGTGGCCAAACTTCCGCCAGGATGGAGCAATTTTATCTCGGACATACACATGAAGAAGATGCAAATTAGCCATGATCAACTACTGTACAAAATCGATGTTAAAGATGAGTTGATGGCTCCAAACAAAGTGGACACGTTGTCCAAGCAGTTGGCAAAAGCCAACTTGCTACATACGGGCAACACCAAAGGGAAGTAGAAGGCTTCTCAATACAAGAAGGACTTCAACTATCTCAAGGTGAAGTAGGCTTCATTCAAGTCAAAGCCAAAGCCCAAGTCAGAACTGACTTGCTTTAACTGTGGCAAGAAGGGCCACTACCGAAGGGACTACAGATCTAAACCCAAACAAACAGAGCAAGGTGAGCCTAACAAGGTTGCTATGATTGCGTAGGATGTGATAGCTGGTGTTGACACTGACTGGTGGGTGGACACTGGCACATCCTGCCATATTTGCTTGAAGAAGGAGTTGTTTACCACCTACAAGCCTACAACTGAGAAGGTCGTGGTGGCAAACCAGGCGCAAGCTGAAGTACTTGGGACCGCCGTAATGGTGGTACTATATCTGACTTCGGAGAAGTCACTGACGTTTCAGGATGTGAAGCACGTACCGATAATAGCAAAAAATTTGATCTCAAAAAATTTGCTCTGTAATGCAGGCTTGAGGATGGACATCAATGCTTGACAGATGGTGATGTCGTATAAAGGAACATACTTCGGAAAAGCATTTTGTACCTAAGGGATATTCAAACTTTAGCTTATAACTCCTGCAAACAATGTTAATGCAGTCTCTTTTTCTGGTTACTCTTTTGAGTTATGGCATAATAGACTAGGACATGTTTACTATAAAAGGATAAATAAGATGTTTAGTCTAGGGCTTATCTCCAAATACGGGGGTAAGAAGGTGGAGAAGTGTGAGGTCTGTGCGCAGACAAAGATCACAAAAAAATCATTTAAATGGGTTAACCGAAGCACATATCTTATGGAATTGGTGCACTCAGATATCTGTAACTTCAAACAGTTCTCCACAAAGGCCAGGATAAAGTATTTTATTACATTCATCGACAACTACTCGAAGTATGCATTCGTCTATCAGATCTAGTCAATAGATAAAGCATTTGAGAAGTTTAAGGAGTTCAGGGCTGAGGCTGAACGTCAAATTGGGCAACAACTCAAGAGACTCAGAAGTGATCAAGACGGAGAGTATAGGTCTATTGAATTCACATCGTTCTGCAAAGAACATAGAATTGTCAATGAGACAACTGCTCCGTATTCTCCTCAATCAAATAGATTAGCTGAAAGAAAGAACATGACGTTGACAGAGATGATGAACTCAATGATGTTAACTACAGGTCTTCCAAACTGCTTCTGGAGAGAAGATGCGCTTATAGCTACTTTCATTCTGAACAGAGTGTTGTACGCAACTTTTGATGTCACTCCTCATGAACTCTGGTTCAAAGTCAGACCAAACTTGAATATCATTCAAGTGTGGGGGTGCTTGGCGTATGTGAAGCTTCTGGACTTGAAGATTCAGAAGCTGAATACGAGGACTACCAAAACTATCTTCCTAGGATATGCTGAAAAGAGTGATGCTCGAAGGTTTTTTGATATTGAGTCAAATCATATTATCGAATCTCGTGACGCAGAATTCTTTGAAGATAAATTTACAAGGCATAAGAACATTGTTATCGTGAGCATTCTGGAGAATAGTATGAGTGCACAGGAGAATAACACTTCCAATAAAGATATAGTCCAAGAAAAAGTTATCATTCCTGAGACAACGTTCGAACCAGAACTCGTAGAGCCGGTATCTAAGCGAGTAAGGAGATATAAGGACTTCGAAGATGACTTCGTCACCTATTATGTAGAAGCAGACCCGCTTATCTATAATGAGGCGATGAAGACAAGAGATGCTATCTTCTAGAAGGAGGCTATCAATGATGAGTATGAATCAATAACCTCCAACAACACTTGGGTGTTGGTCGATCTACCTGAAGGAGCAAAACCGATCGAATACAAGTGTATCTTCAAGAAGAAGATGAAGGCCGATGAAACTGTTGACAAGATCAAGGCAAGACTGGTTGCTAAGGGATTTTCTCAGAAGTAGAGGATCGACTACTTTGACACATATGCTCCAGTAGCACGGATGATGACTATCAGGATGTTGATTGCTCTAAGTGCAATTATAATCTAGTCATTCATCAGATGGATGTTAAGATAGCATTTCTGCATGGAGAATTGACCAAAGAGATTTACGTGCAACAGCCAAAAGGATTTGTCATCAAAGGACTTGAAGACAAAGTCTGCAAGTTGGTAAAATTATTATACGGTCTGAAGCAAGCTCCCAAGATGTGTCACGAGAAATTTGATAAAGTCATAAGATCAAACGGCTACAGGATCAGTAAAACGAACAAGTGTGTTTACACTAACATCGCTAACGGAAGAGGAGTCATCATTTGTCTATACGTGGATAACATGTTAATCCTGGGTACGGATCTAGCACGTGTCACTGAGACAAATAAGTTCCTATTATCTAAGTTCAGTATGAAGGACTTAGAGGATGCTAATGTTATCCTAGGGATAAAGATCATCCGGACAGACACTGGAGTGGAGCTGTCACAGTCTTATTATATAGAGAAGATACTCACACGTTATGGATATCAGGATCTTTTGGGGATCGATACTCCGTACAGGTGTGACAAGAAGCTGAAGCCAAATCCAAGGAAAAGTGTCAGGCCGCTGGAGTACTCAAGCATATCGGATGTCTGATGTATAAAATAACTACCACTAGGCCTGACATAGCTTTCACCGTAGGGATGTTGAGTCGGTTCACGAGCAATCCAGGAGTAGAGCACTGGAAAGCTGTGAAGAGAGTGATGAGATATCTCAAGAGAAATCAGAAGTATGCACTGTACTATAACGGTTATCCGACAATAGTGGAAGGCTTCAGTGATGCAAGCTGGTGGTCAGAAGTAGAGAGCGAAAGGTCCACAGGAGGATACATCTTCTCCGTGGGTGGAGTTGCTATATCGTGGAAGTCGAAAAAATATAAAATGCTCTCTCATTCCTCTATGGAATCTGAGTTCTATGCACTGACAGTTGTAGAAGATAAAATAGAGTGGCTTTGAGAGCTCATGTATGATCTTCCAGTAGTGGGTGCGCAAATTCTGATGGTACCGATTTACTGTGACAACCAAGCGACTGCAGCGGTAGCATTAAATGATCTCTTCAATAGAAAAAAGAGGACTGTACGACTAAGGCACAGGAAAGTGAATAATCTTATCAAGACTAGAGTCATTACCGTGATTGATGTTCGGAGCCAGGAAAATCTGGCTGATCCGTTCGCTAAAGGTCTTAAGCGCCAGCTGGTCGATGATACATCAATCAAGATGGGCTTGAAGACATTATGATGTTATGTCTTTGTAATCCTACCATTTCATTTTATGCTATTAGTTCAAAGAAAAATCTACTAGGCATCTAGTTACTGGTTCAAGGGAGGAACATTGACTTGGAGAACATCAGGAACAATGGGTAGTCCTTTGAGACATTGAGGGATTACAAACTCAGAACCACTGTTGTCTACTAATTGTTCTTTTGTATAAAACAATTCTGTGGGAGGATGGCTTAGACACCTTAATTAATAAATTCTCAGGCATTTTGAATGTCTGGTTTGCTTAATAGGAAGCACGGTACGCAACACTACAAAGGAAGATAAAGTCTCCATTATATAGTGGGTGACATCACCAAGAGGTTCCTCGGTAAGGGTAATGCCTCGGCTTCGTGAGCCATGTCACAACGGCGTAACACCGCACATAGGCAGGTAGCCTAATGCTATAGAATGAAGTCTAGACAGCACTATAAAGAGGCCGGTGTCCTCATGTTACAGTGGTATGACACTATAGAGGTAAAAGATATAAATTCTCGGCTATGCGTGCCATGTCACAGCAGCATAACACCGTAGGGCTTTATGCTGGGTAGTTTGGCACTTCAAAGAAGCTGGGACCTCATGCTACAGTGGCATGACACCAAGATGAGGTATAGCCTCAGTTCTGGGCTATGTCATAGCAGAATAACACCGCAAAGAAGCTCGAGGCTTCATGCCAAGGAATCTTTACAAGAACTCACCTAGAGTGTATGGAAAGAGATATAGGCTGTCTCTTGAGAAAAAACTTGTAGACGTCCAAAATATATACACCGAAACCAGGCGTGAACATGGTCTTTAATGTGCAACAGGAGGCACAGCTGATGTCATTATGTGAGTGGAAAGAATTGCAACTATGGTAAAGAATTTAAGGCTTAGTCCATTCTTGTATCATACTGTTGTTCGACCCATGCGAAAAGATTCAAGTCGAAGTGACATTTATCCTAATGCATGATGTACAGTCACTATGGAAAATGCTCAACGTATATATATTGAGATATGTGGGGGGTTGTTGGTGTTGTTTCCTTTGGACTAGTAAAAATAGTCCCACATTGGCTACACCATCAAGTGGGTATCTTAATATAATACTTTGTATGAGTTGAGGTGTGCACATGGGTTATGGTGGGGCACATGGGTGCCATGTGGGGGTATTTTTCCTAGGAGAAAAAAATGATTAACTCCTTAATGAAAGTATTTATGCTTTTTGTCATGCTCTTGCAATTACTTTCATAGGAGCTAAGCCCCAAAGGGGCTTAGCGACTCGGACTCAGACTCGGACTCGAACTTGGGCTCAAGGACGCAAAGTGGCACTTTGTTGGCGCACTTTACACTTAGTAGGTCAGCACCGGTGCTGGCGCTTGTGCGCATTTGATGCGCTCTCATGCGCTCAGGTATGCGCGAGCCGCATGCGCGGTCACTTGGGCGGGTCGCATGCGTGGTCGCCTGGGCAAGCCGTATGGGCTGCTGTATGCGCTGTCGCATGGGCTGTCGCATGCGCTGTCGCATGGGCTATCACATGTGCTGCCGTATGGGCTATCGTATGGGTTGTCGCATGCGTTATTGCTACGGATATATTTGAACGGTTATGGAAAGATATGGTCTGTTATACAGATATGGATCTTTTTGTGGGATTTAAAATTAATCGTGCCTATCTTTTAGGGATTCATAATTAATTTGTTCCTATCTTTTCGTAACTGATTGGCGGTTAGGGTTTTCACCTTCTCTCTATAATTACTCTCTTCGTGCCTCATTGAGAACGAGCTTCAAAAATTAGGAGACGAAGAGAGTTGTTTCTGTTGCCACCATTGGAGTCCAGGGAGTTCGTGCGAGTCCAGACAGAGGTGACAGCGAGCGTTCCAGAAATTTTTCGTGAACTTGTTGGATCCTGGAAGCAGATTGTGTGAGAACGAATCTTGTGATCTTTATCACCCCAACAAGCATAGTCTCTTCTTCTTCTTCTTCCTCCTCTCTTCTGTGAGTTGTAACTCTATTCTGTCCGTCTGCAACTACGATTGCAATAAAGAATGAGAGGTTCCTTTTCTGGTTATTGTTGTAACAGCAGGTTGTAATAGGATCCTTATATATAGTTCTTTGTGGAGATCGAGAATAGCCAGAGTGAAAACTTTTGTGTGAACCTCTGATCTCGACCACCAATTTTTCATCGTTTATATAGCCTTAGGAATAACAAAGTTCACCCAGGCAATGGCACACTGCCTGCAGCAAGGTCTCAAGTTACAGCTGCAACATCCATAATTGTAAGACTTGCAGTGGCACAGGGGTTCAGTCCTTCCTCCCTCCTTCCTGAACCCAACTCATCAACACCTTCACCATCAATCCTTACTACCAAGTCTGGATAGATCCTTCCCTTACCTGCTTCTAACTTACAGTGCACACACTGTGTGCACTGCTGCAGTGTCCCCCTTTATGGCTTGCAACAACTCGAGCCTCCCTTATTGCTCACTGATATCTGAAACACCCTCCTCCATTCTATATAATGGAACCACCAACCTATCCCCTATCTTTACAACAACATCAACAACAATAATGCACACAGTCAACCCACTTCACAACGAACAATGTTCACAGTCGAATTTCCCCCTCCTGTTAACATTTAAACACCACCACCAACACACAACCATCACAAATAACTTATATATATATATATATATATATATATATATATATATATATAAGTATTGGTATATACTAATATGTATATACACAATAATGTTGAGTGTACTCAATACACACACACTAATAGTCATTTTATCAAACTCCTTGAGTGCACAAATAGGATACTAATGATACGCACCCAAACAAAGTACCAAAACCCCCAATACCTAACAAAAACTAATTCAAGACATCAAATACATCTACATATAACAAAAGTGACTAGTTGCAATAGAATTTAAGGAGTAATTATACTAACATGCACAAAATCCTAAAATGAACCCCCGTATCATAGCGTATTACAAAGTATCATGATATACCCTACTCGTATCCAATTGTAGCTAGCCTTACACACTTAATCTAATTCTAGTTAGACCTAATTGACCTAATAACAAATATTTGGTACACCAATCTCGGAATTCCTCCAAATTAGGCACAAATCTTAATGTAGAAGTCATAATAAGGATCATATGAACCTAGTTCTTCTTCCTATGGGTAGTCCTAAGCTATGGAAGGGTTCTTAATGCTCTAATGCAACAACTAGAATATAATTAAAGGAGAGATTTAGAATTATACCTATTGGGAGATAGATTCCCAATAAAATACTAAATAGACACAATTATGATACAAGCTCTTAGCCATTTCCTTCTTCTCCAAGTGCTTTTTGCAATCCAAGCTCATATGCTTCTTAAATGATGAAAATGGAAGAAAATGAGAGTGATTGGTTTAGGGATGAATCAATTTGGAGAAGAACACAATTGGAAATCAATTTTGGAATGAGGAATGAAGACGAGAGAGAAAGACTCCACCCTAATAGGGAAGACCATGCTACCCCTCTCCCAAGCAACACACAATGTCTATTTTCCCCTACTAATAAGTCATGAAGGGTATTTAATTAGAAAGGTTAATTAAGGAAGCTTCTAGTTCTAATGAAAGGTTAATCTAATTTCTAATTAAAGCAAGAAAATGACTTAATAGAGTCTAATATGGCTAGTCTAACTATTGGGTTCAATGGGTCATGTCATGTCTAATTAGATCCACTAGTGTCAAGTCCAAATAATTAGTCTATTTCACTCATCAATAAATATTAAACTCATATATTATATAAATATAACACTATATATAATAAATATAAAATGACAAAACTATCCCTATCTAAAAATATGGTAGTGACAGAAAGAGTTTGTAATAGATGGTAAGGTTATGTCAGCTTGAACTTTGAGATTTATAGGACAACTTTGATTCAGGATTATAAGATTTGAGGGGAAGGGTGTTGGTTGTGAATAGTAGTGGGCATTGGTAGTGTGGGTCGATATGGTTTCAGTGGGAGGAGAAGAGGATATAAGAGTATTATGGGTGTCTGGACCAGAAAATAACTTCGGTGTTAGAACTTGGGATACAGTGGTGGTTGGACATCTGGTAGGTTGATATTGTGGGACATGATGGTGCAAGACTATTGGGGGAGGACGGGTTTTTGGTTTTTGGTTTAGGTTTGCTAGATGATGACAAGGGTGCAGATGAATTTTGAATTGGTTTTGGCAGTAAGGTAGTGGAGTGATAGGGATAGGTATTTATAACGATTTTGCTGGGAATAGGTAGTTTCGGGTTGGTTAACTGTAAATCCGGGTTATTGGGAAAAATCGATGCAGGAAAACTGCGAGGAAGGATGGGGACTTCGCCGGAGACAGTAGCCGGAGGATGGGTGTGGTGGCGCAACGCATTGGTGGAGGAGATAAGAGGGTGTAATACCTTGGAAATGTCTGCATGAGGCTCCTTGGGAGGAATTCTTGAATCAATATTCATGTCTGATACACATGGCCCAGAGTCAAGCAATATGGTGACGTTGGGGTTGGTGGTATTATCACATTCAATTTGGGATTGTGATTTAGGCTTGTTTGAATAGCGGGGAGACACCCCATTGCTGGCTTCCGATGACTCATTACTTTTGAATCAAAGTGCTTGAGAAGCACATATTGAAAAGTCGAGCCTTTTGTCAAGCAGTGACCGAATGTGGCTCAACACAGATTGTTGATTTTTTAAGGGCCATTTCTCAACACAGATTTGAGGTTTTAGCCATAGTTGAAATCATGAAAATAGTACGTACTTTTTATATATGATCATGAAAATAGATAGAAACTGAGAAAGGAGCAAAAATGAGGAAAGCATCTCAGATACATATTCATCCGAAGTCTACCATCCTAATTTAACTTGTAATTACATTTTTGCTATCAATTAACAACACTTAGGCTTAATTTGGTCTAGACAAGAGGCCCTCCCTTGAAGTACTCGGTGAAGGCCAAGGCGACCAGGCCGAGCATGGCGAACCTCCCGTTGAACATCTCGGCATCGGCAGTCATGAGCCCCCTGGACATGGACTGCACGCTTATGCCCTTGAAGAGAGGGATCAGCGACGCTGCAGAGAACACGGCACCGGCCAGTACGAACCACTGAAGGCCACCGTTCGTCAGCTGCATCGCCAAGTCATCTCCCCTGGCCAGCTCCACAGCCAAAGCAGACACGAACCCGACCATGGCCAGACGGCCGTTGATCCTCTCCGGTGCCGGGCCACTGAATGCTAGCACGTCCGAGAAGTTTACTTTGGGTGCCTTTGGAGGCTGCTCCTGCACACAAAGATATGGTTAAAGGTGAGATAGATTCATTCATACACCGTCGTCGACGCGACCGATAGGTGGAATTAATGTAAAAATCTTCAGCGACTACAGTTATGAATGACTACTACATGTCTACAAATAGATAGATCGCATGTACGGTACCTCTGCTGCTTGACACCGAATGCGCATGCCAGAGCCGGCACGGCCACAGCGGCTCCGCAACAAGCTAACAGAAGGAAGCCGCGCCGGAGAGCGGCTCGCAAAGGAGGCGACTCCTCGGAGCGCGGAGCTAGAAACACATGAATATTGTACTGTGGCTGAGGCTGCCATTGCAAGAGTTTTTTTGTCACAACAATATGTGATGAGGAGGAAGATGATCTCTAGCTTAGTGTGTTTTTTACATTGCTTTGGGCTGCCAACTTTATAGAAGCGAGCGGGCGGAGGGAGAGCATGTGGATCGAGCTGGTGGATGGATTGCTTGAGTGCACGTAGGCAGGCCTTGATGGTATGGTCATGTGGTCCACGCAGAGAGTTTGGACGTGGACCGGAGTAATGTCACATGAACTTGTAACCCAACGTGGACTGGGAAGGGACCAACCCTGCAATTTGGGAACGGATGGACGGACGGACGCTGTGGAGTCCTTGGTGTCTAGCGTCTTTGTCGTCTTCTTGTGTAGGTAATTTTTTTTTTTTTTTTTTTGACTTTCTGACATAACGCACGGTATCCGACGTAACGTTCGAAACTTTAATGCATATTATATTGCATGTCTTTGGACCCACTGTCCTTCAACTCTCACCATTTATAAATAGAAGGAATAATACGTTTTCGTGGCTTAATCGAGCCGATGACTCTCATTTAGATTAATTGGATAGGTTGATGGTAGAATCAACATTTACAAGAAAGTTTGGATTACTCTTTGCTCTTTTAAATTAGAGTGATATTTTGAATGATTTTTCAAACAAAGACTTTATGTGGTTTCAAACACTAGATTTTATGTGGTAGTTATTTTATATTACATCATATTTTCTTGTAATAGTTTGGGAGACTTTATATGCCTATATATGGTTTCGTTGTGAAACTTTATTTTTACTTAGTTGAAGTTCAAGGCTTGAACTATACACTATGGTCACTTTAACACCCTATTTTCTATTTGCCTCATCAATATGATGAAAACGGGTAGCACTGCTTGAGACTGATATTATATCGTGTGTTTCTTGAGACTGTTAGTTCCGAGGCTTAATCAAAGATGGTAGAATAGAGCCCAGGAACAGAGGTTTATGCAAACTTTTCAGTCTACCCTCTGTTTGATCCTGAAGTTGTAGTTGAGACTCAGAAATTCACGCAAACAAGTTTGTCCTATAATGAACTCGATTTCATCAAAGATAATAAAACACTTCCAATTACAACTACAACTAGATTACAAAACTATAGAATCACAATACGTTCTTCTTTGCAAACTCTCTTAAAATTGGGACAAAACGTTTACAATGAGAAGTAGAGGAAGAAGAAAGGAAGAAGAGCTTGCTGGGGTGATGAGGATCACCGTTGCTCAAAGCAAGATTCGTCCTACACGATCTGCTCACAGGAAGCAACAAGTTCTGAAATAAACTTCTGGAACGCTCATCGTCACCTCTGTCTAGAACTAGTACGAACTTCTCGAATCCTATGATAGGGGCAACAACTTACTCTCCCCGTCTCTCAATTTTGAAGTAAGTCCGCAACTGGTCATGAAGAGAGTATTTATAGAGTGGTTGAAAACCCTAACCCCGGTCGCCAACCAAAAATGAAAAGATAAGAATGAATCAAATTCAAATCCCACAAAAATCGTATCTGAATTAACGATCAAATTTTTCCATAACCGTTCAAATTTTGCAATCAGACAACAAATGCGCCCAGCTTGCTGTCATCGCATATGCTCGTTGCAGCACAGCCGCAGTCCCGCATAGACCCAACAGCGCGACAGCTCATGCGCGTATAAGCGCAACAGTGCATGCACGCATATGCGTAGACGCGCATAGCCTCTCATAGCCTGTGCATATCCAGCTTATGCACCCACGCTAGCAATCCTCTCAAAAACGAGTGCCATATGGCGTGCTAAGTGCAAAGTGTGCCACTTTGCGCCCTTGAGCCCGAGTCCGAGTCCGAGTCGCTAAGTCCCTTTGGGGCTTAGCTCCTAAGAGAAGTTTTTCAAAAGAGTGACAAAGACATAAATGTTTTCTTTGAGGAGTTTAACCTTAATCCTCCTAGAAAAATACCCCCACATGGCACCCACTTGTGCCCCATCATAACCCATGTGCATACCTCAACAACAAGTAAAGCTTTATATTGAGATACCCACTTGGAGTTGTAGTGGGACTATCTTTACTAGTCCAAACAAAAAATCCAACTGAGACTAGTTGGCAGTTTAGGATATTTTGACATTTTTGAGGAAATTTTGGCATTATGTTACTGTTATTACTGTTGCATTCTAATTTCTGTTAGTGATTGAGGATATTTTCTGTTACTATTGTTGGTTAATGTTACTGCTTGCATTCTAATTTCTGATGTTACTGCTGGTGGTATTGCTCTCTATAGATGATTTGAACTTATATTGTGCTACTTTTGTCCGATTCTCTTCCTCAGCCAGTGATCGATAAGGCATACACTGCATCCATTCGCTCATTGTGAAGAAGTGATAGAAGATAATATTCTCGGTATTTCATTCATCATAATATTACATATATATACATTCATATATCAACTTGGGGCCTAAGTCACATGGCCAATCACCATAAATATAACTTAATACAATGTAATCCCAATACCTCAATCACCATATATAGCCAGCCAATCACCATGTATAGCTAATCACCATAAATAAAATTTAATGATACAATTTAATCCCAATACCCCCCCCCTCAAGTTGGAGCATGCAAGTCACAAATGCACAACTTGCGCAAAAGAAACTCAAATTATCATTTGTCCAAAGCTTTGGTGAAAATATCTGCCAGTTGTCCATCCGTTAGCACATGAGATGGACGAATAACTCCAGCAAGAACATCATCCCTCAAAAAAATGATAATGCACCTCAATGTGTTTTGTGCACTCATGAAAAATTGGGTTCTACGCAGGATGTAAAGCAGATTGACTATCACAAAATAAATCCATAGCACACAAATATTGCACCCCCAAACTGCCAAGTAACCCCTTGAGCCACTTAAGCTCACACGTGACCGCAGCCATAGCACGGTACTCCACTTTGGTCGAAGAATGGGGCACCGTCACCTTTTTTTTGTCTCCCAAGAGATGGATGAATTACCAAGAAAAACCAACCAACCATACAAAGAGTGTCGTGTTATGGGACAACTCGTCCAATCAGAAATACACCACCCCCGGAATCGAAAATCACAGTTAGAGTGAAGAAGAATGCCTTGACTGGGACAACCCTTCAGATATCTAACAACCCTCAAAGACACATCACAATGATCACGCCGGGACTCATGCATAAACTGCGACAAGATGTGAACAGCATAAGCTAAATCCGGCCGAGTAAACAAAAGATAAATCAACCGTCCCACAAACCCTCGATATGCTTCTCCATCAGACAAAAGTGGACTTGTAGAGCGTGCAAGTTGATGATGTTGGTCCATAGAAAAGCTTGCGGGATTCGCCCCTAACAATCATGTCTCAGAGATAATGTCAAGTGTATATTTCCATTGACACAAAAAATACCTTCTTCACTTCGAGCTACCTCAACACCAAGAATTTACTTCAACGCCCCAAGGTCCTTCATATGAAAACATGTACTTAAATAATTCTTAAAGGCACAAAGAGCAGCAAAATTATTGCCAGAGAGAATCAAATCATCGTCTACACAAGAACATTTCTCTGAACATCGCACTTATGAAGAGTAAAAAACGAATAGTCAAAGTATGATTGGCAAAATCTGTACTCCCACAAAGAAGAAACCAACTTCGCAAACCAACAACGAGGCGCTTGTTTAAGCCTATAAAGAGATTTTTGAAGCCAACATACCTGACCAGGGTGTTTGGTTTGGAAACCAGGTGGTAGTTTCATATACACTTCTTCGGTAAGGTCTCCATGTAGGAAGGCATTATGAACATCCATCTGATGTAGTTCCCAATTCTTTGCTGTGACTACAACCAGAAATGCACGAGCAGTAACCATTTTTGCAACCGGAGCAAAAGTATAAGTATAATCAATCCCTTCAACCTGATAATTTCCAAAAACAACCAAACGGCTTTAAGTCGCTCAACACTCCCATCAGAGTTATACTTTATCTTGTACACCTACCGTCTCCCCAGAGCATGTTTTCCAGCCGGAAGCATATCCATGGTCCAGGTACCACTATCCTCCAAAGATTACAAAACTATAGAATCACAATACGTTCTTCTTTGCAAACTCTCTTAAAATTGGGACAAAACGTTTACAATGAGAAGTAGAGGAAGAAGAAAGGAAGAAGAGCTTGCTGGGGTGATGAGGATCACCGTTGCTCAAAGCAAGATTCGTCCTACACGATCTGCTCACAGGAAGCAACAAGTTCTGAAATAAACTTCTGGAACGCTCATCGTCACCTCTGTCTAGAACTAGTACGAACTTCTCGAATCCTATGATAGGGGCAACAACTTACTCTCCCCGTCTCTCAATTTTGAAGTAAGTCCGCAACTGGTCATGAAGAGAGTATTTATAGAGTGGTTGAAAACCCTAACCCCGGTCGCCAACCAAAAATGAAAAGATAAGAATGAATCAAATTCAAATCCCACAAAAATCGTATCTGAATTAACGATCAAATTTTTCCATAACCGTTCAAATTTTGCAATCAGACAACAAATGCGCCCAGCTTGCTGTCATCGCATATGCTCGTTGCAGCACAGCCGCAGTCCCGCATAGACCCAACAGCGCGACAGCTCATGCGCGTATAAGCGCAACAGTGCATGCACGCATATGCGTAGACGCGCATAGCCTCTCATAGCCTGTGCATATCCAGCTTATGCACCCACGCTAGCAATCCTCTCAAAAACGAGTGCCATATGGCGTGCTAAGTGCAAAGTGTGCCACTTTGCGCCCTTGAGCCCGAGTCCGAGTCCGAGTCGCTAAGTCCCTTTGGGGCTTAGCTCCTAAGAGAAGTTTTTCAAAAGAGTGACAAAGACATAAATGTTTTCTTTGAGGAGTTTAACCTTAATCCTCCTAGAAAAATACCCCCACATGGCACCCACTTGTGCCCCATCATAACCCATGTGCATACCTCAACAACAAGTAAAGCTTTATATTGAGATACCCACTTGGAGTTGTAGTGGGACTATCTTTACTAGTCCAAACAAAAAATCCAACTGAGACTAGTTGGCAGTTTAGGATATTTTGACATTTTTGAGGAAATTTTGGCATTATGTTACTGTTATTACTGTTGCATTCTAATTTCTGTTAGTGATTGAGGATATTTTCTGTTACTATTGTTGGTTAATGTTACTGCTTGCATTCTAATTTCTGATGTTACTGCTGGTGGTATTGCTCTCTATAGATGATTTGAACTTATATTGTGCTACTTTTGTCCGATTCTCTTCCTCAGCCAGTGATCGATAAGGCATACACTGCATCCATTCGCTCATTGTGAAGAAGTGATAGAAGATAATATTCTCGGTATTTCATTCATCATAATATTACATATATATACATTCATATATCAACTTGGGGCCTAAGTCACATGGCCAATCACCATAAATATAACTTAATACAATGTAATCCCAATACCTCAATCACCATATATAGCCAGCCAATCACCATGTATAGCTAATCACCATAAATAAAATTTAATGATACAATTTAATCCCAATACCCCCCCCCCCTCAAGTTGGAGCATGCAAGTCACAAATGCACAACTTGCGCAAAAGAAACTCAAATTATCATTTGTCCAAAGCTTTGGTGAAAATATCTGCCAGTTGTCCATCCGTTAGCACATGAGATGGACGAATAACTCCAGCAAGAACATCATCCCTCAAAAAAATGATAATGCACCTCAATGTGTTTTGTGCACTCATGAAAAATTGGGTTCTACGCAGGATGTAAAGCAGATTGACTATCACAAAATAAATCCATAGCACACAAATATTGCACCCCCAAACTGCCAAGTAACCCCTTGAGCCACTTAAGCTCACACGTGACCGCAGCCATAGCACGGTACTCCACTTTGGTCGAAGAATGGGGCACCGTCACCTTTTTTTTGTCTCCCAAGAGATGGATGAATTACCAAGAAAAACCAACCAACCATACAAAGAGTGTCGTGTTATGGGACAACTCGTCCAATCAGAAATACACCACCCCCGGAATCGAAAATCACAGTTAGAGTGAAGAAGAATGCCTTGACTGGGACAACCCTTCAGATATCTAACAACCCTCAAAGACACATCACAATGATCACGCCGGGACTCATGCATAAACTGCGACAAGATGTGAACAGCATAAGCTAAATCCGGCCGAGTAAACAAAAGATAAATCAACCGTCCCACAAACCCTCGATATGCTTCTCCATCAGACAAAAGTGGACTTGTAGAGCGTGCAAGTTGATGATGTTGGTCCATAGAAAAGCTTGCGGGATTCGCCCCTAACAATCATGTCTCAGAGATAATGTCAAGTGTATATTTCCATTGACACAAAAAATACCTTCTTCACTTCGAGCTACCTCAACACCAAGAATTTACTTCAACGCCCCAAGGTCCTTCATATGAAAACATGTACTTAAATAATTCTTAAAGGCACAAAGAGCAGCAAAATTATTGCCAGAGAGAATCAAATCATCGTCTACACAAGAACATTTCTCTGAACATCGCACTTATGAAGAGTAAAAAATGAATAGTCAAAGTATGATTGGCAAAATTTGTACTCCCACAAAGAAGAAACCAACTTCGCAAACCAACAACGAGGCGCTTGTTTAAGCCTATAAAGAGATTTTTGAAGCCAACATACCTGACCAGGGTGTTTGGTTTGGAAACCAGGTGGTAGTTTCATATACACTTCTTCGGTAAGGTCTCCATGTAGGAAGGCATTATGAACATCCATCTGATGTAGTTCCCAATTCTTTGCTGTGACTACAACCAGAAATGCACGAGCAGTAACCATTTTTGCAACCGGAGCAAAAGTATAAGTATAATCAATCCCTTCAACCTGATAATTTCCAAAAACAACCAAACGGCTTTAAGTCGCTCAACACTCCCATCAGAGTTATACTTTATCTTGTACACCTACCGTCTCCCCAGAGCATGTTTTCCAGCCGGAAGCATATCCATGGTCCAGGTACCACTATCCTCCAATGCCCGTATCTCCTTCTGCATAGCTTCTTGCCACCCTGCATCTTTAACCGCCTCTTTAAAGGAGGTCGATTCTGTACGTGCAGTTACAGCTGCAAGAAAATTTCTGTGTCCGAGAGAAAATTGATCACAATTCAAAAAATGTACTATAGGATAAGGAGTACCTGATGAGTGATTGGACGTGGTGGAACATTGGGAGGGGGGACTATGAGACAACTTTCATATTATATTTGTAACAAAGTTACGGAGCTTCACAGACAAAATCTTTGTACGATGCCACACCCCAGTGCACCCTCACCATTCGACACCACCACCGCCGCCTCATCCTCAGCTGTCGCAGCCGCCATGACTGCCTCTGCCATGGTGGCCTCCGTTGTCGTATCTTCCACGATGGCCTCGGCCTCAGCCGCGCTGTCCTCCTCGACGGCCTCAGCCTCCACGACGACCATCCCATCTATATGAGGTAGATCAAACCCCAAAGCATCATCGCCCAAGACAATGAGCGCCAGGTCAGGAGGAGCCATATCACCCAATTATCTTCAACAGAATAGAGAAACTCATTCTCATAAAATTTAACATCTCGAGAGACAAAAAAATTACCAGTAGCTAGATCATACAATTTTTAACCCTTTTTGCCATGGGGGTATCCCACAAAAATATACTTTCGACTGCGAGGAGCAAACTTATCCATCTTAGTTTTTTGGTTGTGGGCAAAACAAAGACAACCAAAAACACGTAATTCATCATAAGGAGGAGCACCAAATAATATTTTATAGGGGGTTTTAAAACCAAGAAGGCTCGAAGGAGTTAGATTGATCAAATAACCAGCTGCCAAAATACACTTACCCCAAAAAAAATTGACAAATTTTCCTAAAAACGTAAAGCACGTGCCACATTCAAAATATATTTATGTTTTCGTTTGACCCTCCCATTCTGCTGAGGTGTACCTACACAAGATGTCTGAAATAAAATACCATTCTGTGCAAAGTAGTCGCGCATGCAATTAAACTCAGTACCATTATCACTTCGCACAATACGAACTTTAGAATTAAATTGTGGCTCAATAGTAGAAAAAATGATGAGAATATCTTGTATATTTAAGTCTTATCAATCAACAAAAATACCCAAAAATACGAGAAAAATTATCCACAATCGTCAAAAAATATCGAGCTCCACATGAAGAAGGCGTAGGATACGGCCCCCAAAGATCATAATGTATCAAATCAAAAATTGTAACAGCCCGAGAGTTACTAATAGAAAATATATCTATAGTTTGCTTTGCTTGATGGCAAACTTCACATGTCTTATTCACTGAACTACTAAAGCTACTGACAACGGGAAGTGACTTTACTACTTTATCAGAAGGATGCCCAAGTCGTTGATGCCAAATTTCCATAGAAGTCGTCGACCCAGTCACTGCCAAGGCCTGAGTCTTTGGTACAATAGAAAAGTAGTAGAGTCCATCCCGCCGTTTATAGACGCCAATCAGGGTCCTCAAACTGGGGTCATGTATCACGTATAATTTTTTAGTGAATTGTACAACACAATTTATATCATCAATAAGATGGGCCGCAAAAATTAAATTATAATATAATTGAGGTACGAATAGAACATTCGTGAGAACCACACCTGGTGCAAGAGCAACACGCTCATAGCACGAGGCCACCACAATATGTCCGTCCGGGAGTCCAACCGGATACTCCTCCATTGCCGTCACCCTCGACAATAAATCTAAATTTCTCGTAACATGATTCGAAGCGCCTGTATCAATAATCCAAGTGCAATGGACTTACCCACCATACGATTCTCCGGAAATTTATCTCCATCTTCTTCTTTAAGTGTGCAGTGCAACTACTATGCTACTTTGTTCATGTGTTGTGCAATATTGGGTTGGGATTAGGTTAGCCATTGTTATTTCTTTCTTGTATTATCCTATTACTGGCTAATATACATGTTTCTTTTATTTATTAAATTCCAGGTTGCTTCAACCCCAATGCCAATAATGTAAGAGAACAAGATGGTACTGAAGATCAAATAGCCAATTTACTTGTAATAAAGATTGTAATAGACAAGAACATAATGTTTGTAATATATTAGGACAAAATATTTGTAATGAGATATGCAGTCTGCAGTATGCAACATCATATTTGTATTTTTTTTACTGAGATAGCAAAATTTGAAATATTTAATGGAAATTTAGTTATGTTTATTGGAAATTCAGTTATGTTTAACATTGCATATTTTCTGTAACTTTTTTCTGAGATGTAAAATTATCTTATGTTTATTTGCAGTATTTTATTTTTTACATTTCTATTTGCTTGTAAAATGTCCCAACCTTGTCCAATATGCCAAGGGCCTATCAACCGATCAAACCAAACTAACATAACCAATTTTGTTCGGTTTGGTTTGTTTCAGTTTTGAAAATTTTTAGGTTCGGATCGGATTTTGATCCTATTAATTAGGTTCATGTTTTTTTTTGTTTGGACCGAACCAAATGTTTGCTCTCCCTAGCTATGTGCTCTCTGCACCGTATGTTTTTTCTCCTTTGAGTTCACTATTTTAAGGAATTTCATTCTATATGCTTGCACCTTAGGAGACGAAGAGAGTTGCTGATGTCGCCACCATTGGAGTCCAGGGACTTCGTAAGGGTCCAGACAGAGATGACAATGAGCATTCTAGAAGTTCTACATGAACTTGCTGATTCCTGGGAGCAGATCGTGTGGAGCAAATCTTGCTTTGAGCAACGATGTTCTTTATCACCCCAACAAGCAACATCTCTTCTTCTTCTTCTTCTTCTTCTTCTTCTTATTTTTCTTACTTCTCTCTGTTCTGTCCGTTTGCAACTATGATTAGAAGAAAGAACGAGAATATAGTTTTCTCTGATTCTATTATTATCTTGTTTCAAGTTTTAATCAAATCCTATATATTATCTTTTTGTTGGATCGAGAGATATCAGGAAGGGAACTCTTATGTGAACTCCTGATCTCGACTTCAACTTCTGGTTCTACTATTTTTTATTAAGCTTCGGGACTAACAATCTCAAAGGAAGATCCGATTAAGATGGAGAACCGATCAAACCTTCTCTATACTAGCTTTCACAAGCTTGAGAAATTTGATGGCAAATACTATAATATTTGGAAGATGAAGATCTCTCTGAATCTTTGCCTTGTCAAAGTTTCTTATATGTTGGTTGATCCAGAATCTACCATCCTTGAAGACGGATGAGAACTTGAAGTTTGTGTGGCATAGGTCGTGCACAACAAGTGGAAAGAAGATAACAACCTTTGCAGGCTATTGATCCTCAATACAATGGAGGACTCGATGGCAGAGTCTTACAGCAAGAAAGAGAAGGCGAAAGACGTCTGGGAAGCTCTTGAGAAGCATTACAAAACTAATGAAAAGATGTCAAAAATTTATCTCGTTGAAAAGTTTTTCACTTTATAATTTGAAGACGAGAAGGTAATAATGCTGCAAGTCAAGGAACTTCTAAAGATGCAGTAGAACCTGGAAGAAGATGGCATAAAGCAGGAAGATGAGTTCATGGTGGAGGCTATCGTCATAAAGCTTCCTCCAGGCTGGATCAAGTTCAAGACTGACATCTACCGTAAGAAGATGGAGATCCAGCTCGAAGATCTTCTTCACTGGATTCACATTGAAGATGAGGCCAGAGGACAACTGAAGTTGGATTTCCTGTCCAAACAGTTGGCAAAGGCCAACTTGGTGCATGCTGGTGATTCCAAGAAAAAGTAGAAGGCTTCTCACAATAAGAAAAAGAAGGACTTTAACCATCTGAAGGTGAAGTCGGCTTCATTCAAGCCGAAGCCAAAGCCCAAGTTCGAAGTGACTTGCTTCAATTATGGCAAGAAGGGCCACTACCAGAGTGACTACAGATCTGAGCCCAAACAGACAGAGCAAGGTGAGCCTAATAAGGTTGCTATGATTGTGCAGGTTGTCACGACTGGTGTTGACTCTGACTGGTAGGTGAACACTAGCACATCATGCCATGTTTGCTCAAAGAAGGAGTTATTCACCACCTATAAGCCTACATCTGAGAAGGTTATGGTGGTGAACTAGGCACAAGCTGAAGTTACAGGGATCGAAACAGTGGTGCTGAATCTGACTTCGGGGAAGTCGCTGACACTTCAGGATGTGAATTATGCACCAATGATAGCCAAGAATCTGGTCTCAGTAAGTCTTCTCTGCAACGCAGGCTTGAGGATGAACATTAATGCTGGGCATATGGTGATATCTTTCAAAGAAATATACTTTGGAAAAGCTTTCTGTACCGAAGGGATTTTCAAACTTTAACTTGTAACTCCTGCTACAATGATAAATATAGTCGCTTCATCTGGTTATTCTCTTGAGTTATGGCACAATAGAGTAGGACATGTTCATTGTAAAAGAATAAACAAGATGTCTAGTCTAGGACTTATCTCCAAATATGGGGGTAAGAAGGTGGAGAAGTGTGAGGTCTGTGCGTAGACAAAGATTATCAGAAAGTCGTTCAAGCGTGTTAACCGAAGCACAGATCTTCTGGAGTTGGTGCACTAAGATATCGGTGACTTCAAACAGTTCTCCACAAAGGCCAAGATGAATTATTTTATTACATTCTTCGACGACTACTCGAAGTATGCGTTCGTCGATCTGCTCCAGTCAAATAACGAAGCATTCGAGAAGTTCAAGGAGTTCATGGCTGAAACTGAACGTCATATAGGGCAACAACTCAAGAGACTTAGAAGTAATCGAGGCAGAGAGTATATGTCTATTAAATTTATATTATTTTGTAAAGAATATGTAATTGTCAATGAGCCGACTGCTCCATATTCTCCTCAATCAAATAGTGTAGCTGAGAGGAAGAATAGGACGTTGACAGAAATGATAAACTCAATACTGTTAATTGTGGGTCTTCCAAACTACTTCTGGAAAGAAGCTGCATTGACGACTATGTTTATCATGAATAGAGTGTCGTATGCAACATCCGATGTCACTTCTCATGAACTCTGGTTCAATGTCAAACCCAACTTGAATCTCATTCGAGTGTGGGGGTGTCTGGCATATATGAAGCTCCCGGACTTGAAGATTTTGTTAACCCCCTAAAATTTTAAATTTTATTTAAAGTAATTTCTATTAAATTATTGAATTTCTTTAGAGTATTTTCATAGTTAATTAGAAAATAAATTATATTGATTTAATTTACTTAGATAAATACTCATTTAGAATTATTGCATAAAACTATTATTTTTATTTTATTTTATTTTAGGAACCCTTGTTAAAGGGTGATAGATTTTTAGAATTTATTTTTGTGTATGAATATTTAATTTTGGATTTATAACACTATCCATATTTGTAAATATATATATGTAAATAATATATAGTTAATAATAATAATAATAATAATAATAATAATAATAATAATAATAATAATAATAATAGTAATAGTAATAGTAATAGTAATAATAAATAAAAAGAAAAATAAAAGAAAAACAAAAGAAAAGAAAAGACAAAGAAAAGAAAAAGAAAACATAAAAATCCAAAACCTACTCCTTAACCTAAACCTAACCTAAAATCAATTCCTACTAATCCTAAACTAATCTAACCCTCAGCAAAACACCCCCTCCAGAACCCAGACCCCCCCCCCCCGGACCGATATCTCTCTCTCTCTCTCTCTCTCTCTCTCTCTCTCTCTCTCTCTCTCTCTCTCTCTCTCTCTATATATATATATATATATATATATATATATATATATATATATATATATATATATATATATATATATATATATATATATACCTATCGAATATACATTCACAACTCAAACCCTAACCCTAACCCTAGTACCCGACCCCAACACCGACCATCCGATGACCGACGACCGATCACAGCCGCCGTCCCGCGCCGCCGCAGCTGTCGGCGACCGCACCAGCGTCCGCCCGCCCGCGCGCCCGCTCGTGCATATGCACAGCCCCGAGCCCATCTTCAAGGTGATGTATCTCTCTCATCTTTGATCCTTTTCTCGAGCGGTTTATCTGTGTACGTTCACAACCTAACCCTCTAGGATTTTCTTTCAAGCGGGACGAGTTTTCGTGTCCTAAATTGGTCAAGAAATCGACCAAAAATTGACCGAAAAACTGACCAAAAATAGTCCAGAATATTGATCCAAACCCCCATGTTCATGCCCAATTTGTCACCAACTTGTTTAATATTTTCAAAATATAATTGAAATTTTTTTTCTCAATATAACTGAGAATTTTTTTATTTTTTTAGTTTTAATTAGTTTGTTTTATTTGTTAAATTATTCGACCTCCAAAACAACCAAAAACTTGGTAATTTAAAATTAAGATTTTGTGATACGGAGTAAGCTCCGCCAAACAGGACCGTCTCGTTTCATATCAATTGTACCGAAAGGCGCGTATGGTATATCCTGACGTGTGGGCTTTCACAAAAGTTGATTCGGACGTATGTGTGCGTCGGAATCAACCCGTATCCGTAAAAAGTCCCCGTATAGCGACTTTTGCAAAATACCATCCCACTTTGTGTACGCCCGTCAGAATGAGACAAAACTTACGACATTGGATTCGTGGTATCACGCTGGTCCTGTGACCCAAGTTTCACGCGATTCAGAGACAGTTGACCAAGCCGCATATTCGCGGGCCCCACAGTTTGACTTAAAGGGCAAATTTGTGATCGGCTCACCGAAATTTAAAATTGAACATATCGTTGAGTTCGTATCGACAAGCTGAAGTACTTAGGACCAGAATGGTGGTAGTGAATCTGACTTCGGGGAAGTCACTGACGCTTCAGGATGTGAAGCACGTACCGGTAATAGCAAAAAATCTGGTCTCAAAAAATCTGCTCTACAACGCAGGCTTGAGGATGGACATCAATGCTGGACAGATGGTGATGTCGTTTAAAGGAACATACTTCAAAAAAATATCTTGTACCTAAGGGATATTCAAACTTCAGCTTATAACTCCTGCAAACAATGTTAATGCATTCTCTTATTCTGGTTACTCTTTTGAGTTATGGCATAATAGACTAGGACATGTTTACTATAAAAGGATAAACAAGATGTTTAGTCTAGGGCTTATCTCCAAATATGGGGGTAAGAAGGTGGAGAAGTGTGAGGTCTGTGCGCAGACAAAGATCACAAGAAAATTATTTAAACGGGTTAACCGAAGCACATATCTTATAGAATTGGTGCACTTAGATATCTGTGACTTCAAACAGTTCTCCATAAAGGGCAGGATAAAGTATTTTATTACATTCATCGACGACTACTCGAAGTAGGCATTCGTCTATCAGATAAGTTAATAAATGAAGCATTTGAGAAGTTCAAGGAGTTCAGGGCTGAGGCTGAACGTCAAATTGGGCAACAACTCAAGAGACTCAGAAGTGATCGAGACGGAGAGTATATGTCTATTGAATTCGTATCGTTCTGCAAAGAATATAGAATTGTCAATGAGACAACTTCTCTGTATTCTCCTCAATAAAATAGATTACCTGAAAGAACGAACATGACGTTGACAGAGATGATGAACTCAATGATGTTAACAACAGGCCTTCTAAACTGCTTCTGGAGAGAAGATGCGCTTACAGCTACTTTTATTCTGAACAGAGTGTCGTACGCAACTTTTGATGTCACTCCTCATAAACTCTGGTTCAAAGTCAGACCAAACTTGAATATCATTCAAGTGTGGGGGTGACTGGCGTATGTGAAGCTTCCAGACTTGAAGATTCAGAAGCTGAATACGAGGACTACCAAAACTATCTTCCTGGGATATGCTGAAAAGTGTGATGCTCGAAGGTTTTTTGATATTGAGTCAAATTATATCATCGAATATCGCACGCAGAATTCTTTGAAGATAAATTTGCAAGGCATAAGAACATTGTTATCGTGGGCATTCTGGAGAATAGTGTGAGTGCACAGGAGAACAACACTTCCAATAAAGATGTAGTCTAAGAAAAAGTTATTATTCCTGAGACAACGTTCGAACCAGAACTCGTAGAGTCGGTATCTAAGCGAGTAAGGAGACACAAGAACTTCGAAGATGACTTCGTCACCTATTATGTGGAAGCAGACCCGCTTATCTATGATGAGGCGATGAAGACAAGAGATGTTGTCTTCTAGAAGGAGGCTATCAATGATGAGTATGAATCAATAACCTCCAACAATACTTGGGTATTGGTCGATCTACCTGAAGAAGCAAAATCGATCGAATGCAAGTGTATCTTCAAGAAAAAGATAAAGGCCGATGGAACTGTTGACAAGTTCAAGGCAAGACTGGTTGCTAAGGGGTTTTCTCAGAAGTAGGGGATCGACTACTTTGACACATATGCTCCAGTAGCACGGATGATGACCATCTGGATGTTGATTGCTCTAAGTGCAAATATAATCTAGTCATTCATCAGATAGATGTTAAGATAGCATTCCTGCATGGAGAATTGACCGAAGAGATTTACATGCAATAGCCAGAATGATTTGTCATCATAGGGCTTGAAGACAAAGTCTGCAAGTTGGTAAAATTATTATACGGTCTGAAGCAAGCTCCCAAGATGTGTCATGAGAAATTTGATAAAGTCATAAGATCAAATGGCTACAGGGTCAGTGAAACGAACAAGTACGTTTATACTAAGATCGTTAACGGAAGAGGAGTCATCATTTGTCTATACGTGGATAATATGTTAATCCTGGGTACGGATCTAGCATGTGTCACTGAGACCAATAAGTTCCTATTATCTAAGTTCAGTATGAAGGACTTAGGGGATGCTAATGTTATCCTAGGGATAAAGATCATCCGGACAGACACTGGAGTGGAGCTGTCACAGTCTTCTTATATAGAGAAGATACTCACACGCTATGGTTATCAGGATCTTTTGGGGATCGATACTCCATACAGGTGTGACAAGAAGCTGAAGCCAAATCCAAGAAAAAGTGTCAGACAGCTGGAGTACTCAAGCATCATTGGAAGTCTGATGTATAAAACAACTACCACTAGGCCTAACATAGCTTTCGCCGTAGGGATGCAGAGTCAGTTTACGAGCAATCCAGGAGTAGATCACTGGAAAGCTGTGAAGAGAGTGATGAGATATCTCAAGAGAAATCAGAAGTATGCACTGTACTACAACGGTTATTCGACAATAGTGGAAGTCTTCAGTGATGCAAGCTGGTGGTCAGAAGTAGAGAGCGAAAGGTCCACAGGAGGATACATCTTCTCCGTGGATGGAGTTGCTATATCGTGGAAGTCAAAAAATATAAAATGCTCTCTCATTCCTCTATGGAATCTGAGGTCTATGCACTGACAGTTGTAGCAGATAAAGTAGAGTAGCTTTGAGAGCTCATCTATGATCTTCCAGTAGTGGGGCACAAATTCTGATGGTACCGATTTACTGTGACAACCAAGCAACTGCAGCGGTAGCATTAAATGATCTCTTCAATAGGAAAAAAAGGACTGTACGACTAAGGCACAGGAAAGTGAATAATCTTATCAAGACTAGAATCATTACCGTGATTGATGTTCGAAGCAGGAAAATCTGGCTGATCCGCTCGCTAAAGGTCTTAAGCGCCAGCTGGTCTAGGATACATCAATCAAGATGGGCTTGAAGACATTATGATATTGTGTCTTTCTAATCCTACCATTTAGTTTTATGCTATTAGTTCAAAGAAAAATCTACTAGGCATCTAGTTACTGGTTCAAGGGAGGAACACTGACTGGGAGAATATCAGGAACAATGGGTAGTCCTTTGAGACATTGAGGGATTACAAACTCAGAACCACTGTTGTCTACTAATTGTTCTTTTGTGTAGAACAATTATGTGGGAGGATGGCTTAGACACCTTAATTAATAAATTCTCAGGCATTTTGAATGTCTGGTGTGCTTAATAGGAAGCATGGTAGCGGAATACTACAAAGGAACATAAAGTCTCCATTCTACAGTGGGTGACATCACCAAGAGGTTCCTCGGTAAGGGTAATGCCTCGGCTTCGTGAGTCATGTCACAACGGCGTAACACCGCACATAGGCAGGTAGCCTAATGCTATAGAATGAAGTCTAGACAGCACTATAAAGAGGCTGGTGTCCTCATATTACAGTGGTGTGACACCACAGAGGTAAAAGATATAAATCCTCGGCTATGCGCGCCATGTCACTGCAGCATAACACCGTAAGGCTTTATGCTGGATAGTTTGGCACTTCAAAGAAGCTGGGACCTCATGCTACAGTGGCATGACACCAAGATGAGGTATAGCCTCAGTTCTGGGCCATGTCATAGCAGAATAGCACCGCAAAGAAGCTCGAGGCTTCATGCCAAGGACTCTTTACAAGAACTCACCTAGAGTTTATGGAAAGAGATATAGGCCGTCTCTTGAGAAAAAACTTATAGACGTCCAAAATACATACACCGAAACCTGGCATGAACATGGCCTTTAATGTGCAACAGGAAGCACAGCTTATGTCATTATGTGAGTAGAAAGAATTGTAACTATGGTGAAGAATTTAAGGCTTAGTCCATTCTTGTATCATACTGTTGTTCGACCCATGCGAGAAGATTCAAGTCGAAGCGACATTTATCCTAATGCATGATGTACAGTCACTATGGGGAACGCTCAACGTATATATATTAAGATATATGGGGGATTGTTGGTGTTGTTTCCTTTGGACTAGTAAAAATAGTCCCACATTGGCTACACCATCAAGTGGGTATCTTAATATAATACTTTGTATGAGTTGAGGTATGCACATGGGTTGTGGTGGGGCACATGGGTGCCATGTGGGGGTATTTTTTCTAGGAGAAAAAAATGACTAACTCCTTAATGAAAGTATTTGTGCTTTTTGTCATGCTCTTGCAATTACTTTCATAGGAGCTAAGCCCCAAAGGGGCTTAGCAACTCGGACTCGGACTCGAACTCGGGTTCAAGGACGCAAAGTGGCGCTTTGTTGGCGCACTTTACACTTAGCAGGTCAACACCGGCGCTGGCGCTTATGCGCATTTGATGCGCTCTCATGCGCTCAGGTATGCGCTAGCCGCATGCGCGGTCGCTTGGGCGGGTCGCATGCGTGGTCGCATGGGCAGGCCGCATGGGCAAGCCGCATGGGCTGTCGCATGGGCTGCTTCATGCGCTGTCGCATGGGCTGTCTTATGCGTTGTCGCATGGGCTATCGCATGTGCGGCCGCATGGGCTGTCGTATGGGTTGTCGCATGCGTTGTTGCTACGGATATATTTGAACGGTTATGTAAAGATATGGTCTGTTATACAGATACGGATCTTTTTGTGGGATTTAAAATTAATCGTTCCTATCTTTTAGGGATTCATAATCAATTTGTTCCTATCTTTTCGTAACTGATGGGCGGTTAGGGTTTTCACCTTCTCTCTATAATTACTCTCTTCGTGCCTCATTGAGAACGAGCTTCAAAAATTAGGAGACGAAGAGAGTTGTTTCTGTTGCCACCATTGGAGTCCAGGGAGTTCGTGCGAGTCCAGATAGAGGTGACAGCGATCGTTCCAGAAGTTCTTCGTGAACTTGTTGGATCCTGGAAGCAGATTGTGTGAGGACGAATCTTGTGATCTTTATTACCCCAATAAGCATAGTCTCTTCTTCTTCTTCTTCCTCCTCTCTTCTGTGAGTTGTAACTCTGTTCTGTCCGTCTGCAACTTCGATTGCAATGAAGAACGAGAGGTTCCTTTTCTGGTTATTGTTGTAACAACATATTGTAATAGGATCCTTATTTATAGTTCTTTGTGGAGATCGAGAATAGCCAGAGTGGAAACTTTTGTGTGAACCTCTGATCTCGACCACGCGGTTTTTTATCGTTTATATAGCCTCAGGAATAACAAAATTCACCCAGGCAATGGCACACTGCCTACAGCAAGGTCTCAAGTTACAGCTGCAACATCCACAATTGTAAGACTTGCAGTGGCACAGGGGTTCAGTCCTTCCTCCCCTCCTTCCTGAACCCAACTCATAAACACCTTCACCATCAATCCTCACTACCAAGTCTGGACAGATCCTTCCCTTACCTGCTTCTAACTTACAGTGCACACACTGTGTGCACTGCTGCAGTGTCCCCCTTTATGGCTTGCAACAACCCGAGCCTCCCTTTTTGCTCACTGATATCTGAAACACCCTCCTCCATTCCATATACTGGAACCACCAACCTATCCCCAATCTTAACAACAACATCAACAACAATAATGCACACAGTCAACCCACTTCACAACGAACAATGTTCACAGTCGAATTTCCCCCTCCTGTTAACATTTAAACACCACCACCAACATACAACCACCACAAATAACTTATATATATATATATATATATATATAGGTATATACTAATATGTATATACACAATAATGTTGAGTGTACTCAATACACACACACTAATAGTCATTTTATCAAACACCTTGAGTGCACAAATAGGATACTAATGATACGCACCCAAACAAAGTACCAAAACCCCAATACCTAACAAAAACTAATTCAAGACATCAAATACATCTACATATAACTAAAGTGACTAGTTGCAATAGAATTTAAGGAGTAATTATACTAACATGCACTAAATCCTAAAATGAACCCCCGTATCATAGCGTATTACAAAGTATCATGATATACCCTACTCGTATCCAATTGTGGACACGTAGCTAGCCTTACACACTTAATCTAATTCTAATTAGACCTAATTGACCTAATAATAAATATTTGGTACACCAATCTCGAAATTCCTCCAAATTAGGCACAAATCTTAATGTAGAAGTCATAATAGGGATTATATGAACCTAGTTCTTCTTCCTATGGGTAGTCCTAAGCTATGGAAGGATTCTTAATACTCTAATACAACAACTAGAATATAATTAAAGGAGAGTTTTAGAATTATACCTATTGGGAGATAGATTCCCAATGAAATGCTAAATAGACACAATTATGATACAAGCTCTTAGCCATTTCCTTCTTCTCCAAGTGCTTCTTGCAATCCAAGCTCCTATGCTTCTTAAATGATAAAAAGGGAAGGGAATGAGAGTGATTGGTTTAGGGATGAATCAATTTGGAGAAGAACACAATTGGAAATTAATTTTGGAATGAGGAATGAAGACGAGAGAGAAAGACTCCACCCTAATAGGGAAGACCATGCTACCCCTCTCCCAAGCAACACACGATGTCTATTTTCCCGTACTAATAAGTCATGAAGGGTATTTAATTAGAAAGGTTAATTAAGGAAGCTTCTAGTTCTAATGAAAGGTTAATATAATTTCTAATTAAAGCAAGAAAATGACTTAATAGAGTCTAATGTGGCTAGTCTAACTATTGGGTTCAATGTGTCATATCATGTCTAATTAGATCCACTAGTGTCAAGTCCAAATAATTAGTCTATTTCACTCATCAATAAATATTAAACTCATATATTATATAAATATAACACTATATATAATAAATACAAAATGACAAAACTATCCCTATCTAAAAATATGGTAGTGACAGAAAGAGTTTGTAATAGATGGTAAGGTTATGTCAGCTTGAACTTTGAGATTTATAGGACAACTCTGATTCAGGATTATAAGATTTGAGGGGAAGGGTGTTGGTTGTGAATAGTAGTGGGCATTGGTAGTGTGGGTCGATATGGTTTCAGTGGGAGGAGAAGAGGATATTAGAGTATTATGGATGTCTGGACCAGAAAATAACTTCGGTGTTAGAACTTGGGATACAGTGGTGGTTGGACATCTGGTAGGTTGATATTGTGGGACATGATGGTGCAAGACTATTGGGGGAGGACGGGTTTGTGGTTTTTGGTTTAGGTTTGCTAGATGATGACAAGGGTGCGGATGAATTTTGAATTGGTTTTGGCGGTAAGGTAGTGGAGTGATAGGGATAGGTATTTATAACGGTTTTGCTGGGAATAGGTAGTTTCGGGTTGGTTAACTGTAAATCCGGGTTAGTGGGAAAAATCGATGCAGGAAAACTGCGAGGAAGGATGGGGACTTCGCCGGAGACAGTAGCCGGAGGATGGGTGTGGTGGCGCAACGCATTGGTGGAGGAGATAAGAGGGTGTAATACCTTGGAAATGTCTGCATGAGGCTCCTTGGGAGGAATTCTTGAATCAATATTCATGTCTGATACACATGGCCCAGAGTCAAGCAATATGGTGACGTTGGGGTTAGTGGTATTATCACATTCAACTTGTGATTGTGATTTAGGCTTATTTGAATAGCGGGGAGATACCCCATTGCTGGCTTCCGATAACTCATTACTTTTGAATCAAAGTGTATGAGAAGCACATATTGAAAAGTCGAGCCTTTTGTCAAGCAGTGACCGAATGTGGCTCTTCTACGTTTCGTCCATCGGTCATCAATCATTGCAGCATACTCCTGATGAGTCTTGCACCTTTGAATTCCATGATCAAGGCAACCATAGAACTGACAAAACTTGGTAAGCCTCTCGTACTTCATATTTACCTTACAATCAGAGTTGTTATCCAAGGAGACTAAGACTTCGGTGAAGGAGTACTCACAAGGAAGTTTGTTTGGGTAGCATCGTTCCAGGATCAGGAGATGATTGTTGATTTTTAAGGGCCATTGCTCAACACAGATTCGAGTTCCTTCAAACTTAGCTGAGATTCGAGGTCCTCCAGGAATTCAAACTTAGCTGAGAATGAATTATCATGGTATTATGCTATCTTGATCTTACCTCGAACTTTCCAGATTTTAGCCATAGTTGAAATCATGAAAATAGTACGTACTTTCTATATATGATCATGAAAATAGTTAGAAACTGAGATAGGAGCAAAAATGAGGAAAGCATCCCAGATACATATTCATCCGAAGTCTACCATCCAAATTTAACTTCTAATTACATTTTTGCTATCAATTAACAACACTTAGGCTTAATTTGGTCTAGACAAGAGGCCCTCCCTTGAAGTACTCGGTGAAGGCCAAGGCGACCAGGCCGAGCATGGCGAACCTCCCGTTGAACATCTCGGCATCGGCAGTCATGAGCCCCCTGGACATGGACTGCACGCTTATGCCCTTGAAGAGAGGGATCAGCGATGCTGCAGAGAACACGGCACCGGCCAGTACGAACCACTGAAGGCCACCGTTCGTCAGCTGCATCGCCAAGTCATCTCCCCTGGCCAGCTCCACAGCCAAAGCAGACACGAACCCGACCATGGCCAGACGGCCGTTGATCCTCTCCGGTGCCGGGCCGCTGAATGCTAGCACGTCCGAGAAGTTTACTTTGGGTGCCTTTGGAGGCTGCTCCTGCACACAAAGATATGGTTAAAGGTGAGATAGATTCATTCATACACCGTCGTCGACGCGACCGATAGGTGGAATTAATGTAAAAATCTTCAGCGACTACAGTTTTGAATGACTACTACATGTCTACAAATAGATAGATCGCATGTACGGTACCTCTGCTGCTTGACACCGAATGCGCATGCCAGAGCCGGCACGGCCACAGCGGCTCCGCAACAAGCTAACAGAAGGAAGCCGCGCCGGAGAGCGGCTCGCAAAGGAGGCTCCTCCTCGGAGCGCGGAGCTAGAAACACATGAATATTGTACTGTGGCTGAGGCTGCCATTGCAAGAGTTTCTTTGTCACAACAATATGTGATGAGGAGGAAGATGATCTCTAGCTTAGTGTGTTTTTTACATTGCTTTGGGCTGCCAACTTTATAGAAGCGAGCGGGCGGAGGGAGAGCATGTGGATCGAGCTGGTGGATGGATTGCCGGAGTGCACGTAGGCAGGCCTTGATGGTATGGTCATGTGGTCCACGCAGAGAGTTTGGACGTGGACCGGAGTAATGTCAAATGAACTTGTAACCCAACGTGGACTAGGAAGGGACCAACCCTGCAATTTGGACATTACTCCGTATTATGGGAGTCGGACGTAGGGTTGCATAAGTTCATTGTAATAAATCCTATGTTATCATGTTATTAAGAGAGTTATTCGTCCATTCCCAAACATGATAACTTCTATTAACATAGGGTTTATTACAATCTAACTCCACCCATTTCTAAGCTCAAAATTAATAACATGAAAACATAGGATTTGTTACAATCTAACTCCACCCATGTACGACCCCAATTAATAACATAGGAGTTATTAATTTTGAGCTTAGAATTGTCCTGTAGTATTCCCTAGGGGTTTTTGATATTATCCCATGTTAGATGAATGATATTGATATTACTCCCATGTTAGATAAAAAGTTGAGAACACCCCCATGTAAGTGTCGCTAATGAGTTTTGAAAATGTCGCTAATAAGTTTTTAACGATACTTACATGGGATGTTCTTAACTTTTAATCTAACATGGGAGTAATATCAATATTTTCCATCTAACAGGAGGATAATATCAAAAAAAAAAAAAAAACTATTACCTATTCTAGAAACCCAATAATTGAGACAACCGTGAATGCGAAAATAATGTACACGTAGTTGCATAGCTTGGAATGCTTATTACGTATTCGACTCACCGTATTCTAAGAGTCGGACGTGACACTCATTGTCTACCCTGAGCTCATAAGGAACCCATGTACCTAAGAAAAAATGTGGACACGAGACGATCAACTTCGGGTCATGTGATGATATTTGCTGGTGGAGCGGTATCGTGACAGTCGCGGTTGCAGAAGTCTGTTGCTTTGTCAACGACAGAGGCAGATTACATTACGGCGACAAAGGCTTGCAAGGAGTTATTGTGGATGAAGAAGTTATTGCAGAAAATTGGACTAAAGCAAGAATAGTACACTTTGCTTTGCGATAGCCAAAGTGTTATTCACCTTGTGAAGAATCACACATTTCATAGCCGGTCCAAGCATATTGATACCAGGTATCATTGGATACGGAATGTGGTTGACAAGAAAGAAGTAATGCTTGAGAAGGTACATACAGATGAACACGGAGCAGATATGTTCACAATATTCTTTCAAGAAAAAAGTTTGAGTACTGTAGGCGGATCGTCGGGATGACGACCCCCTCCACATAGTTGTGAAGGGGAAGATTTGTTGGAGTGGGTTGGGTTCCCAACCTATGTGAAAAAAATTCCGAAGTTGGATTGAGTATTCCTACATGTAATAGGAACACCTCAATAGATTTGGATTGGGTATTCCTACATATAATAGGAATATGCCAATGGATTTAGATTTGGATTGGGTTTTCCTATATATAATAGGAATACTTGTTGTGGATTTAAGGCTATATATATTAGGTGTCTCCTTGCCTTAATATATCTAAAAATATTGCAAAAAAAGACAAGAGTGTTTTTACAACATTGGAGAGGAGAAAGAATGATTGCAGGTCGTTTCGGAGAAGAAGATCAATTTGGAATATTTCTCATTGTCTTTTTTCTTCGTGGTTGAAATCTATTTTCTTTTCCAAAGAGTTGTGGTGATCTGTTTGGATCGGTGAGAAGTTTGTAAGGAGTCAGTGTATTTCTTATTCCATTAGTGAAAGTTTTTCAGGATTGGACTTCGATCATCCCGTAGTTTTTTTCGCTAGGATTTTTCACATAAAAAATTCTCTCTGTTTACGATTTGTGTTTGACATTTTTGGTTTGTGTGCTTTTGCTCGGTTCTCTTGTAGGTACTATCTGATTTGGAAAATGATTTTCGCGCTTTCGTTTCCAACAACCCGTGCATCCTATCTCAGTTGTGCAAATGGAATGGTCACTTTGGACTCACGATATAGAGGTAGAGATTGTCCCCTTTTGCAGGTTTAACTTATTTTTCAATGTTAAATAGTCTAGTCTTCCATATATCTGAGTTTTGTTCTAGCATTAGGTATGCAAAGGTTGCATTAGTTTTTGTTTTTTTGTTTTTAGTCTTCCACTGTAACTCATTTGTCATCTGGCTTGTGTTTGCAGAGAGCTCGGCATAGGAATAGTTCCATACAGCCCTATTGGTCGTGGTTTTCTTGGTACCATGATTTAACAAGACTGAAAATTGAATTCTCATACAAAACAGCTAAAAATTTCTCATTTAAGATGCTACTAAGTTCACAACTAATCTATGTTATGTCAGATCATGTATTTATAACCTTCAAGAGCGGTTATAGAAGTGTCCGCACATTATGGACAATTTATACTATATTTGTCATTGTGCGTACATTTTTGAGAGTTTCACAAACCACGTTCTGCTGAATGGGTGCACAACGTACTGCCTGTTTGACATGTGGCTTACTATACGAGGAAAGCATAGGTCGTGGGAACAGTTATTTGTGTACGTTTTACGAGAAACATGACATAAGAGACGCAATCATAACCGCTTACTGTCAGTTAAAATCCTAGGTACGTTATTGAAGAAGTTTAATGGACGTAGCCATACTGGCGCATCTTGCTGAACTTTGGAAAGGCTAACCATACTGGCGTGTTCTGTTGACATTTGGAAGAGGTGGCCACACTGACGTGTTCTGCAGCAATTTGGAAGAGGTGGTCATACTGGCACGTTCTGCTGATGTCATGTCCCACGTCTATGATATTAGGTACGGGTTGTGAACGCACTACTTAAAATTGGGAGGTTAGTGACGCTAAAAAATGTCGCTAAATTGTAAAATTATGTCGCTTAAACAAAATTGCGATGTTAATAGCGACGTTTTATAATTGTCGCGGTCTAGGTAGTCGCTGACTGAAAATACGTCGTTATACGTCACAACTAGCGACGTATCTTAGTGACGTATGAACGTCATGAACCAATTAGCGATGTTCTGTGGCGCAACGTCGGTATATGAGCGACACAAATTTAGTCGCAAAACGTCGCCGATACTTCTATACTTAGTGACGTTTACTATATCACTAAGCGTCTCTGACATTCTTTCATTAGCGACGTTTAGCAACGCATGTACGTCGCTAATATTTTTTGAATGTAGCGACGTTTAGCAACGTATTTTAGTTACGTCTTGTTGGCATGGCAGAGATTGCCAAGTTAGCAAATTAACGACTTTTAGCAACATATTTGCGACGTCCTGGTACAGGATAACAACATTCTGATACCTCTCTGCGACGTATTTGTAGTCGCTAAACGTCGCTAGACATCAGTAAACGTCGCTAAATTGCTGTAAAAAATTACAAAAAATACATATTGTTACATAATAATTTATATAACAATATTCAGCCTGTAGTTTATACAAATATATTCATAGTTTATAAAAATAGATTGTCACACATAAGCAAATTATTAAACACCAATAAATTCAAATCTACTGTCGTTGTTGGCCAATGTCATACAAATTCATACATACATAAAAGTCTGAAATAAATATCCTCATGTCACAAAAAGAATATATACAACAGACCCAAAAATGGGCCAATGTCACACAAATTCTCAAAATTGGGCTAAATTCACACAAACTCATAATTATCTGTCCAACATAGGACCAATGCTGATCAAGAGGAGGAGGAGGAACACCATCGTTCAACTGGGATATGATATAGTCCAACTGGCCGTGTGAAAGCGCCACCGATATCGAACTAAGAGGCAGTATCGTCGGTGAAGTCGGTGTCGATGCCGGCGAACCAAAAGGACGTATCCGCTCCAATACTGATAAGCGATCATTATATGAATCCATGACACTTATAATCCGAGTGACGGAACGCTGTATCGATGATGCCAGATCCATAAAGTCCCGCTGTGTGCCTCGATCATAGTCCTGAGCTCCAAAAGGTTTTGCTCGAGCGCATCAAAATGTGCTAAGATCCTCGCATCGTCCATCTGCGGCTGGGACTGGGGCTGCTGCGAAATCAATCTCATTGTCTCGTCATGCAGAGACGTAATCTGATGGTCAACTCTCTCCAGCTGGACTCACACCGACTCCTGGGAAGGCTGTGGGGTATGCGCAGGGGCAGAGGGGGTCCTAGAGCCCTGCGTCGCAACATAGGTGCCGTAGGATCCCGTACCGTAATATGTACCCCTCTGAAGACCACTAGCGGTGGTCTACCATAGCTCGTCAACCGACGAAACTGGGTGGGTCGGTGCCTGCGAGGAAGTACCGACATCTCTCTCGGGAGGTGCTGATGCAGCATATTGCGTAGACTGCTCACGGAGCCATAGATACTCATTCTAGAAAAAATGAATCACTCGATAAATATACTTATTCCTAACTACATGAATATTTATTTGCATATTTTTTAAGTTGTTCAAAAGCAGGGGTACCCGGTGTTATAAACAGAAAATATAGAGATAGTTAGTGTAAAAAGCTATATTATCTAAGCAACTTATTACTAACTACATGGATATTTATTTGCATATTTTCTAAGTTATATTAAAATTAAAAAAACATAAAGTAATACTTACGTAAGTCTGCATGGCCCTATCATCGATGAGCTGTCCATCCTTTCAATGGGTGGCGAGAAAGACGGTCACCATGTTAGCGTCTTCACCCCTCTGAACCTGTTAATTACAAATAGATATATTATTACTAAAATTAACCATTTTATCCTACTTTGATTAAAATAATATATACGTTCAAATACTTACCATGCGATAAAAATGTTCCGTCATCAGAATCGATCCACCACACCACTTTTCTGCCTTCTTCCTAGCTGCCTTCTTCGACTTTTCCCTGTACCTGGGATCGTCGAATCTAGCCCTCATCTGAGTCCACTGCTCAGTCGTGATCCAACCTTGGATTGGTTTTCCCAAACGATCATGGTCCTTCTGATCATTGATCACATCGCGGACTAGCTTGGCGGCGACGAAAGAAAATATCCCATCGATCACCTCGACCCGGTGTAGTGGATAAAAATACGTGTCCTACAAGAAATAATATTGTAAGTTATGTAATATAAATAAATTAGATGATCGACATTAAAAATAAATATATTTTTACCTTAAAATGCTTAAACCAGAACACCTTCCTCTCGTCTAGAGCATCGGAGTAGTTGATCCAAGGGCCACCATAATTGTACCTCAGAAAGAGCCTCAGGCATCTCTGTACCCTCGATGGACGATATCTATATAGAGATAATTATATTAAAATATCAATATATATATATATATATATATATATATATATATATATATATATATATATAAGGAAATGTTAACTAATTAACTTACTTTGTGCTGTCGGCCCAAATCTCCATCTGATGCTCGTCCGGAGGCGCGCATAGAGGATCTCTCTGATACTGTGAGGGTTGGGCCTCGCTCGTCTCCTCCTCGGTCTCCATTGTACCGTCAGCGGTTAGACGGGGGAATAGTAGGCTCCGGTCTGGAACTGCTAGTGTAAACCCCTTCACCCAAAATAGATATTTTGTGTGTATTTTATATTATTATATTTATTATAGATTATTTTAAATATTAAATTTCTTTAGAGTATTCTCTTAGTTAATTAGAAAATAAATTTTTTGATATATTTACTTATATAAATATTTATTTAGAATTATTTTTAAGCTATTTTAGATTTTTGGAGATTTTTCTAGAATTTTTAGGTAATTAAAACATAGGGAACGTAAATTTCTAGGACTTCTATGATTTACTATACGACCATACTTGCATGTTGTTCCTACCAAATATTTATTTTAGTTTAAAATATTTAATTATATTTTTCTGCAATTTATTTAGAATTTTAAGAAATTTATTTAGATTTTTAAAATTATTTAGGATTTTTTTGGATATATATAGTCTTAATATTAGATAGATGCTAATTTAGTGTTAATAGATATTAAGAAGATTTTATAAATTATTTGTATTATCTTTAATTATATTTAAGATTATAAATTATTGAGATAAATTCAAACTCTATTTTAAATTAATTCAAATCCTGAACCTACTAGGAAAGCAACTTCATGCATATCCTATCCTTATTTAAATTCATCATAATCCTATCCAAATTAACCAATCCTAGTCGTATTTAATTAAGTAGTGTCCACCATTATAAATACCTCATCCTTCATATTTTTCCTCCCCAAATTCCCCTCTTTTTCGTCCAAAAATAGTCAAAATTCGTCATAAATTCAGCCTCATTTTCTACTAGTTATGACGAATTAAAAAGATGATATCTCCTAGCTCCGGACTCCAAACGCTCTCCAGTTTTTTTTGTTAGAACTATATCAAGGTTAGTTTTCTGATTATATAAATTAGTTTAAAAATTTATGAACCTATTTTCCAAAAAATTCTAAAAGTGCCAGTTGTCCAAAATCAGACGCGTTTTCGTATTTTAGAGATTTCGGGAGATTCCGAATTCAGAATTACGAACCGTTTAAAGTTTCAGAAAGTTGACATGATGAACTTACATAAAATAATATTTCTAGAATTTAACTTGTAAGTTTAATCTACTGTAAAATTCATGCAATGTAGACGTAAATAGAAAATCATTGAAAACTGTCATCTATTCGCCCTTGTGGCCAAAATCCTTTACCGACTTGTGAATTTATAAAACCGTCAATTACGGTGTTTATGTAGCGCTAAAATTTATATGATTTTACATACAAATCTAGGATTTGAGTTGGTTGACTTTTTGGTCAACGGATTGCCTCGATTTGCGTGTTACGGATCACAAATCCGTAAAGTTAACTTTCTTTGGACCAAAATTAGGGTTTAACAAAAAATTATATTATAATAAGATTAAAATACTATGTTAAGTTATTTTATTCAGAATTAAAATATATTAAATGGAGGAACCTATTTACCCACTTTTGTAACCTAACTTGTTTAATTTATGTGACGGGTAGATCGGACGACGCCTTGAGTTGGGACTTCATCCTTTTCAAACCAGGCAAAATACCTTGCCAAATTATTTATAGTACTTTGTATATTTATTATATTTCTGTATATTCATTATATTTCTGTATATTTATTGCATGTGTAGTTTTTTTCAGTCATTACTATATATTTGATATGTTGACACACACTTGACACCTAGTATCATGAGAGGACAATCATTAGGCGTATGATCTTTAACCACTCTGGTAAACCGTAGTAACTAGCACGCACTATGGTGGTCGTGTCCGATGGTCGCTACCCCCGAGGTATGTCGATTGATGGAGTCACGAGGGTGCTGATGATGTTCTAGACGTGTGTGTGAGTTGTTAGGCTTAGATCGAGTAGCCTACCCTTGCCCATACGTCAAAAAATTGTCCTCATTTGCATTTATATAGATTATCTTATACAGCGTCTTATATATTTTCAAACATTATGCATGTTTACTGCATTCAAATTGGCATGCTTCTATGTATCTTGTTACGTCCCTCTGAGGACCTGGTCCCTTTTCAGGTGTAGATGTTTATGACTATTTGCAGGAGCAAAGATCAGGACTTACCACTTATTGTAACGACCCGCTCGGCTCAACCCGGAGAGCCGATTGAAATGGCACAAGCGTAGCTATTCAACCCGCCTTGATCAGCGAGATGGCTCGTTTGATGCAAAGGATTTATGCTGGGATCTTCAATGGAGTCAGACTTAGGCTATCAGAGGTGCGTCCGGAGTCTCGCTCGACCGATGCGATACATCGCTAAGGTGGGTGGCCCCGGTGAACCTGTCTCTACTTAGCTGCACACTAAGAAAATGAATGCTACATGCTAGTTTACAGGCGATAACCTTTGCATGCTAATAAAAGAGATGAACGCACATAGCTAAGGGGATAACCCCGCCTTATCATTTTATAGAACATGGAGATTTTACTTGCTATTTGCGTAGTCGGGATTGTTGAGTTGGATTGTAGTAATTTACTTCATATATGCCATAAAGTAGTGTGAGTTCATACTGAGGTGTTACACCGCACGAAACCTGACACGGGATGGAGTAAAATCAGGTTGCATGCATAGACGAGGAAGGCTATCAAGTAGTCATTCCGAGTCAGGAGATAGAAGGAAGAAAGGTACTCGGGATATGCAGATCACCGAGGCAGTCTCTAATCAGGGAGCTGCGTGAAGAAGAAAAGATCCGAGTGTAGTCCTCGGCAAAGATTGATCCGAGAGTTATCCTCGGCTAGGATTGGAAGTGGGGGAGTAGTTGCATGGTCACGGACAACTGATTGCGCACCAGGTGAGAGAGTCCTCGACACGATTGCTGAGGCATCCGAATCGTGTCGGCCCGGGAGGACAGTGCCAGTGTAGTCCTGGCGATACGCTAGCTGATGACTAGCGGGCGAGAGCGAGACATCCAGCAAGGTTTGCTACCGACCTGGATGGGCGTCGACTCGTTAGACAGTTGGAAGGCCCAGCAAGGCTAGCAACCAAGCTGGGAAGACGGCCGTCCATCGCAGATTATGTCCAATATGGCTAGCAGAGCCAGTGACCTTCATATAGATAAGTCATGTTTGCATAGCGGCTATCCGCATTGAGTAAAAGAGAAACGGAAAGGAGTGCAGTTGCACGACATTTTGCATAATTAGAATGGATGCACGGTATCACACATAGTTTGAGTAAAATGGGTCTTGTGAGGCAGAGGCACGGCATAACACTTGGGTTTCATAGTTGCTTCTTGTTATTTTGTAGATCATTGTTTATATTGCTGCATATGACAGGGAAGGCCGAATGGTAAGAAGTGGTAAGTTGAACTCAATTATTCATTATTATGACACTCTTGAGCTAACACGGAGATTACTTTCTTTATATTTCCATGTAATTGATCCTAAGGCAAAAGAATAGAAAGACAACGAAACCAGTCGGTGCACATAACTAATGAACGTGCTTGTTTTGTGGCGTGGGCGAGAGACCTCCCCACCAGTGCATTCAATGTACTGATACCCAACCAGTCTGCATACAGGGTGCAAGGGAAACTTGTACGGATTCGGAGATCGCTTAATGCAAGGAGGCGTCGGACCACACTTGGCGTCTTGGAGCGTGGCGTACGGACCCGGAGCTCGCATATATGAGACATATGTATGAGAACATCATCATCCTGATCGTTTGTATTGGTTATGAGCCTAAGGGCATGTTCGTGGAGAGAGAGAGAGAGAGCATGAGCGGTTTATAATCTCGGCCTAGCACCGCTTGTAATCTTTACTTCATATCAATAAAGAGCTTATTGGATTCAATACTTGTGTTCATTTTATGTTTTCGCTATGACGACTCTGTGAACTAGTTATCAACGGCCGTTTCGGTATTTACCTTGTGCGGGCACAACCCCAGGCTCGCACGGCATCGCGTCCCGATGGAAACATACGTCCCGCGGGAGCACTGGAGCGGTGATTCGCGCCTAGCGGGGAGGGCCGATTCCGGTGGAAGATCGGGGCGTGACATATTGGTATCAGAGCACGGCTTTACGTCCTTGAATTTTGTTTCGATTCTCTCAGTTTTGAACTTGTGTATTGGAAGAAGTGGTATATGCTCTCTCTCGATGCTTCGATGGATGTTCCATACAATAAGTCTAAATATTTTTGAAAAGTGCATATAAAATATACGATTGCTTGAATGGGATTGTGATGCAAGGGCTTTTGTCCCAACCTGGGAAAGACATTGTGAGAGTAGACTCGGGTTATAGTCGACAAGTTATGTCTATATGAGAACACCAAGCAAGGAGAGTGCGAGATGAGAATATCGTTCAAACAATGGTCTATGCACATGGCCTTTTGGCCAAGTTGTGTTGAGTATCGTGCACCAAGACCCTTGGTGCTAGCGAGTTGCAGCAAGATTTGGATATTGTTCGGATAAGAATAAAGTTTGACTTAGTAGGAAAATTAATAGAGACGTTATCGGAGTGCCGCTAAGGCGAGTAATGGGAATCGCGTATGGAATTTTCAGATACAGTTGGATGGTTATCCATAACGATAAGTTATGATTTATAGCATAGTTTGTATGGAGGACTATGAATAGAGGTGTATATGAGTCTAAGATTGCTAAGGCGATAAATAGGGATCGTGTTGGAGTTCTAAGGAACGAATTGGGAATACGAGTGAAGGATGCGAACGCGATTCAGGAGTTATTAGGATGACTCGATTCCTAAGTGGTGTATGCGATAAGTCCCCTGTTCGATTATGCGGATTGTGGATATAATGAGTTATATAGATTTATTGAGTATGACTCAAACCCTGAGTGGTGTATTGGTCGGCTTAGGATTGCTCGAACGAAGTCATGGATTTGGATAGTTAAACGGGTCTAACAGCAAGCGAAGAGATTGGATAAAGCCTTAGTATAAACAAACAATGCCTAGCGAGTAAGCGAACTCGGAGGAAGCATGCAATATTTGGTTCGAACGAGTTACAATAATTCGAATAAGGGATAAGGCTTACATCGAATAGAAATTCAGGACAATTAAAATTGATATCATGGTCGAAAAAACTTAAAGGATTGTACGAGTGATTTTGAGTTAAAACAAGCGAATTAAAAACTTGAGTTGAGATTGAATAATCTGAGATACGATCAGAGTAAGTGCAATTGGAAATAATGGAGCGGACGAATGATAACGTGCATGAAAATTTTGGATTTTAGTAGGATATCGCTCGATAGAGTTCGGTTTGAGTACGAATGCGATAATTTCAAATTTTTGGGAGATTTTAGACCATAACAATGGTTGGAAGATAAGTATGGATTGATGCAAGTTAGTAAAATGGTGATTTTGATAGATCGAGTTAAGCGGTAACAGATTTGGCTTGGAGTTTGGAAGAGCGATCCTGAAATCAAGTTCGGAAAGATAACATCCAAAATCTGTCCCAGCGAGAATGATTATCCTGCGGGAGCGCCGGCGTGGTGATTTCACGTATGGCGGGGATAATCAAACTCAAGGGAACATGTTCGGTGATTGTTCCAAATGAACTCGATGATGGATTGAGATTTGAACTTAGTTGTTTGAGGAATGCTAAGAGTAGACTAAGAAGCGATCCAATGGTAATATTGAAGTTGGACGGTTTGGTTAGGCGAACTTGGATGGCGGTAAGAACGGTTTTTAGAAGAACATGGCTTGGTGGATCAATGTACAACTTGGGATAAAATGAAAGGTGACGATAAGGTGTCTGTTTGTTCGATGATAACCATAACGATTGACCTTCTTGTCTTATGCGAGTACGACTTCTTGCTCGCACATGCGTCACGTCCGGATTAGGACAATCATTTCCGTGGGAGCATTGGCGTGGTGATATAACGTTCGACGGGGATGATTGAACTTGCGGGAGACCGGAACGTGACAATCGAAGGATCATTTTGACTTGTGGTTCGATATGATAAGACAAGTTTCAGGATAAAGATGAATCTAAGAATTTTTGGTGAGGAGTTTGCTTAGAAACGTAAAGTAAGAGATGTTGGACGGTTTTTATGAACGGATGCGTAGATTATGCTGGACGACTTAGAGTTTATGATATACATCGATGATTTATAATGGAATTGTGGCTTAGTGATACAAGTGTAGAAAAAGATGGGTTGGTGAATTCTATCAAACGTGATAAAAGAGATAGTGTGTGCGAATTGATAGGTTAGACCTGTAACATGGGCATATCATGGGTTCGGTTAAACGAGCGTGATGGTGTGATAGGATGATCTGTGCTCGATGTTTAGAAATCTGAGTGAAACGAGCTTGGGTAGAATACCCGTGTAAAGGAACAATGGTTTGACCTTAGGGTATTTGGGGCGAGCGTTGTGCAACGCGGTTGCACGATGAGTCACAAATTTTAACTGTACCTATGACTTTGTGAGCTGACCTAGTGGCTAGGCAGACGACCCTATGCCTTGAGTTAAACTGGAGTGGCTGACTTCAGAGTATCGTTCGGGAAGAATGATAGAACTGGGGCAATGAGACTTAGAGTTAGGATTTGGAATTGGGAATATACACTAACAACGTTCGCGTTGAAACAAACGCAATATGAGATAGGACTCAGATAATAATTGATTGGGTCGGATCGTTTATGCGACAGTGAGGAATAAGACGGTATTAGAGAATTGTCGGACGGAACTCTCATGATTTGAATTGGTGATATTGAAGATAAGTTGGCGTGATGAGTTGATCGTTGCTTGGAAGATGCGCATTGCTACTAGTATTGCTAAACTTGAAATTGGGTGAGATTGGAGTAAACGATAACTAAATCGAACCAGAGTTCGGTTATTCGTATAGCAGAACGATCCGCGATTCGAAAGATTTTCACGAGTAGCTTGTCAGACTTAGCTGTCACTAAGCTTGGTTGAAATACACATATTTGGGGGACGCCTTGAATATGGGTACGATCCAGAATTAGTGATATGCATAACTCGGATGCAGCTGCAAAAGAAAAATATTTGGATTCGCATGGATGAATATGGCAACTGAAATAGGTTAGCCTCAACCTAAACTAAGAAAAGATTGTATCGTTCCCCGTGCTACCAAGATAGTTCTGCGCTAAGACACAGTACGAGATTGAGTTTGGAATGCAATAGTTATACGAAAGGAATCATTCGGATAAAATAATTTAGCACTCGTGCGAACGAAACAAGTAAAATGAATAGAAGTTAAGTTCGATTGAACCAAAGACTTGAAGGATTAAAGCGTACCCCAGGTGGGCAATTTAGCTCTGTGCTAAGGCGCAATATAGACTGAGTCAGAAAACGTAGGTGATTGGGTGCAATTACTTAGCGAGATTGGACGGTGACTCAGAGAGATTGATGCAAACAAGATTGGAAAATTAGCCGAGATTCAAACTTTTGGGTTTAGGCGTAACAATGGGTTTCGATAGGCGAGGTCAAGTAAACTGTCAAATATGTTCGGATGCATTTGGTTCCTATGATAGATAATATAACAAGTTGGGCAAGTCCACCCAATTATGAGTTGTAAGTGCCTATTGAGTTATAGAGTACCATATGTTTGGATAATACAGCCCTGCATCGTGTGCAGTAGATTTGAGTCGGGAGTGCAACGATTGAGTTGGGTATAGTTCGATAGCATTGAATAATAGAGTCGTTCGATGAGAATTGGCTAACGTTGGAGTAGCGCATGGTGAGAAAATAAATGATTGTGGTATTAAGACAGTCTTTGGGAGTTAGGCAAGGTGTAAGAGTTTGGTTTAGAAGTTGGGCGATAGTACGAGTTGCGCTCAAGAAGTCTCGAGGACGAGACTTGTTCTGAGTGGTGTATAATGTAACGACCCGCTCAGTTCAACCCGGAGGGCCGATTGAAATGGCACAAGCGTAGCTATTCAACCCGCCTTGCTCAGCGAGATGGCTCGTTCGATGCAAAGGGATTTATGCTGGGTTCTTCAATGGAGTCAGACTTAGGCTATCAGAGGCGCGTCCGGAGTCTCGCTCGACCGATGCGATACATCGCTAAGGTGGGTGGCCCCGGTGAACCTGTCTCTACTTAGCTGCACACTAAGAAAATGAATGCTATATGCTAGTTTACAGGCGATAACCTTTGCATGCTAATAAAAGAGATGAACGCACATAGCTAAGGGGTAACCCCGCCTTATCATTGTATAGAACATAGAGATTTTACTTGCTATTTGCGTAGTCGGGATTGTTGAGTTGGATTGTAGTAGTTTCCTTCATATATGCCATAAAGTAGTATGAGTTCATACTGAGGCGTTGCACCGTACGAAACCTGACACGGGATGGAGTAAAATCAGGTTGCATGCATAGACGAGGAAGGCTATCAAGTAGTCATTCCGAGTTAGGAGATAGAAGGAAGAAAGGTACTCGGGATATGCAGATCACCGAGGCAGTCTCTAATCAGGGAGCTGCGTGAAGAAGAAAAGATCCGAGTGTAGTCCTCGGCAAAGGTTGATCCGAGAGTTGTCCTCGGCTAGGATTGGAAGTGGGGGAGTAGTTGCATGGTCACGGACAACTGGTTGCGCACCAGGTGAGAGAGTCCTCGACACGATTGCTGAGGCATCCGAATTGTGTCGGCCCGGGAGGACAGTGCCAGTGTAGTCCTGGCGATACGCTAGCTGATGACTAGCGGGCGAGAGCGAGACATCCAGCAAGGTTTGCTACCGACCTGGATGGGCGTCGACTCGTTAGACGGTTGGGAGGCCCAACAGGCTAGCAACCGAGCTGGGAAGACGGCCGTCCATCGCAGATTATGTCCAATATGGCTAGCAGAGCCAGTGACCTTCATATAGATAAGTCATATTTGCATAGCGGCTATCCGTATTGAGTAAAGGAGAAATGGGAAGGAGTGCAGTTGCACGACATTTTGCATAATTAGAATGGATGCACGGTATCACACATAGTTCGAGTAAAATGGGTCTTGTGAGGCAGAGGCACGGCATAACACTTGGGTTTCATAGTTGCTTCTTGTTATTTCGTAGATCATTGTTTATATGACATTACTGACAACCGAACTCCCTGCATCGTTATGTCATTACTGACAACAACATATGATGATAAAAAAATACGCAGATATATATATATATATATATATATAATATAAACAAAATTAAATGAAGAAGAAAAATAAAATAAATCTCACAGTTATAATGGAATTGCACACAAAAATGTCTAATCCAGAAAAATGTATGAATAGACCTGGAGAAACCCTCCGTTGAATTGCACACAAAAATTCTAGATAACTAATCTAGAGTTTTGGCAACAATATCCAAGAAGTCTAATCCAGAAAATTACAGTACATGTCACAAGACTAAATGAATTTTATTTTATTTTTAATCCTCTTCTGAAAATTTATCTTCTTCATTTTTCTCGTCCTCCTCTTCCTCGACCTTGTCCTCCTCTTCTTCACTTTCATCTACTTCGATCTTTCTCTTCGGATAATTCTACATCTTCAACACGATTAGCTGTGTAATGAGGAACTTTCGTTGAGTCCACCTCTACAATATTTGTTACAATAGGTAGCTCGTCCTCCTGATAAGTTATTTCGGCAACGTCAAAGGTATTTCTAGTTTCGGTCTTGAATACTGCCTACCAGTCCGACCTCGTTGTTTCCCGTTTAGGATAAGTTATAAAGTACATGAGCTGAGCCTGACTTGATAGGACAAATGGTTCATAGCCTTGATATCTTTTTTTCATTAAATACGAAAGTTGGAAAGAACTTGATTCAATTAAACAAATAAAGAGAGTACAAAAAAAAGTCCTAGAAGACAATCTAAATACAAAGTTGCTTTCTGGGGGGTAACAATGGAGGGTTAGGAGTATAGTAACTCTCTTTACTCCGTGGATGATCCGATGTAGAAGCTCTTCTCTCTTGCTCGAGTGTAAATCCGTAGATAGACAGCCAGCGTCTCTTGGTCTAGTCTCTCTCTGAAGCAGAAAAAATTGACCTTTAGAACGTTCAAGTTACTCCTATTTATAGCCATCGTGCTAATGGGCTAGAGGTGCCGCATATGCCTCTGTTTGGTGGCCACATAAGGCTCCTCCAACATAATGCGGTTGCAACTGTTGCCACATGCCATGGGTAGATTGCTACTTGGTATTGGTTAAAATTTTCTTGTTGCTGAATATCTAGATGATTCTCATCTGTTGTAGGCACAACTTAGTCAAATGGACACGTGGCCGCTATTTGGTTGGAGAGAATCACTCAGTTGTAACAGCAAGATTTGGTCGATGTGGAATCTGGGACATGTGTCCAAAGACGCATGGGACGCATGAAGTCTGGAATCCATGGGGCTAGAGACACATGGGACGCATGGATTCTGGAACGTATGGGACCAGAGACGCATGGATCGCATGGAGTCTGGAACGCATGGGCCAGAGACGCATGGGACGCATGGGCCAGAGACCCATGGACCGCATAGAGTCTGGAACGCATGGGTGGGACGCATAGGCCAGAGCCGCATGGAATCTTTTTGTCATGTTATCTATGTGGCTCTGCACTATCCTTGAGACTTCTGTCTCTTAGTATGTTCTCGTCCTTCGAGGCGATCAGAAAAATCTTTTTTGTCAGGATTTTGTGTCATGTGCCATCTTTGTTGCCAGGACGTCATGTCAGGTCGACCTGTGGCCAGTTGTCAGGACGCTCATTTGGACTGCATGGGTATCCCATTTCTGGGCCGCATGGTGCCCTGCGGTCTAACATCGGTTGAGTTTTATTTTGGGGTGCATGGACGTCGGTCGCATGGATGCACATTTTTTATACTTCTACAAGATCCCATTCAAAGTTTTTAAACTGATAAGTTTGAAATACTTTGAATAAGAAGCATTGATGGGTTATGTTCGGGCCGCATGGACATTGAGACGCATGGACAAATATTGCCAGGCTGTCTTGGATTCTGCGCCGTCTCTTGACACGGGGTTCGAGGCATTGGTTTTCAGGGAGATTAAAGTGAATCCCAAAATTGAGGTATCATATTCATTCTCATAATAGTTTTGGTTCACTACCTCGATCTCTTCCAGCCAATTTTGGAACTTATATATAGGCGAATAGGAGGAGAGAGAGAGAGCTTCATTTCTTTACTTTGTTTCGTCCTTTTCCTGTGGAGGATGCCGCGGGCTGTGATCTTCTCGCCGAGGAGTTTATTAGGGGCGGTCTTGATCCTTGACCCCCTGATTTCGGTGCTTTACTCGGAGGTAGGGGAGTGCCGTATTCTTCATACCGGGCTTTCATGGACACAGATATACCCTTACACAGTCTTGCTGAGTGGATGAGAAATTGTCTAGAACACGCACAGACTTCTTACATAGGCTTGCCGCATGGATGAAAGATCATCACGAACATGTGCAGGCTTCCTTCATTAGTCTGTCGCATAGAGGGGCAACCCATCATGTGGCAGCTAAGATCCCGTCGCATGGGTAAAGGTTCGTCCTAGACATGCGACACCCATGACTTTGTCGCGTGGATGAATCTCGATCTAGACATGCGACCACCAATGACTTCGTTGCGTGGAAGGCCTCGCATGCGCTGGCTAGGCTCTGCCGCATAGACGTCGTGGACATGAGATGTGTGATTACATTGGGTGGGGAGAGACACACAGGCTACAGGCTGATTACATACATATATATTTATTATTGTGGTGCTTTAGTCTCTGTTCCAGAGCTTGGTCCATTACGTGATATTACTTCTACCGGCTCCCCGACACAGAGCTTGTAATGGTTTCAGCCTGAGTACTAGTGATGCTCTCAACTTATATTTTACTTAGCTGGTTACATAGCTTGCCTTGAGGATCTATTTTTATATACTACATTTTATTTGGCTTGATTTATTCTTGTACCTTGCTATGTCCCCTGAGGACCTAGATCTGGATTATGTCCCCAGGTACAGCAGAGGAGGTTTATCCCGAGATATACGGGACAGGAGCTGACGCTGGAGCAGTACTGGCACCAAAGGACGAGGTTGTGCCAGAGGATTTCTCCTGAGTATTCTGTTACATACTCGGTTATTTCTGCTTCCAGTTATTTTATATCTTGACTCTTGAATTTATGTATTAACTTATTATCGATTTGTTTCCCGAGACACTATTTATTTGGACTTGATGATGAACTATATTTCTTTTTATCTTTTATTTTGATTAGTCTATCATAATTAATTATGTTTACTTTCTGTGGATAAGATTAGAATTAGACCATGACATATATCGTAGACCATTGTGTTTGTTTTACAGCTTAAGTGCACTCTAACGGGTCCATTAAATTGGGTTTGCCCATTGGAGTTGTGTTGCTGGTCATTACCACGTGGCTAGTCCCTCGGTATTTTGGGACTGGAACGTGACATAGTTTTTGTGGTGGCCCATGCAGGTCCACGACTATATTGCTTTGGCTTCAACTAAGGAACCAAGCAAGCCTACGATTAGGATAGGATGAATTATAGGATCTCATCCACTTGTTGATCTGTTTTTGACCTCTATATCAACTTTGAAATAATTTCTTGACTTGTATCCTGCCTTGATTCCTCTGTGCACCTCTCATAGTTTACTTTGGATGCAGAGTAATGGATCCACGAGCCAGCGATGAGACTCCCGCGGGTACACCACAAGGTGTTGTGGTCACTTACTACGACGGGGTGACGCAACTAAGTCAAGATTCCTCCACTCAACAAAGCAATCAAGCAGATCAGCACGTCTCAAGGTTCCAGCGAGACGATATTCCACCACCAGCGTAGTTTACTCCACTGATGCCTGTTTTTCCACCAGGACAGGCTATGGACGGACAACAGATATTCCAAATATTCTACGCAATGATGCAAGCCTAACAACTGGTTCATCAAGAGGCTCATGTAAACCCCCTCAATTAATTCTTTAGATATTCAGGTATGGATTGGAAAATTTTGGTTTAGCAGCAGATGTTTGAGGTTTAGAGTAGAGTTGCATATGTCTGTTATTTATTAATTAGACCCTTGGCGCGCCCTACCATTGTTGATTTATTCGGAGCCCAATATCAGCCCATGAATTCCATCGGGCTATTGTACTTCTGACTTGACTCGCCAATTTAGGCACTGGACTTTTCCGTCACACAAAATCAAATTCGTTGTGCCTTAAATTAATTGCATAATTTCCCGTATCCTAAATCCCATAATTTAATTCCGTGTCGGACACCTGTGTCGTTATCCTCAGTTTTGAGATACCAATTTAACCCGTTGAGCCGGACCAACTAAAGGGTCCAAGACTCTCCAAGCCCCCACCATTTTTGACCTTTGCGTCATTTCCAAATTTTGACCCCAAGTGCCCCCATTTAATTTAAAAGCGCGAGACACTTTAATTCTATTTAAATCGAAGATACCAATTTTGACTAATCCTATTTTAATCCCCAATTAATCCCAATGCACAATGAATTAAGTCCATGCCAAACACACAACACCCCCTCACCCTACAAAATATCCAACACAATTTCTCCTACAATTTTTCCATCATTTCATGTGTTTGTGCAAATACCCAAACTTAAGGGGCAAATTTGTAAATGTTGAACACATGTCAAAACCTCATTGGTCTAGGCCAAATGGAGAAGCCCTCTCCTTTGACCAAGTCAAGCCCTCCCTCTCCTTTTCAATTGGATGAAGAAATAATTTCTTTATATGTAATCTCCACCACCCATTTAAATTTGGAAGCATCCTCACCACACAATCTACAACATACCTCCCTATAAAACCTCACCATCACACTCTTCCCCCAAGGTCGGCCCTAATCCCAACACATGGAGAACCCCACCCCCTCTCTTTCTCCTCCCTCCTCACTCAACCATAGGTATTTTTCCAATGTTTCCTTTTCTCTTCTTCTTCTTCCTTTCTTCTTCTTCTTCTTCTTTTTTAAAAAGGAAAGAAAGAGGGAAATAAAACCATCTCCCCCTACCACTGTTCACCCGGCCACCACTGTGTCCTTCGCCCGGCCACCCGCCGAGCACTGTCGACCCCGCCGGCTTCGAGCTGCCACTCCAGCCAGCCTCTCCACTGTACCGACCCCTACTGTTCTACTCCGGCTGCTGCTGCGGTCATCAGTGCCACCCGCTCGAGCCCGCAACTCCGGCTGACCCATACTCCGGCGACTGACCCTGCTCCGCCCCTACAGCGCACCGGCGCAGCCCAGCTCCGGCCGAGCAGTGCAGCGCCTCTCCTCCACTGCTCCGGCTGTGCCCGACTTCACCGCCACTTCTCAGGCCGAGCTGCTGCGACGGCCACTTCCCCGCGGCTCCACTGCTCCACGAACCACCACCCTCGACTCCATGAGCTCCGGCCTGCTATACTTCCTGCCGATACCACCGTACCCTGCTTCGGCCTACTGCCGACACCACCCTTGACTCCACGAGCTCCGACGAGCTGCGAGCGTCCTCCACCCCACAAGCTCTGCACCGACGAGCCTGCCACCCACTGCCTCGAGCTCCGGCGGGCTACCAAATCCGGCCAGCCACCTCTCTCGAGCTTCCTCCTGTGGATCTCTGCACCCTCCAGTCTGGCACAGCTACCATAGCCTATCCGTTCCACTACCACCCTCGTCCTCATCATTCTCCGGTCGTGCGTCACCTCCAGCTTCACCCCAGCCACCACGACCACACCCAGACGATCCCCCTCCGGTCATCACCCCATCCGCACACCACCAACACCATCACACCTCTGTTGTCCGATTCAACCACCACCTCTTGTCCGTTCCACCACCGCCTCCAGCAATACCTCGTCGAGGTATACCACTCTCCCCCCTCTCTATATTGATATATATTATAATGTGTTTAGTTAGGGTTATTGATATATATATATGGTTTCGTGTACATTAGCTAGGTTTGTGTTTAAATAATGGTTGTGATGATGTAGAGTAGTATAAATTGAGCATGTGTTGACGATAAAAGATTAGGGATTATATTGATATAAGGTTTTGTGTAGAGGTAGTGTAGTATTGATCTTGCGATTAATGATGGGTGTTTAAAATTTTAATGTAGGTTTAGGGTTTATTCTTACATAAGTAAATAAACTGGAATTAAAAGATATGCAAGAAATTTTAGGTTTATGAATGCTTGAAATATTCAATGATTTAGGTTATGAATTATATACATTGATGTTGTGCATACATTTAAACGCTTGAGGAAGGATGGTGATATTAACACAGTGATTAATACCAATGAGCAGATTAATTGATAAATGGTAGAGGGATATTGATCCTTGGGTAAATACTGGAAGTTGTTTGAGGACATAGAATATATATACGCATGTAGGTTATTGTTGGTTTAGCTGTTATAAACTATTGCTGAAAATTAATAATCTTAAAATATTGATGGGCACTGGGAGCAGGTGCTCGATCGTAAAATAGGTATAATATCAAAAGATGAGACCGTGATTGAAGACAGAGAATATTAATTATTTATTTGAGCTTGAGACGTCAGCGTACATGTTAACATCTGTGAACACTGAGGTAAAACTGAGGATTGGATCAGGGTTTGATTAACTGAATATCGTGATTGAGGTTGGGTTTGATGATATTGTACAGGGGATTAGTTTGATTTGATGTAGCGTACCAATAGTCAACCGCGGTCAACCCTCTAGCGTCTTGTTCCTGTGAGTTGTAGCTGAGACTGAGCATATGTATAGACGTGTGTCATATCCCTGTTTGCCGCGTAATAGTTTATTGATTGAGTTTGTATCTCATCTCTAGGTACTACGGGACCTGAGGACTTGGATGTGGTACCGGATTCCCGTCATCAGCAGCCGGACGCAGGCAAGTGTACCTTGCCACCCTGTATTTCAGATTACAGATATTTATTATTTCATTATATACATTATGCGCGTATTTTGGTTACGATCGATACTTTACGTCCGGATTACAATCGGGTACAGATGTTCGTCGTAACGTCTTAGAATGAATGTTAGATGCTCGTAACACCTCGATGTACGTACCTGAGTATATCGATACCCCAGGACACACTCATACACTGTGATCGTGCCAGATTCATGTATCCTGATACTGACATCATGACCAGAGACTGGGACGACCTTAGGGTCACGTTTATTGAGTTATTTTCTGTGTGCCGAGACTGTTAGATAGAGGTTCAGGTTCAGCGCACTATCGTTGACCGCTCGGGATGGAAAAGACAGTTACTAGACGTTTGGGCTCATCTGTACGCGCTTATATATGTATATGTACTATTTTGTAGTGATCCTGTATCTAGTGTAGTGGTATCACCCGTGTGACTCTTTGCCCGGAGCTACGGTACGTCCCATGTGTCTCCGTGTCCGGAGCTATGGTTTTATTTTAGATAGCCCACGCGTCGAACATTGTCTTCAAATTGTGTCACACTTGTTTGGTTATGATAGATTACCCTATCGTTGTACTTGTACTTTCTGTTATACTTGGCATGCTGTATTTCTGTACCTTGTTACGTCCCTCTGAGGACCTGGTTCCCTGTCAGTTTTGTAGCATAGACGATTACGGAGCACTTGGAGATACTGATGGAGTGGCATGTCTTGCGGGCACTGTACCAAGTACTCATATCATTTCTACCGGCATTATGGTTACTTATTGCATATTGATCATTCATCTGCTGTTGTAGCCTAGTTTTTGTAGACTCATCTCTTCTCGAGTCTATTCAAGTTTGTGTGTTATTGGGCGGCCGACTTTAGCATATATAGCTTTTCTTGTATATTGTTGTACATTGTGGATTGAGACATAGAGGTTTACATTTATGAGATATCTAGATAGTGCACCTTTATATTATACAGCTTATACGTATTCGAGTCTGGTCGAATGCATAGCTGGCGTGTCGCGTATTCCTGGTCCTACGTATTTTGGGACTGGGGAGTGACAACTCAGCGTCACGAGGCGAAGAACTTGAGGAACAATCTAGTAACCGCATTAGAGCAGGCAAATCCACCAGCTAGGCGACCATCGACGGGATCTATCACTGATTTCTGCCAACTGAAGTCCCATATCTTTTCTGGCAAGAAGGAGCCCACTGAAGTTCATGAGTGGCTCACAAACACTCAATACCAGTTGGAAGCAGCTGAGCTTTCGAGGGAGCATTGGATGACTGCCGTCAGGATATAGTTGACAGACAAGGCACATCATTGGTGGCTATCTGAGGAGAGACGGCTCAGACCGGACCGAGTCACTTGGGAGGAGTTCTCTAAACTTTTCCAGGAGATGTATATTTCAACCATTGCCAGAGCAGAAGTTAGGGACAAGTTCAATCGCCTCATTCAAGGAAATATGACAGTGGAAGAGTACAATGCGGAGTTCATCCGTTTGAGTCGCTTCGCCCCAACTCTGATTCCGACAGAAGAGGATAAGGCAGAGAAGTTCTTTGACGGACTTAGCTTTAAGCTACAGAGATTAATCGGCTCCATTGTACCTACTTCATTCACGGATGTCCTTGCTGCAGCCCAACGCATGGAGCGCGTCACCAGGAGAGAGTCCAGCCAGAAATGGCCATTCACATCAGCACCAGCCAGAGCACCACAGGGAGAAGCCGCAAAGAGACCTCACATGCACAGCCACCCAGAGCATCTCCGCAGATACTACCTACATGTCAATATTGTGGCAAGCGAGGTCATTACGAGAGCGAGTGCAGAAGCAAGTTGGGATTATGCTTGATTTGCGAATCCAACCAACATTCAGCCAAGGATTGCCCAGATCGTCGAGAGGGAGCACCAATGGTAAACCAACAAGCTTTACCAGCACCGGAAGGATATCAGCCGAGGCCACCCTTGGCACCACAGGCAGCACTCTTCCAGCAGGCCCAGCAATAGCAGAGGGCACCACCACAGGGACGTAGACAGGCTTTTGTGATGATAGTGGAGGAGGCACAGGCTCGAGGAGTAGCAAATATGAGTAAGATTTAGTTTTATCATAGCTAGCTATAGTAGCGAGTATTCCTAGTAATACTTTAGCATGTGCCTGTTAGTTCCATTTCCTAGCCTATACCTAGTATTATGATTAGTATGAACTTGATAGACTAGATTAGTAATATGACACTGGTACCCAAGTTTTCATAAGTTGTAGTTGATCTTCGTTCTAACCAGGCTCCTTTACTCTTGAGTTACTTATCTCCCATTGCCTAGGAAAAAAGTTTTCATTTCTTTCCTACGTGTTGATCTGTTCTTATAATTTTTATTTCTTCTGCTTGAACAAAACCCTCACCCATCCTCTCGATTTTTTTTTGTTCATGGTTCCTTATCCTTTGTGTCATGCTTCAACAAACATGTTTTGCAACCGTGTCATCTCTTCTGGAGCAAAACTTTTCTTGACCGATTACGTTTCATTTTTTTAATTGCGAGGACGCAATTCTTTTAATATGGGCAGATTGTAAATACCCAGATTTTTAGAATTTTAATTTTAGAATTTTAATTATGAATTTTTGGGTTTTTGGAGATTTTTTGTAATTTTTAATTAATTATAATAAATATTCTTCAGGAATTTATATTTTTGTGTATTAAATTAATTATTAAAATATTAGAAAAATTATAATTTTTGGTGTATAATTAGTAATAGGATATTGTGTAATTTTTCTAGAATTTATTGGGCTCCAAAACTATTTTTTTTTTATTGCTAAAATGCATTATTTTTAAATAAACCAACCTAAACCAACCCAAACCAACCTAAACCGAACCAAACTGAACCAAACCAAACCAAACTGGATCCGGACTCATACCCGAACCCAATAACCCACTAACCCGCATCTGAAACCCATAAACCTAGCTACAGTCTCACAGAAGCTGACCCAAAGCCAAAAGTATCTTGTAGAGTCTTTTAGCTTTTTCTTTGTTGATGATATCTGTATTAGACGTCACAACAGAGATCTCATATTGAGTCTGGTCGAGCGATGGTGGCCAGGACGCAACATGTTTCAGCTACCCGTAGGGGAGACGACGATCACGTTGGCTGACGTGTCGATGATATTAGGGTAACCTATTGATAGTAGCCTTATATATTTTGAGGAGGGCCTAAAAGGTGATTATCTCATCAGGAGATATCTTGGTATGGGGCCGCCAGTTAATCACGACGAAAGTTTACTTCTCAAAATGACTTGGCTCCGAGAGAATTTCATGTATGTTGATCACATAGGCGATACAACAATTTCAGCGAATAATTTTCGAGTATGATATCCAGTTTTTGCATATTAACGATAGTTGACATCAATATTTACTATAACTGATATCAATATTTATTCATGTTTTCAGGTCATCTGTTGTACTAGAGCTTATTTATTTAGCCTATGCGGTGCATTCTTATTTCCTGATGGCAAGAAAAATAAGGTGAATGTATCACTCCTATTTTTTTTGAAGACTTGGGCACCTACACACAGCACGCATGGGTTGCGGCAGTGTTAGTCCATCTATACAGTTCGATGAGTACTTTTGTTAGACTTCGACCAGGAGCTGGAATACATCCCAACATGTCTGGTTGTCTCACACTTGAAAAAAATAAATATTCTTTGAAAAATATTATTTTCTACCGTCTTTAGAAAACAATTGCTACCGAAATTTGTTTCCATAATTATAAAACAATATTTTTCGAGACTACCATATGCATCAGTATAACTACCATTAACAAGTTCTTTTGCTCTCCATGCTAGAATATGTAATATGTACTCGATGCTCTCTATGTGATGCACTATAAGAACTGTTATATCTAATTTTATCAATTATTTTATCTCTAATCCATGCAGTAGTAGCTTGTGGACGTCGTCCACCTATTAATCCACCTGTACATGAATGTCGATATTCGAATGTACTAATTACAAACCTTTCGCTGTTACCAATTACTTTTAGCATATACTCTCCAAAAATAATATGGAGAGTTACAAATATATACAATTCTTGTAGAATTGTTCCATTTAGCTCTACAACTAAAATTATAAATAATTGCTAAATTACTAATATAATTTCTAAATGCATAAGAAAAAGGAAACTCTTGTCCCTCAGATAATTCGGAGATGCTAACATCTAAATTATCATCATTACTTGGTAAATAATAATCTAAATCTTCGACTAAGTCATCACTATTTTCTTCATCAACGTTTTCTTCGACTAAATCTATTTGGTTTGATGAGCTAGGACCAACATAAAAATTTAGGCTATTATTAAAAGGTTGACTACTATGAATATTATATGTGTCAATATTTGGTAATACCGGATTAATATGAATATTTATGCAAGATGCACCTAAATTACTTTGAATAACAAATTTTTATGCTTCTTCACTATCTATAACAAACAAATAATCTATATAAAACTATCTTATTATGAATTCATAAGTAATAGAAAAACGTTCTACAATAATATTTCATAAATCAAATAATGTGATATTCTGATACGTAGATATAAGATATGTTGTACCTCCTTCGCTTCCTTCTGTTGTGGTTGAAACTTCAGTAGTAGAAGCTTCACTAGAGAATGAAACTTCAGTGGTAGGACTGGAGAATGATGGCTTCTTAGTTTTTACAAGGTATAGATGGGAAAACAAGTTTCTGAGTTTGAAATGTGACTGTATATATGTTTATATATGTTTTTAAAAAATTCTATCTGTTGTAAAAGTATAATCTAGTCGTTTGTAGCCATTGAATTCTATCGCATTAGTGCATAAAGTGCATAAACGCACATAAAAAGGACGTTTAGTGCATAAACGCACATAAAAAGGCGTTTGTGTGTTGGGTAATTAATGTTTCTCCTAATCTAATTTATTTTCTCCTTTATTCTTTTTTAAAACCACGGAGGAGTTAACAAAACAAAATTTGCTATCAAACGTCTTTTTTAAGGATGTTTTTGGGCTACTGCTTAAAAACGTCCTTAAAAATAACGTTTTTATGTTTTATACATAATATTGAAACCCCGCTGCTCTGGTGATACTTTTTTAAAGTTTCTATGCTATATATGTAATTTTCCGATACTAAAACTATTATTTCAGTTGAGTTCAAACCACATACTCAGATTTGTAGAAAGTAATCATTTATTAATCAAACCAAAATAAGTAATCTCATTTCTTAGCTTCTAGTAGCCTGATTCTTTGAATAAACCGATAATTTATTCCATCATTCCTACTAAATTCTACTCAAATAACCCAAAGCCAAGCCAACAATTATTTCTTAGTTGACCAAAACATACTATATATTCGGTTCATGGAAGAACAAATCTGTTGTCATATTTATTCTATCCCTTGTCCTGTTCTCTCTTTGTTTTTGGCTAGTGATAAGGGCACTACACAATATACTCAGGGCTGTCCCTTGCTCTTTTCCAAAAAATTATAAGTTTGTCACTCCTCAAACTTACTTAGGGCTAGCCCACACCAACCTATATAAGTAAAAATCATTTCTCTTCTTTCTTTTTCACCTTCACATGAAGAAATCTCTCATTCTCTCAAGTCCTAAAATCTAAACCTAACTTTGGAATTTGATAGTTGTGGTCCCAAGTGGAAGAAAATTCTGATTTGGTGATTGTCCAACGAATATTCTTTAGGTATCTCTTCGACAACATACGATGAGTAAGTTTTACGATTGTCATAAAAATATTTAGTTTTATTCGACTATTGTAGGAGCGATGCATAAAATTATCTTCGATGAAGAAGTCGGATCATACAATCCATTAAATATGCACTCCGCTTCTTCCGAAGAACATGTCGGTTGTTCCGAAGTACGTACGGTACGTAAAATGACAACCCTATTTCGACAGTCATCGTGTAAGGACTGTATAAAATATGACAGTCCTATATAACTATAGGACTGTCAATAATTCGACAGTCCTATATAAATATAGGACTGTCATAATTTTGACAGTCCTATAGACTATGTGGACTGTCAAAATAGTAACAGTCATGAATCTTAAAGACTGTAAAAAAATTTGCAGTCTACTCAATACATTAGTCTGTACACATTATGACAGTCCTAATTTGGACTGCCAATTATTTGAAGTTATTAATTTTTAGATTATTTTATATTGGTTATAGGACCAACCTCGTACAGATGTTGTGGTACATCCTACTATTGGAGTTGATGTGGAGAAGGTATTCTCAACAGATATTTGATTTGCATCTCAGTAAGAAGCATTAGATTGGTGCAGAGAAGTTGGAAGACGACATAACTTAGTCATTGTCACTGCAAGATCGATCAGATCTCGGCCTGGCCGAAAATATTTAGAGCTGGGCTGCGAAAGAGGAGGTTTGTTCAGGCAGGATAAAAAAAAAGGTGTTGTTGAAAAAAAATTCCGTAGAAAAATGTTGGGACGAGAAAACGTGGTTGTCCATTTAAGGTATTGATTGTAAAAGTAGAAGATGTGAAGTGGATAGTCAAAGTTAAGAATGGAATACACAATCATCCTATTCCAGAGACACTTACGGGTCATGCCTACGTGGCACGGTTGAACAAGGATGAGAGAAAGTTAGTTGAAGAACTGTTCCTTTCCGGAGTTGCAGCCAAACAAATTTATTCTGTCGTGCGACAAAAAGAAGATGAGAACAAGTCAACCATGAGGACGATCTATAATAGTTTGGCGAGAGCGAAATGTAATAGTATGAAAGAAAGAATGATGATGCAACAAGTACTGAAGTTGCTTGGGGAGCATCACTACGTGGAGTACCATAGAAGACATCCACAAAATAATGAACTCCTTTTATTGTTTTGGGCTCATCCTGATTGCACACACTTGGCTAGGTCCTTCGCAGACGTATTGGCCCTTGATTGTATATATAAGACCAACAAGTTCAAGATGCCTCTTTTTTACATTGTTGGGTTTACGTCTACGGGGAAAATATTTTCAGTCGCCTTTTGTTTTATGAAGAGTGAGACAGTAGAGGATTACACTTGGGCATTGAGAAAACTACAATCCCTTTACACAAGATACAAAGAGCCCTCTATTTTTGTTACCGACAGAGAATATGCGCTGATAAATGTTATATATATATTATATTTTCTCATGTGCATAGACTACTATGCACTTGGAATATAAATCAAAATATCCAAGCTCAATACAAGAGAAAATTAAAAAATGTGGACGGTAAAATCGACAAGCTTCGCTTCGTAGAATTCTACAGTGATTGGAGTCTTGTATGGTGAGCAAGTACTACAGACAGCTACGACACAGCATGGTACATGTTCAAACAAAAGTGGGAGACGAGTAACCCGACATAAATTTCTTATATCAAAGATACTTGACTAGAACCACATAAAGAATAATTCGTCTTAGCATGGACGAACATGGTGAAGCATTATAGCACAATCACTACGAACCGGATCGAAGGATCACACTCAAGTTTAAAAAGATATCTACAGTCATTGGTCGATAATTTTGTCTCCGTTTGACAATCGATTCATTTGATGATTATTTTTACGGTGAACGAGATTGTAGCATCATTTGAGATGAGCCTCAATATTGTAAAGCATGAATACAAGCATGAACACCTCTTGAATGCTTTAATCCATGTAGTATCTCACAAGGCCTTGGGCTTATTGTTTGAGGAGATTGGTAGGTCGAAGTTGATTGGTTATGATGCTGAGGTTTGCGGTTGTTCATATCGACATTCACTCGGCCTTCTTGTGCAATTGAGATTAACGAATATCGTTGTCAACCTATACCTATTCCAATAGATGTTGTTGATCAACGTTGGAGACAACTGTGGATAATCTCGACGGTGGAAGTTCACGATGATTTCTTTTCTTTGCGACAAGTGAAACTCCTTCACGCAAGGTGGTGTGTTGCATCAGAACCGGAGAGAAGATCCATTGAGGTTAAAATCCAAGAAATTGCAGTCCATACAATAACTCGATTGCAAGAGCCATCTGTTGTTCGAACTCCTAAGGGAAGACCACACTCAAGAATGAGTAGAGCAAAAAAAAGGAGGTGGAGTCAACTAAAAGAGATCCATCCTTATTTGAACATATTGAATGCAATTTAGAGCAAGTTTAGTCAAAGTCGGTTATCGAAAGTGTGGTAATTTCGAAGAAAAATAGTAAGCTTACTATTCGAAGGGGGAAGAAACAGAAAATGAACGATGCAGTCACGGCGGAGGGTTTAGATAACTTCTTTGATTCATATAGTCTATACATTCAAAATTTCCTACCTGAGATACATAATTTTATTTGGTCTATTATTGATGTTCCTAATGATGGCCATTGTGGATATCATGCACTCGCAAGATATCTTGGCTATTCAGTTGAAGCAGGATGGAGACAGATTAGGGAAGAGCTGTACGAGGAGTTGGAGTCTCGTCTACCCTTTTATAGGCAGATACTCGGCAAAAAAATTATTGGAGATTTGTTGGCAAGCATACCTTGTACGGACACAGTTACCGGACCAGACCATTACATGGATGTCCCGCCTGCTGCATACGTATTCTCTAATAGGTATAAGATACCTATTGTAATTATCTCACAAGGCATTAAAAATAATTTCTTTCCAATGTGTGCTCCCCCGACCGAACACAGACTATCTGATCTATGTTCGATAGGGCTTGTCGGACAATACTTTATTATCCCAAGGTTGATCGGTCATTCTTCTATTCCTCCACCTTCTACGCTTTGGTATAAACACGCACCGGAGGAAGTGATCGCATGGACGACACCCTACACGGATGCAATTGCTGGCTATAAGAAGATGATGAAGATGGAGGATCTCAAAATCTTGCCTAAGGACTACTTTGATATTCTAATCGATTGATATATCTTATACTTCTGTATCATTTTGTAATTTTGTATGCGATAGATATAGAATTCAATATCTTCTACTTTTGTAGCGTGATAGTGCAATAGATAGTGACTATGAAAGAAAAAAATAAAATGAAGTACTGTATGTTGTGCAATGAGTCTTGTATGTTGAACTTTGATATCTTTTCCAATATTTATATAGATAGTTTTAACCCACTCTCTGTATAAAACTAGGACTGTCAGGATTTTGACAGTCCCATAAGCTATCAGGACTGTCAAAATTTTGACAGTCTTAGTTTTAACCCACTGTCTCTGCACATTTATATATAAAACTAGGACTGTCAAAATCTGGACCGTCCCACAAGCTATCAGGACTATCAAAATTATGGCAGTCCTAGTTTTAACCCACTATCTGCACATTTATATATAAAACTATGACTGTCAATTTTTGACAGTCCCATAAGCTATCAGGACTGTCAAAATTTTGACAGTCCTAGTTTTAACCCATTGTCTGCACATTTATATATAAAACTAGGACTGTCAAAATTTTGACAGTCCCACAAGCTATCAGGACTGTTAAAATTTTGATAGTCCTAGTTTTAACCCACTGTCTCTGCACATTTATATATAAAAGTAGGACTGTCAGGATTTTGACAGTCCTGATAGCTATCAAGACTGTCCAGATTTTGACATTCCTAGTATTAACCCACTGTCTCTGCACATTTATATAAAACTATGACTGTCAAAATCTAGACAGTCCCACAAGCTATCAAGACTGTCAAAAATTTTACAATCCTAGTTTAAAGACACCGTCTCTGCACATTTATATATAAAACTAGTTGTCCTAGTTAAACAAAAATAACCAGTCAAGGATAGGACAGCGAACTTAAACAAAACATAACCAATAAAAAATTCCGAACACAAAGTTACAGCCAACTTCAAAGCTTTACATGTCAAGATTAAACATAACCAGTCAAAGTTTTATAACTTAAAAGTTTTACATGTCTCAAAACACAACTTAAAAGTTTTACATGTCTTGAAACACAACCAGTTACAACCTAAACTTCATGCCGCCTCTTTGTACGTTGCTCTCTATTTTCCAAGAAAGGAAAATCTTCAGTGTTGTCGATATATTGTAGCTCCTCATTGATTTCCATATAATTCGCACCCTGGCAACTAACGAGGCTTCTTCCCAACTTTTTTGCTTTCCTAGCCTATTGATGACAATTCATAAATTTTGTTTGGTTATAAACATTTACATATATCAAACTGAAAGTTGGTTGCTTTACCATCTTGACCAATGCAGTATACAAGACAGATTTGGTAGGGAGATCTGATGGTACACGCATAATATCGCCTCTGCGTTTGAACAACGTATGTAGTCCGACACCAGCGTAGTAGACGAGGTAGTCGTCGCTACATTCCGTCATATTTACTGTTGTTTGTCATTTAGTTTCTCTAATAACGTGACGTTGTCACTCAGTGAAGAAGTTCGAGACCCAGTTGAACACCGCAGGAATATAGTTTAGCGGTTTTGTACCTCGTGGAGCACTTATCATTTTCAATGTGCGCTTCGGGACTGTTTGTACGTAGCCAAACTGCCGGAGCACTCTATCAGGCATATAAGGCTCCTCGATTTTATGACAACTTATCAGACCGTGATATAAAGTGACTGGTTGCAATGGATGACTATTTTATCGCAAATCACGATATGGATCCCAAACAATCTGTAACGCATAAAATTTAGCATAACGTAATTTAGCATAACGTAATTTAGTAAATTATTACCAAACATTAAAAAATTAGGTCTCAATTCGCCTATTCTATCGTCATATCTTCTAGTGCATTCCGTAGGCGGCCAATGTGTGTGGACGTTTAGCATCTTCCTTAGTTGGCTTCCATCTACATATTCTAGGAAGGTGCTCGTTATACCCTCGGTTAAGTTTAGCCCGCTTCAGGGTTGAAAAGTTCTCGTATATCCATGCCTTCACGTAACCAAGTTAAAACAAATTAGTCCAAAAATTAACAACAAATTTTTTTATTATGTATACAAGTTGACAAAGATATATCTATACATGGAGTAGAGTCTAGCATCCGGATATTGTCTTCGAACCAACGCGGGATGCCGCACCAAGCTCGCGGTAAAGGCATGTTAGTATACCACTTCCCCAAGATATTTCTACCACCGTGTCTATGTCGTCAAAATTCAGGAGATATTTGGCATGTATCGACATTCCAGACTTATCCGTAATGTCGACAGCCCCTAAGATGAACTGCATATATCAACGGGCCACATTATCACTATTATCCACTTCGGGGTCCGGATCAGCGAATATCTCCTCCAAATATTTCAAAGAAAGTCCGTACGACTTCTTGAAGTCTCGAAGGGTGGTAAAACTCGTCGCATCAACTCCCAGACAGCCTGATTCATAATCCACGATATGATCGTAAAAGTTGATGCTCGATTCGTCAAAAGTATGATTCATCATGACTCGACCATCAACCCTAAGACCCAATATATGATGGACGTCATCCAGGGTAATCGTCAACTCCCCGTTTGGTAGATGAAAAGTGTTAGTTTCTGGATGCCATCGTTCTATAAATGCTGATATGAGTGCATTATCTACTGTCGTATATGAGTAGTTATCCAAATATTGTAAAACGGTAGAATTGATTTTAGCCTTCACTCGTCTCCCAAAAATTCAAACCCCCATGTATTGTACTTTTTGTCGTGGTTGATCACCGTTAACATACGAGAACTCTCCTGAAAAGTAAACAATTGGATGAACTTATACCTATATATAAAATATAGTTATCTATAAATAATTGGATGAACTTAGAACTTACCACTATATATAAATCATAACGTAATGTACTTACCGGATTGTTCCATATTTGGTATACAATATGGTTTTCGATCGACGGCAACATAGAGCAACTGTTTGGACGAGTCTCGACTGGACTATCTGGCTGCTGAGAAGGTCCTGAACCATCAGTAGGTCGATTTCCGAGGGTTGGTGGCTGAGTCTCGACAGGACTATCTGTATGCTGAGAATGTCCTGAACCATCAGTTGGCCAATTTTGGACAATTGGTATGTCCTCGTCGGAGGAGGAAGAAGAACCAGAAGTACTAGGAGCACGTATCTTCAAACGAGTTACAGTCTTCTTCATCAGTCGATGTTTTCTAACTTCAGGGCGTGCCTCGGGGTCGCGGATAGTGAGAGCTGGTTCAACAGTACGCTAAACATTGTGTTCCTTATGCATCGACGCAGTAGAACGTCTTCTTATGATACCTTCATCCTCAATGCCCTTTCTAGGGTCGTGACTATAAAACGAAAAAGATATATATTTTAACATCCCAAAATTAATTCAACAATCAGGACTGTAGAAATTTCTACAGTCCTATATGTATACAGGACTGTTGAAATTTCTACAGTCCTATATGTATACAGAACTGATGAAATTTCTACAGTCCTGTATACATATAGGACTGTTGAAATTTTAACAGTCCACAATGTATATAGGACTGTAGAAATATCTACAGTCCCGCATGGTTCTGTTATATACATTCGACGAATGTCAAACTTGTATGCCCTAAGATCGGGTACGAAACTCCAAAAATACGTCGAAACTACATTCAGGACTTGTATGTCCTAATTTTAAGATTGGAAAGATAATTTTTGGAAATTGTTTGAAATGCAATAGAAATTATTAAAAATTGAGAAGAACAAGGAGAAGGAAGAATTGTACCTTGATTCTTTTTAGAGTTTGGGAGCCATCGACAAGGAGGAGGAGGAAGAAGTGGAGGAGGAGGGATCCGACAAGAAAGGGAGGAGGATGGAGGGCTCCGATGGAGGTTTGAGGGGTTTTGGAGGAGAGAGTAATATTTGGGCTAGTATGAGTAAACTTTTGACTAGTATGAGTAAACTTCATTCATTAATGGGCTACCCCCAATACTGGACTAGCCCTAAGTTTATTTTGTAGTGCCCTTATCACAAGCCTTGTTTTTTAACTTTTTTTTTGTTATTTTTTCGATAGGAACCACTAAACAAATAGGTGAAGGAACATAAAATGAGACAAAATAAGGCTGTTGATAAGGGCACTACAAAGTTTACTTAGGGCTAGCCCATTAATGAATGAAGTTTACTCATACTAGCCCAAAAGTTTACTCATACTAGCCCAAACTTTAAACTCTCCTCCCAAACCTTCCAAACCTCCACCGGAGCCCTCCCCCCTCCTCCCTTTCTTGCCGGAGCCATCCTCCTCCACTTTTTTCTCCTCCTCCTTGTCGATGGCTCCCAAAGTCTCGAAAGAATTAAGGTACAATTCTTTCCTCTCATTTTTCTATTATATTTACAAAATTTTCCAAAAATTTTAAAAAAAATTGTTGCATTTCGTAAATTTTTAATGGTTATCTTTCCATTCTTAAAATAAGGGCATACAAGTCCTAAATGTAGTTTAGGATATAGTTTGGACGTTTTTTTGGATGCTCGTACCCGATTTTAGGGCATACAATTTTGACATTCGTCGAATGTATCGAGCAGAATCATACGGGAATGTAGAAATTTTTACAGTCCTCCAAACAGTCCTATATATATTGAGGACTGCAGAAATTTCTACAGTCCTATATGTATAAAGGACTGTAGAAATTTTAACAGTCCTGTATAATTTAGGACTATAAAAATTTTTGCAGTCCTGTATACATATAGGACTGTAGAAATTTTTACAGTCTTGAATGTTAAATTAATTTAGGATGTTAAAATTAAATTTTTTTGGTCTTATAGTCACGCCCCTCGGAAGGGCACTGAGGATGAAGATATCGTAAGAAGACGTCTCACTGCGTCGATGCGTAAGGAACACAATGTTCAACGTACTATTGAACCAGCTCTCACTATCCACGACCCCGAGGCGCATCCTGAAGTTAGGAAACGTCGACTAACGAAGAGGACTGTCACTCGTTCGAAGAGACGTGCTCCTCCTAGTACTTCTAGTTCTTCTTCCTCCTCCGATGAGGATATACCAAATGTCCAAAATTGGCCAACTGATGGTTCAGGACCTTCTCAGCATGCAGATAGTCTTGTCGAGAATCTCCCACAAACCCTCAAAAATTAGGCTACTGATGGTTCAGGACCCTCTCAGCAGCCAGATAGTCCAGTCGAGACTCGTCCAAACGGTTGCTCTATGTTGCCGTCGATCGAGAACCATATTGCATACCAAATATGAAACAATCCGAAAAGTACATTACGTTATGATAAGTTTATATATAGTTGTAAGTTCTAAGTTCATCCAATTATTTATAGATAAGTATATTTTATATATAGGTATAAGTTCATCCAATTCTTTACTTTTTAGGAGAGTTCTCGTATGTTAACGATGATCAACCACGACAAAAAATATAATACATGGAGGTTTGAATTATTGGGAGACGATGTGAAGGCTAAAATTATTTCCACCAGTTTACAATATTTGGATAACTACTCATATACGACGGTGAATAATGTACTAATATCAGCATTTGTAGAACGATGGCATCCAGAAACTAACACTTTTTATCTACCAAACGGGGAGTTGACGATTACCCTTGATGACGTCCATCATATATTGGGACTTAGGGTTGATGGTCAAGTCATGATGAATCATACTTTTGACGAATCAAGCATCAACTTTTATGACCATATCGTGGATTATGTATCAGGATGTCTGGGAGTTGATGCCACTACTTTTACCACCCTTCGAGAATTCAAGAAGTCGTACGGACTTCCTTTAAAATATTTGGATGAGATATTCGCTGATCCGGACCCCGAAGTGGATAATAGCGATAATGTGGCCCGTGGATATATGCAGTTCATCTTAGGGGCTGTCGGCATTACGAATAAGTCTGGAACATCCATACATGCCAAATATCTCCTGAATTTGGACGACATAGACACGGTGGAACAAATATCTTGGGGAAGCGGTATACTCGCATACCTTTACCGCGAGCTTGGTGCGACATCCCACGTCGGTTCGAAGACAATATCCAGATGCTAGACTCTATTCCGTGTATAGATATATCTTTGTCAACTTGTATACATAATTAAAAATTTTGTTGTTAATTTTTGGACTAATATTTTTTTAACTTGGTTACGTGAAGGCATGGATAAACGAGCACTTTCCAACCCTGCAGCGGGCTAAACTTAACCGAGGGTATGACGAGCACCTTCCTAGAAAGTGCAGATGGAAGCCAACTAAGGAAGATGCCAAACGTCCATACATTGGCCGCCCTACGGAATGCACTCGAAGATATGACGATAGAAGAGGTGAATTGAGACCTAATTTTTTAATGTTTGGTAATAATTTACTAAATTACGTTATGCTAAATGACGTTATGCTAAATTTCATGCGTTGTAGATTGTTTGGGATCCATATCGTGATTTACGACAGACTAGTCGTCCATTGCAACCAGTCGCTTTATATCACGGTCTGATAAGTTGTCATAAAATCGAGGAGGCTTATATGCCTGATAGAGTGCTCCGTCAGTTTGGCTATGTACAAACAGTCCCGAAGTGCACATTAAAAATGATAACTACTCTGCGAGGTACAAAACCGCTAAACTATATTCCTGCGGCGTTCAACTGGGTCTCGGACTTCTTCACTGAGTGGCAACGTCGTGTTATTAGAGAAACCGAACGGCAACCAGCAGTAAATATGACGGATTGTAGCGACGACTACCTCGCCTACTACGCTGGTATCGGACTACCTACGTTATTCAAACGCGGAGGCGATATTGTGCGTGTGTACCATCAGAGCTCCCCACCAAATCTGTCTTGTATACTGTATTGGTCAAGATGGTGAGCCAACTTCTTCACTTTCAGTTTGATATGTGTAAATGTTTATAACCTGACAAATTTTTTTTAATTCTCATGAATAGGCTAGAAAAGTAAAGAAGTTGGGAAGAAGCCTCGTAAGTTGCCAGGGTACGAATTATATGGCCATCAATGACGAGCTACAACAAATCGACAACGCTGAAGATTTTTCTTTCTTGGAAAATAGAGAGCAACGTACAAAGAGGGGGCATGAAGTTTAGGCCATGTTTCAAGATTTTTATAACTTTGCTAAAATTTGTGTTTTGAGACATGTAAAACTTTATAGTTTAAAAACTTTGAGTGGTTATGTATTGTTAAAATATTTTGATTGGTTATGTTTTAAGTTGCTACAATTTGCTACAATTTGTGTTTTAAGTTTGCTACATACAGTAGTTAAATGTGCATAGGCAGTGGCTAAAAACTTGGACTGTCAAATTCTGGACAGTCCTGTAAGCTATCAGGACTGTAAAAATTGTGACAGTCCTAGTTTTATATAAAATTTTGCAGAGATAGTGGGTTCAAATTAGGATTGTGAGAATTTTGACAGTCCTCATAGCTTGTGGGACTGTCAAAATCCTGACAGTCCTACTTTTATATAAAATAGACAGTGGATTAGATTTAGGACTGTCAAAATTATGACAGTCCACATAGCTTGTGGGACTGTCGAATTCCTGACAGTCCTAGATTTACATATAAATGTGCAGACAGTAGGTTAAAATTAGGACTGTCAAAAATTTGAAAGTCCTCATTTCTTGTGGGACTGTCAAAATCCTGACAGTCTTTGTTTATATAAAATAGACAGTGGGTTAAAATTAGGACTGTCACAATTTTGACAGTCCTCTTAGCTTGTTGGACTGTCAAAATTTTGACAGTCCTAATTTTACATATAAAGGTGGAGACAGTGGGTTAAAATTAGGACTGTCAAAATTTTGATAGTCCTCATTGCTTGTGGGACTGTCAAAATCCTGACAGTCCTACTTTTATATAAAATAGACAGTGGGTTAAAATTAGGTGTCACGCCCCAGTCCCAAAATACGTAGGACTAGGATACGTAACCATGCCAGCCGCCCGTATATATGGCAACTCCAATATATGGAAACCATATATACGTGCGTACGCTGTATAATGAACAATAGTTCACCAGTGGTATAATTAATCACAAGTCATAGGGTAATATCTAAATCTCATCCACAGAATATCTCATATACAGGAATAACCAATAACCAGGTAACTAGATCTCAATAATAAGTATCTAAAGAATGACAGTCAGATGGAAACAAATCTACTGCCGAAATAGAATGCAAAAAGGAACCAGATACACACCATATAAGAATAACATCTGACAATCACGAGGCTCGAAGAGAAGACCTCATCGGGATATACGTAACATGCCTGGATCTGCTCTCCTGCGAATGCTCAAGAACATATACACCTGGAAGGGGACCAGGTCCTCAGAGGGACATAATAAGATACAGAAAAATAACATGCCATGAATGTAAATACTGAATAAATAAATGGGGTGTGCTAACCATCTAAGTGAATGCAATTTAAAGAACTGATAGTACGCATGGGAATGTGTAGGCTTGACATATGCTGACGTAATTCACCAATCGTCATGACCGGCTAGTATATGTGTCATATGCCCCCGGACACACGGGTAGCTCTGCAATCGACCATGAGGAGCATGGTACGAAGGATAAAAGACTCAAGGAGGGGGTGTCCCATACGCCTACTAGTATCTTTCCCGCCCAATATAGATGTACAAGTCGTGAAAACGACGTGGACACCTCCTACTATGATGCAAGTCTCAATAAAATAAACAACTGAGCTAAATACCGCTACACGTGTTGCTCACACTGATGGCCAGTCGCGCATGAGGCACGCGTCCCTACATATACTCACTCTGTGACGTGTAATGATACGTGTCAAGGCCTGGGAAGTTATATCAATAACTTCACAACTTTAGGTGGGTCTACTAGGCACTAGGTCAGACACAAGTCCTAACGTCAACGCCTTCGTTGACTGCACCCGAGTTTTCTCGGACGCGCACATTTGTATAATATAAAAATAGATAAACATGTAACTAGAAATAACTGAATTTAAATAGTACAACAAGGCAAGGTATACTTGCCTGGCAAGAGAGTTGTAAACGTAATATCCAGACGTCAAATACCAAGTGTCAGAAACTATGGCCTCAGAAGGAAAGTCTTCGGATGCTGAAATAAACATCACTAACAGTCTCAAAAAATATCAAATAGCTAGAAACGTCTGTCCTTAAGTCCAATTTGGACACAGGGGCAAAAATGACAGTTTTCGGTCAAAGCGGGGTCCACATGTGGGTCGCTTTGCACCGAATAATGTGTCAGGGTCAAAGGTCTCCAAATTTGCCAAACTTAATGTCCACAAGTCCAGAACGTCGATACGAACCCAACGGAAAATCCAGAACTGGATTCCGATATACCGATCACAAAATCGCCCGTCAAGTGGAGCCTGTGGGGCCCACGATACGGGATTTTGTCAACGTTCTCAGAATCGAACCAAACTTGGATCATAGGACCAGCATATTGCTACGAGTCCGATGGCGCAAGTTTTGTCTCGATCCGACGTGTGTACACAAAGTTGCAGCGTGTTCCAGAACAAGCGGATACGGGGCGTTGTCGGCGGATACGCGTTGATTCCGGTGTGCACGCACATCCGAATCAACTTCTGCGAAATCTCGCACGTCCGTATCAACGGCACGCATATTTCGGTAAAGACCGCGTGCGACCAAGTCATCCCGTTTGGTGGGGCGTACTCAGTTTCGGGGTGAATCGGGTCGTTATTTTTCCTGTTTTTGGTTCACGGATTGTGATCACCACAGGACGCGATGCTCCGAGCGGGTTGCACGGACACCGAGAGGGGTATACAGTCTATGCGATGCAACTGACGAAATTAAAAATAGAGTTACGAGGTGAGAGAAATCGTTACCTGAACAGAGCTCGAAAACCAAACTTCTCCGTGTCCGACACGTGTCCGACACGAGTCCGAGGGCTGTGTCCGTATCTGCCCTAGGGGGCTTGCCGGAGAGTTGCTGCTGGCCGGGGCAGCTCGACGAGGGGCTGGGCGGCCCTGGCCGGAGTCGAGGGTGGGTCTAGGCGGGGAGGAGAAGGAGGAGGTGGTTGATGATGGTGGTGGTGGTGGTGGTGACCGATGATGGTGGTGGCGGTGGAGGGAAGAGGGAGGCTGGGGGTCGGGGTCGTGGGGGAGGAGGAGAAGGGGGTGGTTGGCTGGCGGAGGGCGGAGCTCGCCGAGGGGGAGGTCGGGGCCGACGGGTGGCGGTGATGGTGATGATAATGGTGGTGGAGGGTGGTGGTGAGCGGCTGGAGGTGGTGGAGAAGGAGGCCGCGGGGTCGGGAAAGGAGCTCGGGGGGGGGGATGAGGAGGAGGGAGAGAGAGGAGGAGCGGCGGCGGGGGGGGTGGGCCGAGGTCGGCTGAGGTGAGGTGATGGAGGTGGTGGAGGGGAGAGGGAGCCGGAAGAGAAGGAGAGGAGAGAGAGTCGGGCCAGCGGGGGGGAGCTCGCCGAGGGGGAGTGGCTCGCCTCGGAGGGGGGGCTACTCCGGCCGGGGGGGTAGCCGACGGCTAGTGGGGGAGCTGCGGCTGGGTTAGGGTTTGGGTTTTCTTTTTATTTTCTTTTATTTTATAGGAAATTATTTAAGGGTAAAATAGTAATTTCATAAATTAGGATATTTACTTTATGTAAATACATCGAATTTGGACTCGTTTTGGAATGGACGGTGCACGTTCACCGGCCAATCAGGAGGTGACACCTCGCATGGTAATTTACAGAAAAGTCCCTGTAATTTCATAAATTGCGTAAAGGTCATATTTTGGAAAATTGCGCAATTACGAAATTGTTTGGGAAAAACACCTAATTCCTAAAATTGCCAAAATTCACAGAATTGAGGGAAATTGCTGTGTGAGGGTCCTGAGGGGGTGGGGGTGAGTCTCGGCAGGGGCTGGGCCTAGTTTTGGGGTGATACGGGCCATCGTATTTATTTAATTAATAAATACTGCGCACGGTGTTCTCTAATTATTTAGAGGCAGGTAGGGTCATAATTTTTCTACGGTGTCAATACACTAAATGTAGTATACTTAGTGTAGAAAAATAACGTATTTTTGTTTGGTCACAACGGATGCATGTTGGGCCTCTAATGTCTGTTGGAACAGGGATGGGTACAGGTCTAGGAATTTAAATACGGACATTTTGTAACGATATTTGTGCGTCTCAAACGAGGCTCAAAGTAAGGCATCTGGGAGTTGCACAAGGGCCAGAATAATAGGCTGGCATGTCTAGGACAGGTATGTGAACTTTGTTCGGGAATAACAGTCAAGGTAAAGCTCCAAATAATTCGGTGATGGACAGGTGCACAAATCAATAGGATATGCAAGCAAAATAAATTAAAATATCGCCATAAATCCTAAATTGTTAAAATAATCCTAAAAATACTGAAATTTGTCCGAGGGAGTTTATAATCTACCCAACTTATAAAAAATTTGTCCTCGAAATTAAAACTAAGCCACGGTAGAAGTCAAAGACGGCATAAGATATAATGTAACAAAGTAATTTATATCTTAGTTTACGAATAGGTTCGAAAAACGTTTACGCATGTCGTCCACACGCTTCCAAGTAGATTCTCCGGGCGCGCCATGCTTCCATCCCACGCTGACCAAGGGAATAGACTGGTTCCTCAATATTTTTTCTCGATGGTCAAGGGTTCTCACGGGTTGCTCTTGATACGACAGGTCTTGGCCTAATGGTGATATCCTCAAAAAGACATGGTCGTCCTCTTTGAAGTCCAAGGGATGATGATGACGGTCTGTCTACTGCTTCTGTCTGTCTTGCGCTGCTTGCCAGTGTCCTTGTATTACTTAACAGTCTCTACGGTGTTGACCACCAACTCTGGTCATGCGAATCCTTGTCTGGTACAATGCCGACTGGTATGCCGTGCAGTCTTACGATTTGCCTCATATTAGTAATGTCTTCATAGCTTCAGAGTAATTACGATGGCTGCAAGTTCTAAATTCTTCTCATGTGCTCATAATTGTCTGGATGCATCTGTCATTACCTTGTTATCCTGTATTAATATGCATCCCAAACTATTTCCTGATGCGTCTGTAGATCACATAACCTCCCGATCCGGACGGATAGTTAATACGGGTGCTGTGGTCAGTCGCTTCTTCAATTCCTCAAAAGCGGCTTGACACTCGTTGGTCCATAGGAATTCTTAATCCTAACAAGTCAACCTAGTCATAGGTGCTGCTATCCTTTCAGGAGTCAATCAATTATTTATCCACGTGAAATCCATTTAGACTCCTGTCAACAAAATGATACATTCCTTCATTGTAACACTTTGAACAAAGTTACGAGGCAAAAATTTCATGCTGCCATAGTGATGCACGTACCAGGAAAGTAGGTAGGTAGCGAAGGTCATTCTTAAAGATAGCACCGTTTATAACTGCAATCTAATCTAATAATAGGGTTTGGTAAATACCCAAGAAACAAACAGAAATGGCTACAGAACAATACACTTTCGTATTTATACTACGCACGAGGTTTCGTCTTTCCGAAATAAGGGAAGACGATAAACAATAATCAGAGTTCAAGGGGAAGGTAATATATATTAGAAGTGTGGGGATCAAGGCGTTTAAAGAATTCAATAGGATTTGTCAAAGCAGTTGTGGATTAAAATATTATTTTTAGTAATTCCTATTCACATGCTCGTATCAGTACAGTTACGTAACTGATACGATATGCTCAGACATATCTAGAGGACAAGTACATCTGTCTACTAATCACTATATATCTCAATCCACGTAAAGTAGTTATGCGAAGGGCGAATCAAAATGCACTAAGGTTGATCAGACCGTAATACACTGATTCTGAATAGACAATTGTATTAGTGGGGTGGATCAGGCCCCAATAACACATGTGTCATGAACGAGCTCGATAAAGAATAAGCTTGCAAAACTAGGCTATAAATAGCAGTATAAGTCAAGGTAGTACAGTAAATATAAGTACGCTAGATTATGATATGATAAATTTCAAACAATTCACAATCACAAAAAAAATAAGACTCTACAATCTCTACCGTTAATATTCTAACTTCTTCCTAAGTTGCTAGTTGACCCAAAAGAGGTATGGCCTTCTAAGTTCTACAATCTTAATATAAACTATAGGTTGTCTGCCTAAAACAGAGATTTCAAGAAAGTCCGCGTAAAGTAGGGGTTCGAGGTTGTCTGCGTAAAGCAGAGATAAAAGAATTTGGCGTAACGCATGGCTTCAGAGCTATCCGCGTAAATCAGAGAAGCGTAAGGTAGAGCTTCAGAGCTGTCCGCGTAATAAGTCTGTACGTAGATATCTCTTGCGTAAAGTCTAGCATACGTTGTAGCATAAAGTTGTACGAAAAACTCGTGAGTTTGTCAGTCAAAATTAGTGAATCCTGATATCTGACAAAAGTACTTGCACAACGATTGAGTGGACGGTTTGATAATGATTTTGCACGGTGACCCAGGTTGTCATTTAGTGACTGATTGGATACAAGTCATTTACGCTCTAGGTGAGACAAAATCAGATGTCCCGTCAAAAGCTGTTTCTTTTTGCACAGGCTCGAGGCGTATCTCTGCATTTAATGCACAAGATTGGTTCAACACTGGGGAAAGCTAAGGCTGTAACAATTTTGCTTACATCCTATCATTATATCTTACGCCTAATCAGGTTATTCTACGCTGGTTAACTATTTATTCAAGAATCATCAGGTTTACGCAGGGCAGTTACCTACGTGGCTCTCATGATGCAGGATAAGGAAGACTAAGGGATCGTGGGTAGCAGTTGTCATAACTGCGGCGTAAAGGGGACAAGCTCTTGCATAGTTTGGCTTTTTACGCCAACTAGGCAGTCGTTTGGTTCTTATGCTAACAACGGTCAAATGGGTTTACGCCAACAAGGGTAAAGAGTCTCTGGCGTAAAACTCTGGTCGAGGGGGTTTAGTCCTAGTATTCAACTTTGGATTTCTATTGGTTCCTTAAGACTAGGGTCAACATTATGGTCAAGTCTCTAACTAATCCTAGTAGTGTTTATACTACTCTCAAGTCATACATAAATACGTCAAGGGACAATTGGTAAGTTAATCTATAGGTAGTGATTCTAGGGTTTATTAGGTAGTAGGGAAGACTAGGGTTCATTAGGTAATATGGAAGGCTAGGATTCATTAAGTATCCTATACTTAGTGATGGGTTAAAGCCCTAGTTGTATTCTAAGTAGGAATATTACCCTAAGTATCATCCTATCAACAGGGATTCCTATATTCTAGCAGGGGCTATACTCGAAGAATTTATTAGGGAAGCACAGGATTCAAGCAAGATACAATTGTGTAAGTAGGACAGACTGGAAGGAAGATAAGTTACAGTCAATTATGGATGAGATCCTATACTCTAATCCTAGGTGCAGGCTTGCTCGGTACAGTAACGTAACCGAGACAATATGCTCTGACCTGCATGGGCCAGCACTAAAAATATGTCACGCCCCAGTCCCAAAATACGTAGGACTAGGATACGTAACCATGCCAGCCGCCCGTATATATGGCAACTCCAATATATGGAAACCATATATACGTGCGTACGCTGTATAATGAACAATAGTTCACCAGTGGTATAATTAATCACAAGTCACAGGGTAATATCTAAATCTCATCCACAGAATATCTCATATACAGGAATAACCAATAACCAGGTAACTGGATCTCAATAATAAGTATCTAAAGAATGACAGTCAGATGGAAACAAATCTACTGCCGAAATAGAATACAAAAAGGAACCAGATACACACCATATAAGAATAACATCTGACAATCACGAGGCTCGAAGAGAAGACCTCATCGGGATATACGTAACATGTCTGGATCTGCTCTCCTGCGAATGCTCAAGAACATATACACCTGGCAGGGGACCAGGTCCTCAGAGGGACATAAAAAGATACAGAAAAATAACATGCCATGAATGTAAATACTGAATAAATAAATGGGGTGTGCTAACCATCTAAGTGAATGCAATTTAAAGACCTGATAGTACGCATGGGAATGTGTAGGCTTGACATATGCTGACGTAATTCACCAATCGTCATGACCGGCTAGTATATGTGTCATATGCCCCCGGACACACGGGTAGCTCTGCAATCGACCATGAGGAGCATGGTACGAAGGATAAAAGACTCAAGGAGGGGGTGTCCCATACGCCTACTAGTATCTTTTCCGTCCAATATAGATGTACAAGTCGTAAAAACGACGTGGATACCTCCTACTATGATGCAAGTCTCAATAAAATAAACAACTGAGCTAAATACCGCTACACGTGTTGCTCACACTGATGGCCAGTCGCGCATGAGGCACGCGTCCCTACATGTACTCACTCTGTGACGTGTAATGATACGTGTCAAGGCCTGGAAAGTTATATCAATAATTTCACAACTTTAGGTGGGTCTACTGGACACTAGGTCAGACACAAGTTCTAACGTCAACGCCTTCGTTGACTACACCCGAGTTTTCTCGGACGCGCACATTTATATAATATAAAAATAGATAAAGATGTAACTAGCAATAACTGAATTTAAACAGTACAACAAGATAAGGTATACTTGCCTGGCAAGAGAGCTGTAAACGTAATATCCAGACGTCAAATACCAAGTGTCAGAAACTATGGCCTCAGAAGGAAAGTCTCCGGATGCTGAAATAAACATCACTAACAGTCTCAAAAAATATCAAATAGCTAGAAACGCCTGTCCTTAAGTCCAATTTGGACACAGGGGCAAAAATGACAGTTTCCGGTCAAAGCGGGGTCCACATGTGGGTCGCTTTGCACCGAAAAATGTGTCAGGGTCAAAGGTCTCCAAATTTGCCAAACTTAGTGTCCACAAGTCCAGAACGTCGATACGAACCCAACGGAATGTCCAGAACTGGATTCCGATGTGCCGATCACAAAATCGCCCGTCAAGTGGAGCTTGTGGGGCCCACGATACGAGATTTTGTCAGCGTTCTCAGAATCGAACCAAACTTGGATCATAGGACCAGCATATTGCTACGAGTCCGATGGCGCAAGTTTCGTCTCGATCCGACATGTGTACACAAAGTTGCAGCGTATTCCAGAACAAGCGGATACGGGGCGTTGTCGGCGGATACGCGTTGATTCCGGTGTGCACGCACATCCGAATCAACTTCTGCGAAATCCCGCACGTCCGTATCAACGGCGCACACATTTCGGTAAAGATCGCGTGCGACCAAGTCGTCCCGTTTGGCGGGACGTACTCAGTTCTGGGGTGAATCGGGTCATTGTTTTTCCTGTTTTTGGATCACGGATTGCGATCGCCACAGGACGCGATGCTCCGAGCGGGTTGCACGGACACCGAGAGGGGTATACAGTCTATGCGATGCAACTGACGAAATTGAAAATAGAGTTACGAGGTGAGAGAAATCGTTACCTGAACAGAGCTCGAAAACCAAACTTCTCCGTGTCCGACACGTGTCCGACACGTGTCCGACCCGTGTCCGACACGAGTCCGAGGGCTGTGTTCGTGTCTGCCCTAGGGTTTAGGGCTTGCCGAAGAGTTGCTGCTGGCCGGGGCAGCTCGACGAGGGGCTGGGCAGCGCTGGCCGGAGTCGAGGGTGGGTCCAGGCGGGGAGGAGAAGGAGGAGGTGGTTGATGATGATAGTGGTGGTGGTGGTGACCGATGATGGTGGTGGCGGTGGAGGGAAGAGGGAGGCTGGGGGTCGGGGTCGTGGGGGTGGAGGAGAAGGGGGTGGTTGGCTGGCGGAGGGCGGAGCTCGCCGAGGGGGAGGTCGGGGCCGACGGGTGGCGGTGATGGTGATGATAATGGTGGTGGAGGGTGGTTGTGAGCGGCTGGAGGTGGTGGAGAAGGAGGCCGCGGGGTCGGGGAAGGAGCTCGGGGGGGGGGAGGAGGAGGAGGGAGAGAGAGGAGGAGCAGCGGCGGGGGGGTGGGCCGAGTTCGGCTGAGGTGAGGTGATGGAGGTGGTGGAGGGAAGAGGGAGCCGGAAGAGAAGGAGAGGAGAGAGAGTCGGGCCAGCTGGGGGGAGCTCGCCGAGGGGGAGTGGCTCGCCGCGGAGGGGGGGCTACTCCGGCCGGGGTGGTAGCCGACGGCTAGGGGGGGAGCTGCGGCTGGGTTAGGGTTTGGGTTTTCTTTTTATTTTCTTTTATTTTATAGGAAATTATTTAAGGGTAAAATAGTAATTTCATAAATTAGGATATTTACTTTATGTAAATACATCGAATCTGGAATCCTTTTAGAATGTACGGTGCACGTTCACCGGCCAATCAGGAGGTGACACCTCGCATGGTAATTTACAGAAAAGTCTCTGTAATTTCATAAATTGCATAAAGGTCCTATTTTGGAAAATTGTGCAATTATGAAATTATTTGAGAAAAATACCTGATTCCTAAAATTGCCAAAATTCACAGAATTGAGGAAAATTGCTGTGTGAGGGTCCTGAGGGGGTGGGGGTGAGTCTGGGCAGGGGCTGGGCCTGGTTTTGGGGTGATACGGGCCATCGTATTTATTTAATTAATAAATACTGTGCACGGTGTTCTCTAATTATTTAGAGGCAGGTAGGGTCATAATTTTTCTACGGTGTCAATACACTAAATGTAGTATACTTAGTGTAGAAAAATAACGTATTTTTGTTTGGTCACAACGGATGCATGTTGGGCCTCTAATGTCTGTTGGAACAGGGATGGGTACAGGTCTAGGAATTTAAATACGGACGTTTTGTAACGATATTTGTGCGTCTCAAACGAGGCTCAAAGTAAGGCATCTGGGAGTTGCACAAGGGCCAGAATAATAGGCTGGCATGTCTAGGACAGGTATGTGAACTTTGTTCGGGAATAACAGTCAAGGTAAAGCTCCAAATAATTCGGTGATGGACAGGTGCACAAGTCAATAGGATATGCAAGCAAAATAAATTAAAATATCGCCATAAATCCTAAATTGTTAAAATAATCCTAAAAATACTGAAATCTAGTCGAGGGGGTTTATATTAGGACTGTCACAATTTTGACAGTCCTCTTTGTAAACCCCCAGATTTTCAAGATTTTAAAAACAGATTTTTGGAATTTTTCTGGAATTTTAACTAATTAAAATCAAGGTATTCTGGTTATAAATAATTTTAAATATTTTTTTTAAATATTAAAATATTATAAAAATAATATTTTTGGGTGTAAAATAAAATATTAGATATAGGATAATTTTTTGGAATTTATTGGACCCCAGAAATATTTTTAAAGACCTAAAAACTAATTTTTTTTATTAAACCGGTTTGAACCAACCGATTTATTGAACCGAACTCATGCTGAACCGAACTGAACCCTGACTCAGACCCAAACCCTAATTTAAAATCCTAATGGGTCGGATCCATCAACCCGACCCGTACCCGCGATCCGTACCCGACCCGTACCTTAGCGGGTCGGATCCGGACCCGAATCCAGAACCCGACCCACTAACCCGAACCAGTTACCCAAATTACTGCTACAGTAACATCACCAACTGTTACCCTAATCCGCGGTCGTTCCCCGACTCCGTCGCTCCTGTAACCGCCGCAGCCGCCTCGTCGCTTCGCCTCCGCACCCGCCGCGCCTCTCCACCTACCCACCGGCCGGCTCCCCCGCTCCCCGCGCCTCTCCACCTCCCTAACGGACCACCACCACCCTATAAAACCCCCTCCCGCAACCCTTCTCCTCTACCGCCATCACCTAGAGCTCCACCGCCTCCGACAGCCCCAGCCGACACCCAGAGCTCCGTCGCCTCCAGCAGGCCCTGCCACCGAGAGCCGCACAGCGCCGCCTCCACCGTGCCCTAGCCGCCGCCACGCCGCGTTCTTCCACGTCAGCATATGTCAGCAAGGTACTTGCTTTCCCGTGCGCGTAATTCTATGTACGTAGATCCATTTCTCTTTCTGTCAATCGTGCGCGAACCCTGTGTGATCCTCTCGATACCCGTGCCATTGGTTCGGAGTATCGCGTCCTGTGTCGGTCGCAAACTGCGACGCAAAATCAGGGAAATAAATCCCCAATTCTGAAAATCAGAATTCGTCCCGAACTCCCCAGTTCGCGACCGTTTTGCGACCAACCTGTGAAATATTTTCAAAATCCATCTGAACAATTATTTAGACCACCTGACCTAGTTTTTAATTCTATTTTTAGTGTAATTTATTGTGTTGTAGATTGCATGTAATTTGAGGGTAAAAATGACCAAAATATTGGTTATTTAAATACCCTATTTTTTTCGGAACGGGGTGTGCACCGCTAAACGGGACGACTTGGTCGTATGCAAACTTCACCGAAAGGTGCGCGCCGTCGATACAGACGTGTGGGATTTCACGAAAGTTGATTTAGATGTGCGTGCACACCGGAATCAACGCGTATCCGTCGATAACATCCCGTATCGGCCCTATTCTGGAACTCGTTGTAACTTCGTGTACGTACGTCGTATCGAAACAAAACCTGCGCCATCGGACTCGTAGCAATACGCTAGTCCTGTGACCCAAGTTTGGTTCGATTCTGAGAACGTTGACAAAATCGCGTATCGTGGGCCCCACGGCTCCACTTGACTGGTGATTTTGTGATTGGCTCATCGAAATCCAGTTCTGGACATTCCGTTGGGTTCGTATCATCGTTCTGGACTTATAGACACTAAGTTTGATAAATTTGGAGAATATTGTCTCTGGTACATTTTTCGGTGCGAAGTAGGCAACATGTGGACCCCACTTTGACCAGAAACTGTCACTTTTGCCCCTATGTTCAAATTGGACTTATGGACAGGCAATTCTAGCTATTTGATATCTTCTGAACCTGACGGTAGTATTTATTTTAGCATTCGGAGGAGTACCTACAGATCCCGCTGATACCAGAGCAGCAGTTGGAGTCCGAACCCCAGGCAAGTGTACCTTGCCAATCTTGCAGTAATTGCTACATCTTATTTCCTTAATTATTTATATGTTGTATCTGTTCAACCTAGGACCGTGTGACATTACTTAACGTCCGAATAATATTCGGGTGTCAACGCCGTACGCGGAGTTATGTAACGTCGCCTAGACATGGATATCGAGACCCTATACATTCTCGTACTTGCATTATCAAGTACGTCATACCATAGGACACTTGACACTGTTCATGAGACAGAATCTTCCTGAGATATTCATGGTGATTCTGTATAGGATACAGGTTTGTGACATATACTTTATACATGCTTAGATATCATTATGACTTGCTGCATTAGATATGATCTTGCGTGACATGGACATGAGACATCATGGACATGAGACGTGTGATTACATTGGATGGGGAGAGACACACAGGCTACAGGCTGATTATATATAAACCCTTATTAATGCGGTGCTCAAGACTCTAAACCCGAGCTTGACCCATTACGTGATATTACCGCTACCGGCTCCCCGACACCGAGCTTGTAGTGGTCTCAGCCTGAGTTTTAGTGATGCTCTCATCTTGCATTTCACTTAGCTGGTTATATAGTTTACCCTATTGTTTCATTAATTATTGCACTGCATTTATTATGGCTTGAGTTATTCTTGTACCTTGCTATATTCCCTGAGGACCTGGATCCGGATTATGTCCCCAGGTTTAGCAGATGAGTTCTATTCCGATGTATATGGAGCAGGAGCAGGAGCAGGAGCAGACACTGGAGCTGAACCGATCCCCGAGGATGAGGTTATCGTCGAGAATTTTTCTTGAGTATTTGTTTCATCTATACTCGGTATTTGTTATTATTAGACTCTTTTATTTCTGGTTTGTTGAACCATTGTATCAGACTTATTATCGGGTTATTCCCCGATTTACTTTATGGAGACTTGATGTTGCTTATATTTCATTTTGCTGTTATTGATCATATTTATCTTCTATGGATGAGATTAGATTGTGACCTGTTATTTAGACCTTATTACAGCTTAAGTACACCCTGATGGGTCCATTAAATTAGATTTGCCCATCGGTGTGTGTTGCTGGCCATTGTCACGTGTCTAGTCCCTCGATATTTTGGGACTGGGGCGTGACACTCTTAGCTTGTGGGACTGTCCAGATTGTGATAGTCCTAATCTTACAAATAAAGGTGAAGACAGTGGGTTAAAATTAGGACTGTCAAAATTTTGACAGTCCTCATTGCTTGTGGGACTGTCAAAATCCTGACAGTCCTACTTTTATATAAAATAGACAGTGGGTTAAAATTAGGACTGTCATAATTTTTACAGTCCTCATTCCTGACAGTCCTACTTTTATATAAAATAGACAGTGGGTTAAAATTAGGACTGTCATAATTTTGACAGTACTCATAGCTTGTGGGACTGTCCAGATTGTGACAGTCCTAGTTTTATACAGATTTAGACTCATTGTACAACATACAGTTCAATATACAGTTCTAGTTTTATACAGATTTCTTTCATTGCACAACATACAGTTCAGTATACGGTTCAACATACAGTGCTCATTGCACAATATACAGTTCAATATACAGTTCAACATACATGGCTCATTGCACAACATACAGTATAAGATGAATCAATCGATTATAATATCAAAGTAGTCCTTCGGTAAGATTTTTTGATCCTTCATCTTCATCATCTTCTTATATCCAGCAATTGCATCCGTGTAGGGTGTCGTCCATGCGATCTCTTCCTCTGGTACGTGTTTATACCATAGCGTAGAAGGTGGAGGAATAGGAGAATGATCGATCAACCTTGGGATGACAAAGTGTTGTCCGACAAGCCCTATCGAACATAGATTGGATAGTCTGTGTTCGTCCGGGGGAGCGCACATTGGAAAGAAATTATTGTTAATGCCTTGTGAGATAATTACAATAGGTATCTTATACCTATTAGAGAATACGTATGCAGCAGGCGGGACATCCATGTAATGGTCTGGTCCGGTAACTGTTTTCGTACAAGGTATGCTTGCCAACAAATCTCCAACAATTTCTTCGCCGAGTATCTGCCTATAGAAGGGTAGACGAGACTCCAACTCCTCCTACAGCTCTTCCCTATACTGTCTCCATCCTGCTTCAACTGAATAGCCTAGATGTCTTGCTAGTGCATGATATCCGCAATGGCCATCCTTAGGAACATCAACAATAGACCAAATAAAATCCGTATCTCAGTTAGAAAATTTAGAATGTATAGACTATATGAATCAGAGAAGTTATCTAAACCCTCCGCCGTGACTGCATCGTTCGTTTTCTGTTTCTTCCCCCTTCGAATAGTAAGCTTACTCTTTTTCTGCGAAAATACCACACTTTCGATAACCGACTTTGCCTCAACTTGCTCTAAATTGCGTTCAATATGTTCAAACAAGGATGGATCTCTTTTAGTTGACTCCATCTCCTTCTTTTTTGCTCTACTCATTCTTGAGTGTGGTCTTCCCTTAGGAGTTCGAACAACATATGGCTCTTGCAATCGAGTTGTTGTCGGGACTGCAATTTCTTGAATTTTAACCTCAATGGATCTTCTCTCCGGTTCCGATGCAACACACCACCTTGCGTGCAGGAGTTTCACTTGTGGCAAAGAAAAAAAATCATCGCGAACTTTCACCGTCTGCATTATCGACAGCTGTCTCCAACGTTGATCAACTACATCTATTGGAATAGGTATCGATTGACGACGATATTCGTTAATCTCATGTGCACAAGGAAGGCCGAGTGAATGTCGATATGAACAACCGTAAATCTCGGGATCATAACCAACCAACTTCGACCTACCAATCTCATCAAACAATAAGCCCAAGGCCTTGTGAGATACTACATGGATTAAACCATCCAAGAGGTGTTCATGCTTGTATTCATGCTTTGCAATATTGAGGCTCATCTCAAATGATGCTACAATCTCATTCACCGTGGAAATAATCATCAAATGAATCGATTTCCAAACGGAGATAAAATTACCGACCGATGACCGTAAATATCTTTTTAAACTTGAGTGTGATCCTTCTACCCGGTTCGTAGTGATTGTGCCATAATGCTTCACCATGTTCGTCCATGCTAAGACGAATTGTTCTTTATGTGGTTCTAGCCAAGTATCTTTGATATAAGATATGCATGTCGGGTTACTCGTCTCCCACTTTTGTTTGAACATGTACCATGCTGTGTCGTAGCTGTCTGTAGTACTTGCTCGCCATACAAGACTCCGATTACTGTAGAATTCTTCGAAGCGAACCATGTCGATTTTACCGTCCACATTTTCAAATTTCTTCTTGCATTGAGCTTGGATATTTCGATTTATATGCCAAGAGCATAGTAGTCTATGCACATGAGGAAATACAATATTTATAGCATTTATCAGCGCATATTCTCTGTCAGTAACAAAAACAGAGGGCTCTTTGTATCCTGTGTAAAGGGATTGTAGTTTCCTCAACGCCCAAGTGTAATCCTCTACTGCCTCACCCTTCATAAAACAAAAAATGACTGAAAATATTTTTCCCGTAGACGTAAACCCAACAACGTAAAAAATAGGCATCTTGAACTTGTTGGTCTTATATGTACAATCAAGGGCCAACACGTCTGTGAAGGACCGAGCCAAGTGTGTGCAATCAGGATGAGCCCAAAACAATGAAAGAAGTTTATCAGTTTGTGGATGTCTTCTATGGTACTCTACGTAGTGATGCTCCCCAAGCAACTTCATTACTTGCTGCATCGCCATTCTTCCTTTCATACTATTACATTTCGCTCTCGCCAAACTATTATAGATCGTCCTCATGGTTGACTTCTTTCCATCTTTTTGTCGTACGACATAATAAATTTGTTTCGGTGCAACTCCAGAAAGGAACATTTCTTCAACCAACTTTCTCTCATCCTCCTTCATCCGTGTCACGTAGGCATGACCCATAAGTGTCTCTGGAATAGGATGATTGTGTATTCCATTCTTAACTTCGATTATCCACTTCACATCTTCTACTTTTACAATCAACAACTTAAATGGACAACTACATTTTCTCGTCCCGACGTTTTTCTTGGGGATTTTTTTTTCAACACCACCCTTTTTTTATGATGCTCCCTGAACACACCTCCTCTTTCGCAGCCCAGCTCTACATATTTTTGGCCCGGCCGAGATCTGATGGATCTTGCAATGACAATGACTATATTATGTCATCTTCCAACTTCTCTGCACCAATCAAATGCTTCTTCCTGTGATGCAAATTGAATATCCGTTGAGAATATATCATTCACATCAACCCCAATAGCAGGATGTACCACAACATCTGTACGAGCTTGGTCCTATAACCAATATAAAATAATCTAAAATTTAATAACTTCAAATAATTGACAGTTCAAATAATTTATAGTCTTTAAGATTCATGACTGTCACTATTTTGACAGTCCACTTAGTATATAGGACTGTCGAAATTATGACAGTCCTATATTAATATAGGACTATCGAATTATTGACAGTCTTATGTTTATATAGGACTGTCGAATTTTATACAGTCCTTACACGATGACTGCCGAATTAGGATTGTCATTTTACGTATCATACGTGCTTCGGAATAACCGACATATTTTTCGGAATGACCGGAGTGCATATTTAATGGATTGCATGATCCGACTTCTTCATCGAACATAATTTCATGCATCGCTCCTACAATAGTCAAATAAAACTAAATTTTTTGTGACAATTGCAAAACTTATTCATCGTATGTTGTCGAAGACATACCGGAAGAATATTCGTTGGACAATCACCAAAGCAAAAAAAAATCCCACTTGGGACCACAAGTGTCAAATTCCAAAGTTAGATTTAGATTTTTGGACTTGGGAGAATGAGAGATTTCTTCATGTGACGGTGAAAAACAAAGAAGAAAAATAATTTTTACTTATATAGGTTAGTGTGGGCTAGCCCTAAGTAATTTTGAGGAGTGACAAACTTATAATTTTTACAAAATTTTTAATGAGCTAGCCCCAAGTAAACTATTTAGTGCCCTTATCAACAGCCCAAAATAAATAGTACAGCAAATTTGTACTGAGTTTATGGATACTACTCATAAAGACACAGGAAAGAGAGTCAGAGAAACTAGTCTACCCATAGTTAAAGAAGAGAAAGGGAAAGCATTATCATTCATCCAGTGTAGAGACAATAATTTTAAGTTTACTACCAAATGCTTACAATCTTCTATTCTCCTGCTATGTGGGCCACATCCGACTCTACCTCTCTTTTCAATAAACTTCTTACAACTTTCTCTCCACCTGCTATGTGGGCCTCATTCGACTCTACCTTTCTTCCCAATGAACGGCTACAACGTGACGTTTCTGTCATGTAGCGACCACCCGGACAGCCACCGGTACCACCTTTCCTCCTCCTCTAATGAACGGTCGTCACGTGGCCGTTACGTGGACATCAAGTGACGGTTGTAAGATGGTTGTAGGCATTTGGTTGTAGTCATAGCATAGCCCAACAGAAGGAGAATTAGGTGAAGCTCTAAACAATCAAAAGAAAGAAGGAAAGAGACAAGGGATTACCATAGGAAGAGGCGATCCGGCGTGGAAGGGATCCGGTGGGACAGCACACCGGAGAAGAAAAGGTCGCGTTCGGCGCGGGGAGTTCACCTCGGAGCCGCACTCGAGGTCGGATGTCGCGGAGAACCGCGGGAAGCTCCGATCGTCCAGGCGGAGGCGGCTGAGCTCGGCCACGCGAGGCGTCAGACATGAGAGGTTCGGCTACCGGGGAAGTCACGGCAGCGCCGGGGCGGAGCTCGACCGATCCGCTGCTCGAACTTGCTCTTCCGAGATCGATCACGTCGAGGAAATGTCGATCCACCGGAGCAACGATGAGACTTCGGCGAAGAAGACGCAGTGGCGATGTCGTCCGTCATTAGTGGGGCGGAACCGCCATGGCCGAAAGCTTGAATCGGAAGGAGCGATTACGGCTCCGATAACGGATTCTTGGAGAGGAAAGAAGAGATCGAGAAAGAAGAGATCGAGACAGGGATCCGCCGTTGACTTGGTTGTGGGAAATCGGAGAGGAATCGGTCCCTATTTATAGATGGGGATCTGGTCGAGAGGCGGTGGGGTCTTCTGGAACCATCACCGAGGGTCGGTGGTAAGGGACGGCGGTGATCGACCGGGGCCGCGGATCGCTGACGTTGGATCGATGAGGCGATGGGAACCCTCCAGTGGCTTCGAGATCCTTCACGAACCTCCGGGCAGAAACGCTGTCGTCGCCGCAGTTGTCGGTCACCCTCTTACAAAGAAGAAGAAGCAGGAGATGAACGAAGGCTCGGAGAATCGGTTCTGGTCGATTTGATCGAGTGAATGGGCCTTAATAGTCAAATGGGTTTGGTTCGGGCTGGCTCAATAGTCAAATGCTCACTAATACATATACATCTTGACTCAATGATCCTAATAATTGTTTGATGGACTATATGATTTGGCTTCGAATTAAAATGGTTTCCAACTGTAAGGATTTGCCACCGAACTCATTTGACTTTTGTGGTCAGTGAGAAGAGGTATAATATTTCTGACTGGACGAAGGTTTCGGAATCAAACTGCGGAAGAGGTGTAAAGACAGTGGGTCCAAATGGCATGCAACGCAGCTGTAAGTCCCCTGATGTTCAGGAATTATTAATTTGGACTTTTCATAATTTTCTGGAATTTTCCGGAATTTTTCTGTAATTAAAACCTAGGCTCTTGGTAATTAAATAATTTTTTATTTGCTGTTAATTTTTCTTAAAATATTATGAAAATAATATTTTTGGGTGTAAAATGGAAAACTGGACTTAGGGTAATTTTCCTGGAATTTATTGGGCCCCGGACCTATTTTAAAACACCTAAAAACCACTATATTTAATTAATTAATTTATTTATTTATTTATTTATTTATTTATTTAATTATTTATTTAATTCTAAAACCCGAGCCCAGCCCATAACCCCCGGCCCATTGGGCCCAGCCCAGCCCCCGCGGCCCAGCCCGCCTTAACGGGTCGGGTCGGGTCGGGTCCACTCGAACCCGACCCACTCGAACCCGACCCGCCTACCCGACCCGGGCGACCGCCTCTCCCCCCACGTTTCGGCTAACCGCGCCTCCCGCCGGATCCGCCGGCCCACTCCTCGCGTCCTCCGCGGCCGGCCACGTCGCCACGACTCCGCCATTTCCGGCCAGCCTAGCCCCGCGCCTCTCCCTATAAATTCCCCCCGAAACCCCCTCCGGCCAACCATTCCACGCTGCCACCACCGCCCGGCTCACCTCCGTCCACCGCCTGACCCTCGCCCAGCCTCGCCGTGCCCAGCTCCGCTTCCGCCGCACCCCGCCGAGAGCCGCCAGCCTCCTCCTCCTTCTCCCCTCTCCTCCAGCACCCGCCTCCGGCCTCCCCACGAGCAGCAGCAGCCGTCCCCGGCGCCACCCCGCTCCGCCGTGCCTCCGCCCAGCCTCGCCTCGGCTTCCCCGGCCGCCTTCGGCCAGCACCGCCCCGTCTCAGCCCTCCTCCGGCCGGCCCTCCGCCTGAGTTCAGAAACCCTAACCCTAACCCTAATTTCTCTCCCTCATGTCGGACACGACACGGACACGAGAAATTCTAATTTCTCGAGCCCTGTTCAGGTACGTATAACTTTCTCCTCGCTGTCTCGTTTTTAATTCCGTAAATTGCGTTGCAAAACCTGTATGACCCTCTCGGTGCCCGGACAAACCGCTCGGGGCATCGCGTCCTGTGGTGATCGCACACCGCGATCCAAAAACAGGAAAAATAATGACCCGATTCACCCCGGAACTGGGTACGCCCCGCCAAACGGGATGACTTGGTCGCGCGCGGTCTTCACAGATACGTGCACGTCGTTGATACGGACGTGTGGGATTTCGCGGAAGTCGATTCGGGTGTGCGTGCACACCGGGATCAACGCGTATCCGCGGACACCGCCCCGTATCCACCTTTTCTGAATCACGTCCTAACTTTGTGTACACACGTCGGATTGAAACGAAACTTGTGCCATCGGACTCGTAGCGATACGCTGGTCCTGTGACCCAAGTTTGGTTCGATTCTGAGAACGTTGACGAAATCGCGTGTCGTGGGCCCCACATGACCCGCTCGACGGGCGATTTTGTGATCGGCTCATCGGAATTCAATTCTGAAAGTTCCGTTGGGTTCGTATCATCGTTCCTGACCTGTTGACACTAAGTTTGGTAAATTTGGAGACCTTTGACCCTGACACATTTTTCGGTGCAAAGCGGGCCCACATGCGGACCCCGTTTTGACCCAAAATTGTCGTTTTTGTCCTTGTCTTCAAATTGGACTCAAGGAAAGGCGTTTCTAGCTATTTGATATCTTCTGAGCATGATGGTAATGTTTATTTCAGCATCCGGACACATTTCTGGAAATTTCCCGAGGATAGAACTCTAGTTGGGATCCAAACATCAGGCAAGTACCTGCACTTCAAGTTTATTCTTTATATTGTGATAATTAGTTCCTTGCTCTACTAGCACCATTAGATGTTTACACGTAGTGTTAGAATACTGGATTTCATGTCTTGCTTTTCGTGTCGGGAGGGAGAATACTAGGAGGCATGTGGTTTACCCTTCCCCCTGTCATGTTTGATAGTTGTTGATACGCGACTGTACCATCAGCCTGATACTCGATTATTCATGTCTGATAGCCGTCTATGACGGCCTGATTAGCCTTATAACCCCCTACATGCCGACTATGTATTCTAAGTACACAATTACACACACATAGTTTCTTGTCTTGTTACAGTTGCACTTTCTTGTCTCATTATATTCCTGTTTTACTCATGTCCCTGGTTTATAGCAATTAATCATGTTTTACTTATATTCCTGATTTTTAGTGCTTAATTCTTAGTTAATTTCACTACTTATTGTGCATATTCTTATCGTGATTGTTTAGTCAGTTCTTTCCTACTTGTCATAAATATTTAGTTTAATCTTGTTGTGCATTGGTACTTTGCTCCTTTCCTGACTGGATCCGTTGATATTAGGCGATGATGAGGATTATGTCCCCACCTTTTATGGCCCATATGAGGTAGCAGATGGTACATTTGAGGAGCCGGTTCCTACTCAGGAGACTACTTTTGAGGAGTAGTCAGCCAGTTAGCTAGTTTTTCCTTTCAGCGCAATACTCGGGTTTGTCCCCGATTTATCTTCTGTTTTTGTATTAACTGTGGATTTGGTTGTCACATTTTGTATTATGAAATCTTAGCATTCATATTTCCTGTTATTATCTTGCCTATTTATTCTTGTGGATGAGATAGATTTTAATTTAACTGTGAATATGACCTAGACAGCGTACTACCGCCGACACTGCGGTGTAGGCTGGACGTACCCACGTACTCGTGCCCGAATATCCGGGTGCGGGTCGTGACAGCATGCGTAAAGTTTCGTACATATCGTCGGACATCTGGAAAAAAAAAACTGTACGGCTTTGCCAATGGCGGGTTTGGGCTGCGTAATTGTAAACTCCCTCGACCAGATTTCAGTAAATTAGGATTAGTTTAGACTAATTAGAATTATAGCAACTTTATAAAAAAAAATTATTTATTTTAATCTATTGATTGTGCACCTGTTCATTACACAATTAATTAGGATATCCCACTAACTGTTAAACCCTAAACAAATTTCACATACCTGCCCTAGACTTGTTAGACTATTTTTTCTGTATTTTGTGCAACTTCCAGAAACCTTGTTTGATGCTTCGTTTTAGTCGTACAAATATCGTTACAAACGTACGTATTTATTTTTTATTTAATTTTCTGCTCTTTATCCATCTCTGTACCCCTAGAGATTTGAGGACCAGTAGGCACCTGTTTTGCCCAAACAAAAATACGATAATATTCTAGACTGTATATACTACAATTAGTGTATTGACACCGTAGAGAAATTATGACCCTAATAGCCTCTAAATAATTAGTGAACACCGTGCGCAGTATTTATTAATTAATAAATACGAGGACCCGTATCACCTAAGAAATCAGACCCTGCCTCTGCCCAGATTCTCCCCACTGTCCAAAACATTTTTCCCAGCTATTTTCTCTCATTTTTCTACAATTTAGAATTTCGGGAAATCAGTATTTAAAATCAGGTAAATTGCAGAATTACGCAAAATACCAAATTCATGCATTTATGCAATTATTGAAAAGTTAGGGGTCTTTATGTAAAATTGCATGCTAGGTGGCCTAATCCTATTGGCTAGACCATAGGTGTGAGGGACCCACCATAAGAATCCAGAGAAATCCTGTGAAAATATCATAAAATATCAAATTACCAATTTACCCCTAAACTTCCCCATAATTACGAAAATGCCATCCACCCCAAACCCTATATAAAACCCTACCCTCTTCCCTTTCAAACTCCACAACTCTCCCCTCCGACCACCGCCGGCCACCCAACTCCGGCCAACCCTTCGCCTTGACCCCCTCTCCCCTCCGGCCAAGCCCCACCGCTAGCGCCGCCCTGCTCCGCCGGCCACAGCCTCCGCAAATACCCCACTCCCTCACTGCTACCCACAGCCACCACCACCCGAACCACTTCCCCCGCCGCCTCCGGCCACCGTGCACCGCCACCACCACCCCCACTCGACTCGCCCCGACCTCCCCTACCAACCACCACCACCTTACCTCCCCACGACGCCTGCTCCGGCCACCCTAGCCCCCGCAGCACTCTCGGCCACCCCCAACCCTAACCTACCCTCTCTACTCCGGCCGCCCCTAGCCGCCACCACCACCGTCGTGGACCTCCGCCACCACCACCAACCTGACCGCCACCCTCCCCTCTGCCGAACCCACCACCTGCCCGACCACCCCCGCCGCTTCTCCGCCGCCGGCAGCCCCCGCACAGCTACTGCTGCTGCTGCTGCTAACAGCTACTGTTGCTGTTCTCTCTTCTCCGGCCGCCTCCGGCCAGCTCCGCCGCCGTCCACCCGCCGTCGACAACCCCTAGGGCCCACCTGTCAGAGGGTATAACCCTAAACCCTATATATATGTAATTATATATATATTTGTATATGTATATGTATATGTATAAATATGTATATATATAGGTATATATATATGTATATTTATATGTATATATGTATATTTATATATATATGTTATATACTATTATTTACAGTATATTATACTGTATATATATATTATATATATATATATAACTATATTTTATACATATATATTTATATATGTAAATTGTATATATGTATATATATATATAACTATATTTTATACATATATATTTATATATGTAAATTGTATATATGTGTATATATATATAACTATATTTTATACATATATATTTATATATGTAAATTGTATATATGCATTTTTAATTCTGTTTTTACTTATATAATTATATATATGTAATATATATAATTATATGTATTCATATATTTATATATAACATATTATATATATGTTATATTATTACTATTATATTTATATATATGGTATATATATATATATATACTATGCATTTTTTTCTTTTCTTTTATTTTTCTGCACTTAATTTTCTGCACCTATTATATATGTTTATATATATATATATATATATATATATATATATATATATATATATTATCTATATTCAGCTGAATAATACAGCTTATATATATTATATTATATATTTTTAATTCTTGCAATGTCATTTAAATTTATTACATATTATTGTGCTGGATATTACATCCTATCTATATATGCAATTATTGTACTTTATTATATATAACAGTGGTCACATATAGACCCTGATAATATTGCTGAATAGTACAGTATTTATTTATGTATTAAAATTTTGTACTGTCTTTTTATTTATCTATATAAATATATACATCAGTGGATATACCCTGATAATATATATGTATTTACTTTCTGCCCTGTCATTTTAATTATATATCAGTGGATATACCCTGATTATTATATTATTATAAATCAGAGGATACACCCTGATAATAATATATATTATATATATAAACTATATATATATACATACTATATATGTGTATATAAGTATATATATATGCTTTATATCACAGCCATGATATTTACGAACACTGTCTATTTTAACAGAAACCAACTTCAGCACAGCCAGTGACCCCCTGTCACCAGCACTCTCAACCCTGACTGTGAGATCAGGTTTTCAGTACTATCAGGGAGTAGGCAAGTATACCTTGCCAAGTTAATGTTCAAATTCAATTATTGATATCTGCTTTGTTCCTAAAATTCATATCCCATGGTTACCCGAGACTGCCTTGGGTACAGTCAACTGATACGTTGACAAAAGCATGTTTAACTTAGTCTTATAGACTCACCCTTTGCTGCGAGAGCATTCTAATATTCTCCTAGACCCTAACATGGGAACACGCAACATGGTTGTAATGCATATTGGGATGCGAGCTGCATAGTTGATTAGCTACCAGTACGTGTGACCCGCATCACGGATTAGATTAATTCAGGAATAGTATGACTTGACATTTAGTTTCATTGGGATGGAAAAGATAACTAGTAGACGTATGGGACACCCCCTCCATAAATGTTTTATACTTTCGTACCATGATGGTCGATTGCAGAGTTCCCTTGAGTCAGGGGGCATATGGCACATATACTAGCCAGTCCCCACGATTGGTGAACTACGTCAGCATATGTCTAGCCGATACAATCCCATGCGTACTACAAGGTCTTTACTTGCATTTCACTTAGAATGATTAGCACCCTATATTTATTTTCTTTATTCAGTATTTACATACTTGGCATGTCATTTTCTGTATCTTGTTATGTCCCACTGAGGACCTGGTTCCCTGCCAGATCTAGACGAGGCTTTCTACCCCACTGTGTACGGCCCTGATCAGGAGGCTAGATGTGTTACCGAGGAGGAGCTCGAGGAGACACCCTCAGAGTATGCTTGACCCTAGAGGCCTGCCACCTGGAGATGGAGATGTTTTGATCAGATAGACACTGCTTAGTCTATCTGATTTTTCTGCGCTATTATCAGTTTTTGTAATAGGCTTGTGATCTCACCAGTTGTGTACTGTATCAGACTCAGTTTTATATATATTCAGCACTTGCTTTTCTGACATTTTATTGTGGATGAGATAGTTTTGCCTGGGTTGTTCTTGTAGTATCTTAGGACAGCGTAGCACGTCCCTATGGGTCTATTCAAAATAGATTAAGCCCTTAGTGACGTGTCAGCTGGCCAGTGACACGTGGCCTAGTTCCTGACATTTTGGGACTGGGGCGTGACACGGTTTTAGTGGTGGCCCATGCAGGTCGTGTTTTATTGCTAGTGGTATGATGACATGCCCAGCAATGCCTGCAATAGGATAGGAATATTAGGTCTCATCCACACTGACACCATCTTTACAATTTCTATTATTGCATCTTGCTTGATTATCATTATTTATCTCCTTTGTATTTTCTAATTATCCTATTTTTCTCAGAAATATGGACATACCCGGGAAACTTGTGAATAATGGGGCTGATCAAGCAACAGACCCTTTGCCAAGTGCCCAAGGAACTCCGTCCAATCACCAGAATTCTGGTCAGGAGACGACACCAACACCACAGGCGGAGACACCTTTACCTCCACCTCCAGCCTTGCCTATCCTGATGCCACAACTTGAGGGTCAACCTCAAATATTGCAGTTTCTCCAGACTATGTTGCAGAACCAGTGGCAACAAACTGAGGCCCTGAGACAGTCTCAGTGGCAGCAAACTGAAGCTCTGCGACAGACATTGATGACGGCTTTGGAGAGAGCTACTACTCCGACACCAGCACCTGTCCAACCAGCAGGCACAGTTCGAGGCTTCCGTCAGATGAGCCCGAGAGATTTCAAAGGCAACGAGACTCCTGAGGAGATCTCCGACTGGATCTCCAACACCGAAATGCTGCTAGAAGGATCGCAACTCACCCCTGACCTATGGATGACCGCTGTGAGGGGCCAACTTCTTGGCAACGCCCATCACTGATGGAAATCCATAGAGCGCAGCGTCGGCAAAGACCAAACTTGGCAACAATTCTTGGAGCATTTCAACGCCAAGTACTTTCCAGCGACAGTCCAGAATGCCCTAAACTCCCAATTCCTGCACCTAGAGCAGGGAAACATGACGGTAGATGCCTACGACGCGGAGTTTAGCAGACTAAGTCGTTTCGGTGCTGATCTGATCCCGAACGAGCTGAAGAAGGCTAAAAGATTCTACCATGGCCTTAACTACGAGCTCCAGAGGTACACAACAATGCAGTCAAGAATCTCCTACAACGAGGTTCTTACAGAAGCCAGGGAGCAAGAAGCTATTGGCCGAGGAGACAGACGCTCAAATCCAACCTTCCCGGCCAAGAATCAGCACGGAGCAGGAGGACCTATCCGTCGTCCATAATATCAGACGCAGCAGATAACGGGACCCTATCAGAAGAAGGAGCTCCCGACTTGTCACTTTTGTGGCAAGAAGGGGCATTTTGCCAATGACTGCAGAAAGAAGCTGGGATTATGCCTGCTATGTGGAGCTAAAAATCATATGGCCAAAGACTGCCCACAACGCAGAGATGCAGCACCACAGCAAGGGCAGAAGCCAGGAGCCCAAGCTCAGAAGATGCTTCCCTCCACATCAGGAGGATATCAGAGAGGAGCACCTCTGCCTACTCAGGAGGCCCAGTTCAAGGCCAGACAACAAACCGGAGGACAAAGGCACGGACAAGCCTTTGCGTTAGCTGCCGTTGCGGAAGAGCCTGAAGGAGAAACTATAACAGGTACCATTTTAGTTGCATCATTACCTGCAACTGTATTATTCGATTCTGGGGCTACTTTGTCTTTCATATCCAGTAGTTTCGTAGCCATGCACAAGCTATCCACTTTGCCGCCACCCAAGTGTTGGAAAATACTTACTGGAGGAGGTATTGTTCCAGTTACCAACATTATCGAAACCTGTCCGATAGTTGTTTGTAGTAGAGGACTAAGAGCGCAATTTTTGGTACTTCCAATGCCAAATTTCGACGTTGTCTTAGGCATGGACTGGCTAAGCCAGAACAATGCTATCCTAGACTGCCGAAAGGGTAGTGTTATCTTTAGACCCCCAGATCACCCAGAGTTCGAATATATCCGAGGAACCATTGAGCAAGGAGTAGGCCAGACTCCTAGAGCTTACATGGCGATAGAGACAGCACTTCCCTCAATTATAGCAGAGTTCGAGGACGTATTTCCAGAAGAATTGCCAGGCCTACCGCCTGACAGAGAAGTAGAGTTCATTATTGAGCTGATACCCGGAGCTGCACCAGTATCCTCCAATGTATACCGACTAGCGAAGAAGGAGCTTGACGAGCTGAAGCTTCAACTGGAGGAATTACAGATCAAGGAATTTGTTCGTCCTAGTGCATCACCCTGGAGAGCACCAGTGTTGTTTGTACCAAAGAAGGACGAAACATATCGCATGTGCATTGATTATAGAGCCCTCAACGCTCTGACAATCAAAAACAAGTACCCCTTGCCGAGAATTGACGACCTGTTCGATCAACTAACAGGAGCCGTGGTATTCTCGAAGATAGACTTGAGATCAAGCTATCATCAGGTCAAGGTACGGAGGGAAAATATTCCAAAGACAGCATTCAGGACTCGTTATGGTCATTACGAGTTCCTGGTGATGCCTTTTGGACTAACTAATGCACCTGTCGTATTCATGAACCTGATGAACAGAGTCTTCCACCAATATCTGGACCAGTTCGTGGTAGTCTTCATCGACGACGTTCTGGTGTATTCAAAGAGCCATGAGGAGCATGAAGAGCACTTAAGGTTGGTATTAGAGACGCTGAGACGAGAGAGCCTTTATGCTAAGATGAGCAAGTGTGAATTCTTCCTTGACCGTGTCGCATTTCTTGGACACGTTATCACCGAAGAAGGCATCTTGGTAGACCCAGCAAAGATCTCATCTGTCGAGACGTGGCCAACCCCGACCAACGTCTCAGAGGTGAGAAGCTTTCTAGGACTTGCCGGATATTACCGGCGATTCGTAGAAAACTTTGCAAGAATCGCGGAGCCGATTACTCGTCTTACCCGCAAGGAGCAGGAGTTCATATGGACTGAAGATTGCCAGACAGCTTTTGATGACTTGAAGAAGCGTCTGACTACAGCTCCCATCTTGACTATACCATCTGGATCCGGAGGTTTCGTCATATATAGCGATGCATCCGGAAAAGGATTTGGTTGTGTCTTAATGCAACATTGGAAGATTGTAGCTTATGCCTCAAGACAGTTGAGGACTCATGAGAAGAATTACCCCACTCACGACCTGGAACTTGCCGCAGTCATCTTCGCCCTGAAGCTATGGAGACACTATCTATATGGCGAACGAGTGGAGATATTCACCGATCACAAAAGCCTGAAGTACGTCTACACCCAGAAGGACCTAAATCTGAGACAAAGACGATGGCTCGAAGTGATGACGGATTTCGAAATTGATCTACAGTACCATCCGGGGAAAGCTAATGTGGTGGCAGATGCTCTAAGCAGAAGACCCTCGGCATTCTTTATGATCACCCAACCAGGTCTTCTGAGAGATCTAGAAAATTTAGGAATAGAGGTCATTATGCCAGGACTTGACGGCCAATTATCAAACTATCAGCTGCAATCAACCTTGGTAGAAAGAATCAAAGCTGCTCTACCAACAGATGCAAGATTTCAGAGGCTTCGACAAAGAACAGAGGCTGAAATTCAGACAGGATGTCGCATACACGAAGATGGGACTCTAAGATGTGGTGATCGTCTTTATGTTCCAAATGGAGAACTTCGTAATGAGCTGATGTCAGAAGCTCATAGCTCAACATACTCTATACATCCAGGAGGCACAAAGATGTACAGAGATCTGCGACAATATTACTGGTGGCATGGAATAAAGCGGGAGATAGCACGCTTTGTGGCCAAATGCCTGGTGTGTCAGCAAGTCAAGGCTGAGCATCAGAGATCTGCCGGTCTACTTCAACCCCTCCCAATACCTGAGTGGAAATGGGAACACATTACGATGGACTTTGTTACGGGCTTCCCAAGAAGTCCTAGTGGTCGTAATGCTGTATGGGTAATCGTAGATAGACTCACAAAGGCTGCTCATTTCCTACCTTTTAGAGTTGGATAATCTACAAAAGTCTTGGCGGACATGTACATGAAGGAGATAGTACGTCTGCATGGAGTACCAGTCAGCATAGTATCTGACAGAGATACGAGATTTACATCTTACTTCTGGCGAAGTATACAAGAAAGTCTTGGTACCCGCCTCAAGTTCAGTACCTCGTATCACCCACAAACAGATGGTCAATCAGAACGCACCATCCAGACACTTGAAGATATGCTGAGAGCCTGCATGCTTGATTTCAGCGGATCATGGGAAGATCACTTACATCTGGTAGAATTTTCCTACAACAACAGCTATCAAGCGAGCATTCAAATGGCTCCCTTTGAAGCTTTGTATGGAAGAAAATGTTGTTCCCCAGTATGCTAGAGCGATGTTGGCGAGAGACAGATCTTGGGACCAGAACTGATTATTCGTACGGTGGAGAAAGTAAAGAAGATCCAGGGACACCTACGAGCTGCACAAGACAGGCAGAAGCACTGGGCCAACATTCATCGCAGACCTCTAGAGTTCCAAGTAGGGGAGCATGTGTTCTTGAAGATCTCACCTACCAGAGGAACTATCAGATTTGGAGGAAGAGGAAAGCTAAGTCCAAGGTACATTGGACCCTTCGATGTGCTAGATCGCGTCGGAGAAGTTGCTTACAGGCTAGCTCTACCTCAGACCTTGGAGGGAGTACATGACGTCTTCCACGTATCTCAGCTGAGGAGGTACATTCCAGACCCGAGTCATGTGCTAGACTACTCAGAGATCACTATCGGGCCGAGCTTATCATATCAGGAGGAGCCTGTAGAAATCCTGGACCGTAGCGAGAAAGTGTTGCGAGGCCAGACTATTCCTCTCGTTCGTGTTGCATGGAGACATCATGCACCAGGTGAATCCACCTGGGAACGAGAAGAGGATATTCGTCAGCGTTATCCCCATCTATTTCAAAACCAGGGTATGTCCAATATTTCAAATTCAATCTTTCTTAATCATCATATATCCTTAATTAAATTTTTTTTTTTCATTATATGATTGTTTTTATTTCGAGGACGAAATATTCTAAGGAGGGTAGATTGAAAACTCCCTCGACCAGATTTCAGTAAATTAGGATTAGTTTAGACTAATTAGAATTATAGCAACTTTTTAAAAAAAATTATTTATTTTAATCTATTGATTGTGCACCTGTTCATTACACAATTAATTAGGATATCCCACTAACTGTTAAACCCTAAACAAATTTCACATACCTGCCCTAGACTTGTTAGACTATTTTTTCTATATTTTGTGCAACTTCCAGAAACCTTGTTTGATGCTTCGTTTTAGTCGTACAAATATCGTTACAAACGTACGTATTTATTTCCTATTTAATTTTCTGCTCTTTACCCATCTCTGTACCCCTAGAGATTTGAGGACCAGTAGGCACCTGTTTTGCCCAAACAAAAATACGATAATATTCTAGACTGTATATACTACAATTAGTGTATTGACACCGTAGAGAAATTATGACCCTAATAGCCTCTAAATAATTAGTGAACACCGTGCGCAGTATTTATTAATTAATAAATACGATGACCCGTATCACCTAAGAAATCAGACCCTGCCTCTGCCCAGATTCTCCTCACTGTCCAAAACATTTTTCCCAGCTATTTTCCCTCATTTTTGTATAATTTAGAATTTCGGAAAATCAGTATTTAAAATCAGGTAAATTACAGAATTACGCAAAATACCAAATTCATGCATTTATGCAATTATTGAAAAGTTAGGGGTCTTTATGCAAAATTGCATGCTAGGTGGCCTAATCCTATTGGCTAGACCATAGGTGTGAGGGACCCACCATAAGAATCCAGAGAAATCCTGTGAAAATATCATAAAATATCAAATTACCAATTTACCCCTAAACTTCCCCATAATTACGAAAATGCCATCCACCCCAAACCCTATATAAAACCCTACCCTCTTCCCTTTCAAACTCCACAACTCTCCCCTCCGACCACCGCCGGCCACCCAACTCCGGCCAGCCCTTCGCCTTGACCCCCTCTCCCCTCCGGCCAAGACCCACCGCCAGCGCCGCCCTGCTCCGCCGGCCACAGCCTCCGCAAACACCCCACTCCCTCACTGCTACCCACAGCCACCACCACCCGAACCACTTCCCCCGCCGCCTCCGGCCACCGTGCACCGCCACCACCACCCCCACTCGACTCGCCCCGACCTCCCCTACCAACCACCACCACCTTACCTCCCCACGATGGCTGCTCCGGCCGCCCTAGCCCCCGCAGCACTCTCGGCCACCCCCAACCCTAACCTACCCTCTCTACTCCGGCCGCCCCTAGCCGCCACCACCACCGTCGTGGACCTCCGCCACCACCACCAACCTGACCGCCACCCTCCCCTCTGCCAAACCCACCACCTGCCCGGCCACCCCCGCCGCTTCTCCGCCGCCGGCAGCCCCCGCACAGCTACTGCTGCTGCTGCTGCTGCTAACAGCTACTGTTGCTGTTCTCTCTTCTCCGGCCGCCTCCGGCCAGCTCCGCCGCCGTCCACCCGCCGTCGACAACCCCTAGGGCCCACCTGTCAGAGGGTATAACCCTAAACCCTATATATATGTAATTATATATATATTTGTATATGTATATGTATATGTATATATATGTATATATATATGTATATATATAGGTATATATATATGTATATTTATATGTATATATGTATATTTATATATATATGTTATATACTATTATTTACAGTATATTATACTGTATATATATTATATATATATATAACTATATTTTATACATATATATTTATATATGTAAATTGTATATATGTATATATATATATAACTATATTTTATACATATATATTTATATATGTAAATTGTATATATGTATATATATATATAACTATATTTTATACATATATATTTATATATGTAAATTGTATATATGCATTTTTAATTCTGTTTTTACTTATATAATTATATATATGTAATATATATAATTATATGTATTCATATATTTATATAAATATTATGTTTATATATAACATATTATATATATGTTATATTATTACTATTATATTTATATATATGGTATATATATATATATACTATGCATTTTTTTCTTTTCTTTTATTTTTCTGCACTTAATTTCCTGCACCTATTATATATGTTTATATATATATATATATATATATATATATATATATATATATATATATATATATCTATATATATATATTATCTATATCCAGCTGAATAATACAGCTTATATATATTATATTATATATTTTTAATTCTTGCAATGTCATTTAAATTTATTACATATTATTGTGCTGGATATTACAGCCTATCTATATATGCAATTATTGCACTTTATTATATATAACAGTGGTCACATATAGACCCTGATAATATTGCTGAATAGTACAGCATTTATTTATGTATTAAAATTTTGTACTGTCTTTTCATTTATCTATATAAATATATACATCAGTGGATATACCCTGATAATATATATGTATTTACTTTCTGCCCTGTCATTTTAATTATATATCAGTGGATATACCCTGATTATTATATTATTATAAATCAGAGGATACACCCTGATAATAATATATATTATATATATAAACTATATATATACATACTATATATGTGTATATAAGTATATATATATGCTTTATATCACAGCCATGATATTTACGAACACTGTCTATTTTAACAGAAACTAACTTCAGCACAGCCAGTGACCCCCTGTCACCAGCACTCTCAACCCTGACTGTGAGATCAGGTTTTCAGTACTATCAGGGAGTAGGCAAGTATACATTGCCAAGTTAATGTTCAAATTCAATTATTGATATCTACTTTGTTCCTAAAATTCATATCCCATGGTTACCCGAGACTGCCTTGGGTACAGTCAACTGATACGTTGACAAAAGCATGTTTAACTTAGTCTTACAGACTCACCCTTTGCTGTGAGAGCATTCTAATATTCTCCTAGACCCTAACACGGGAACACGCAACATGGTTGCATTGCATATTGGGATGCGAGCTGCGTAGTTGATTAGCTACCAGTACGTGTGACTCGCATCACGGATTAGATTAATTCAGGAATAGTATGACTTGACATTTAGTTTCATTGGGATGGGAAAGATAACTAGTAGACGTATGGGACACCCCCTCCATAAATATTTTATACTTTCGTACCATGATGGTCGATTGCAGAGTTACCTTGAGTCAGGGGGCATATGACACATATACTAGCCAGTCCCCACGATTGGTGAACTACGTCAGCATATGTCTAGCCGATACAATCCCATGCGTACTACAAGGTCTTTACTTGCATTTCACTTAGAATGATTAGCACCCTGTATTTATTTTCTTTATTCAGTATTTACATACTTGGCATGTCATTTTCTGTATCTTGTTATGTCCCACTGAGGACCTGGTTCCCTGCCAGATCTAGACGAGGCTTTCTACCCCAATGTGTACGGCCCTGATCAGGAGGCTAGATGTGTTACCGAGGAGGAGCTCGAGGAGACACCCTCAGAGTATGCTTGACCCTAGAGGCCTGCCACCTGGAGATGGAGATGTTTTGATCAGATAGACACTGCTTAGTCTATCTGATTTTTCTGCGCTATTATCAGTTTTTGTAATAGGCTTGTGATCTCACCAGTTGTGTACTGTATCAGACTCAGTTTTATATATATTCAGCACTTGCTTTTCTGACATTTTGTTGTGGATGAGATAGTTTTGCCTAGGTTGTTCTTGTAGTATCTTAGGACAGCGTAGCACGTCCCTATGGGTCTATTCAAAATAGATTAAGCCCTTAGTGACGTGTCAGCTGGCCAGTGACACGTGGCCTAGTTCCTGACATTTTGGGACTGGGGCGTGACAGTAATACTAGTAATTAATATGACTAGGTTTATGTATGTGTAGCATTAAAGAGTACTAATATCTATGTTTAGAAAACTATTATTGTAACTGGTTATTAACAATCTCTATTTTTAGTAGTAAAAAAATTATTTATTGGAAAATTGAATTTTTAAAGAAGGAGGGTTACAGCTGACATTTGGACGAGATGGCCATACTGGCGCGTTCTGCTATAACTTGGAGGAGGTAGTCATACTGACGCCTTCTGATAGAATTTGGATGAAGTAGCCATACTGGCACATTAGCGTTCTCTGTTAGAGTTTGGTACGTTGGCGCACTATGTTAGAGTTTGGCCATACAGTCAGTCAAACGATAACCTGGATCTGGGTGCTGAGGATCTTCTGTAATAATGATTTTGTCCTTCTCGACTGTTGTGTTAGTCTATCAGATTTATTGCATTAAATGTGGAAAAAAAAAAGACAGTAAGACTATCCGCTTGCCTTCATTGAGTTGAATAAAAATGGCTATAAAGAATTTATATATTTAATATTTGAACCTTCCCTATCATATGTTAGGGTTTGACCTTCCCTATAATTAAGTGGTCGTCCTGCCTACCCTATGCTAGGGTTTGACCTTCCCTATAATTTTTGGCTAATTATAAGGGCACTACAAAGTATACTCAGGGCTAGCCCAGGATTGGGGCTAGCCCATTAATGAGCAAAGTTTACTCACACTAGCCCATTAGTTTACTCATACTAGCCCAACTTTGAAACCCTCCTCCCAAACCCTCCCAAACCCTCCCCACCCCACCGGAGCCCTCCCCCCTACCGCCGGTCGTTCTCCGAGACTTCGTCCTCCTCCTCCTTGTCGATGGCTCCCAAAGTCTCGAAAGAATCAAGGTACAAATCTTCTTTCTCCTTGTTCTATTGCATTTACAAAATTTTCCAAAAATTTAAAAAATCCTAATGCATTTCGAAAATTTTGAGTAATTTTCTTTCCATTCTTCAAATGAGGGCATACAAGTCCTGAATGTAGTTTAGGATGTAGTTTAGACGTTTACTTGGTTGATCGAACACGATTTTAGGGCATACAATGTCGACAATCGTCGACATTGTCGAGCAGTATCGGGCGGGACTGTAGATTTTTCTACAGTCTTATATAGATTTAGGACTGTAGGAAAATCGACAGTCCTATTTATATTAAGGACTGTAGAATTTTTTACAGTCCTAAATTGATATAGGACTGTAGACATTTCAACAGTCCTAAAAAATTAGGACTGTGAAAAATTCTGCAGTCATGTATACTTATAGGACTGTAGAAATTTCTACAGTCCTGAATGTTAAATTAAATTAGGATGTTAAAATAGAATTTATTTTTTGTCTTATAGTCATGCCCCTCGGAAGGACACTGTGGATGAAGATATCATGAGAAGACGCCCTACTGCGTCGATGCGTAAGGAACGCACTATTTCGCGTACTATTGAACCAGGCGTCACTATCCGCGAGCTCGAGGCACGCCCTGAAGTGAGAAAACATCGATTGACGATGAAGACTGTCACTCGTTCGAAGAGACGTGCTCCTCCTAGTTCTTCCGGTTCTTCTTCCTCCTCCGATGAGGACATGCCAAATGTCCCAAATCGGCCTACTGATGGTTCAGGACCTTCTCAGCCTGCAGATAGTTGTGTCGAGAGTCTCCCACAAACTCTCAAAAACTGGGCTACTGATGGTTCAGGACCTTCTGAGCAGCCAGATAGTCCAGTCGACACTCGTCCAAATGGTTGCTCTATGTTACCGTCGATCGAAAACTATATTGCATACCAAATATGGAACAATCCGGTAAGTACATTACGTTATGATAAATTTATATATAGTTGTAAGTTCAAAGTTTATCCAATTATTTATAGATAAGTACATTTTACATAGAGGTATAATTTCATCTAATTGTTTATTTTTCAGGAGAGTTCTCGTATGTTGACGGTGATCAACCACGAAAAAAAATATAATACATGGAGGTATGAATTATTGGGAGACGATGTGAAGGCAAAAATCAGTCCCACCGGTCTACAATATTTGGATAGCTACTCATATACGACGGTGGATAATGCACTGATTTCAGCATTTGTAGAACGATGGCATCCAAAAACCAACACTTTCCATCTACCCAATGGAGAGTTGACGATTACCCTTGATGACGTCCATCATATATTGGAACTGAGGGTTGATGGTCGAGTCATGATGAATCAAACTTTTGATGAGTCGAGAATCAACTTTTACGACCATATTGTGGATTATGTATCAGGATGTCTGGGAGTTGATGCTACTAGTTTTACTAGTCTTCGAGAATTCAAGAAGTCCTACGGACTTCCTCTAAAATATTTGGAGGAGATATTCCCTGAGCCGGACCCCGAAATTGATAATAGCGAAAATGTGGCCCGCGGATATATGTAGTTCATCTTAGGGGCTGTCGGCATTACGGATAAGTCTGGAATGTCCATACATGCCAAATATCTCCTCAATTTGGACAACATTGACACGGTGGACAAAATATCTTGGGGAAGCGGTATACTAGCATACCTTTACAGCGAGCTTGGTGCGGCATCCCACGTGAATTCGAAGCCAATATCTGGATGCCAGACTCTACTCCATGTATAGATATATCTTTGTCAACTTGTATACATAATTTTAAATTTTGTTGTTCATTTTTGGACTAATATTTTTTTAACCTGGTTACGTGAAGGCATGGATATACGAGCAATTTCCAACCCTGCAGCGGGCGAAACTGAACCGAGGGTATGACGAGAACCTTCCTAGAATGTGCCGATGGAAGCCAACTAAGGAAGATGCCAAACGTTCTCACACATTGGCCGCCCTACGGAATGCACTCGAAGATATGACGACAGAATAGGTAAATTTAGACCTAATTTTGTATTTAATTGGTATTAATTGACTACGTTATGCTAAATGACGTTATGCTAAATGACGTTATGCTAAATTTTATGCGGTGCAGATTATTTGGAATTCATACCGTAATTTGCGACAGACTACCCGTCCATTGCAACCAGTCGCTTTATATCATGATCTTATCAGTTATCATGAAATCGAGGAGGCTTATATGCCGGATAGAGTGCTCCGTCAGTTTGGCTACGTACAAACTGTCCCAAGGAGCACTTTGAAAATGATAACTCCTCCGCGCGGTACAAAACTGCTAAACTATATTCCTGCGGCATTCAACTGGGTATCAGACTTCTTCACCGAGTGGCAACGCCACGTTATTAGAGATACCGAACGGCAAGCAGCAGTCAATATGACGGAGTGTAGCGACGACTACCTCGCCTATTACGCCGGTGTCGGACTACCTACCTTGTTCCAACGCGGAGGAGATATTGTGCGTGTACCTTCAGATCTTTCTGCCAAATCGGTCTTGTATACTGCATTGGTCAAGATGGTGAGCCAACTTCTACACTTTAAGTTTGATATTTGTAACTGTTTATAACAAAAAAATTTAATTCTCATGAATAGGCAAGGAAAGTAAAGAAGTTGGGAAGAAGCCTCGTAAGTTGCCAGGGTTCGAATTATATGGCAATCAATGACGAACTCCAACAAATCGACAACGCTGAAGATTTTTCTTTCTTGAAAAATAGAGAGCAACGTACAAAGAGGCGGCATGAAGTTTAGGCCCCGTTTGAAGACTTGTAAAACTTTCAATGAGTATGACTTTTGAGAATTGTAAAAGTTTAAACTATGAATTTGAGTTGTATAACTTTGAATGAAAATGCTACTATTGACACTTTGAATGAATTTGCTTCAATTGCTATAATTTGATAATTTGCTACAATTGCTACATACATACAATTTGTGTTCAAATTTTGCTGCATACATATAGTTGTCAAATGTGCAGACAGTTGAGCTAATTTTACTTATAATTGTGCATACAGACAGTGGATAAAGTTTAGGACTGTCAACAATTCACAGTCCTAGTTTCCTCCAGGACTGTCATAATGTTGACAGTCCTAAACTTACATATAACTGTGCATACAGGCAGTGGGTAAAGTTTAGGACTGTCACTATTGTGACAGTTCTAGTAAATACTAGGAATGTCAAAATAAAAGAATATGTAGAATTCGCGGACTATTTGCTCTTATACTGGGCTATGGCGTGGAACATAAAAGAATATGTAGAATTCGATACAATCTGATATGAGAATGACTTCACTTATAAATATCGTTGGTATTGCAAGTGTTTGCAGACTGCAGTAAGATACACCAGCACTCAAATAAGAGAATAGTAAACAAAAGAGAGCACTTATGATCTAGACAAAAAAGAATGGCAATATCTGATAATTCCTAGTCTTCATTTTTTATATTTGATGTCCATGGTAATATCTATTCGTAAAGTAATTGTCAATTTCATTTCACCCACACTGGGATTTCGTTACACACTGGAATTGAAAATGTGTAGCTCCTCCAAAATAACTTTTCATCCATGAAATACTCTTAGAGGGTGTTTGTTTTTTGCATTATTTAGTGTTGATCACTTTAAACTGCTCAAACAAGTGAAGAATCGACCAACATAAACATGTTTATTTTTTGCACTTTAAAGTGCTCATCATTAGAGTTCATTTTTGTTCACCCTCCAATAGAAAAGCACACATGGCATCTTCATCCAAATAAAACCATCTTGCAAGTAGTTTTGTTCACCAAGCAAGGTGATTTTGACTTTGAAATGGATTCCTCATCATTATATAATGAGTGAACAAAAATGGATTCCTCATCATTATATAATGAGGTGGTTTATAAATGGTAAATTGTAAGCTCAATTCTCCAAGTTATAATTTACCACTTAGCTTGTAAGTGCAAAACAATGAAATAATTTTAACCTTCGACAAATTTAATTATTACAAAACATGTCCAAACAACCTTAATCCCTTCTTCCCCTTTTTTTAGTTCTAGAAACGAAACAAAAATCGGAATTATCAAATAAATTTCGGTGTCCAAAATAAAATTTTGTCTTAAAATTTAACAGTTAAATAATTCAGGTCCCAAAAAAATTTTAAATTGTTAATAATTTTTTTATTTTGTTGTTATTTGAAGATGACTTGAGTATGAAATAATTTTATGTTGTGTTGATAAAAGTATTTGGAGGTAAACTAATATTTTTTGAATTTGTGTTTAAATTAATGTCTAATATTTGAAGCAAATTGGTCATTTCATACAAATTGATGAAAAACCAAACAATCACACTTTAAATGTACTATATAGTTGTGGTGATAGCACTATATAATGCCTAACACTTTAAATGTGATAAATCGCTTCTCCTATTTCCTTTTGAATGTAGGTCATGTTTATGGACCCCACTGGATTTCTTCTGCATGAGCCTTCACATACTTTAATGTTCCCAGTATACAAGTAAACGTATGTTATTACAAAGAAGTGATTAGAGATAATATTCTAGATATTTCATTCATCATGATATTATATATATATATATATATATATATATATATATATATATATATATATATATATATGTAAACTTGGGGTTAAGTCACATGGCCAATAACTATAAATATAATTTAATTCCAATACCTCAATCATCATATATAACCAACCAATCATCATATATAGCTAATCACCATAAATGCAATTTAATGATACAATTTAATCCAAATATCTCCTCTCAAGTTGGAGCATGCAAGTCACAAGTCCAACTTGCGCAAAAGAAACTCAAATTGCCGTTTGCCCAAAGCTTTGGTGAAAACATCCGCCAGTTGCCCATCCGTTGGCACATGAGATGGACAAATAACTCCAGCAAGAACATCATCCCTCAAAAAATAACAATCCACCTCAATGTGTTTTGTGCGCTCATGGAAAACTGGGTTCTGCGCAAGATGTAAAGCAGATTGACCATCACAAAACAAATCCATAACACACGAATGTTGCACTCCCAAACTGCTAAAAAACTCCTTGAGCCACTTAAGCTCACACGTGACCGCCGCCATCGCATGGTACTCCACTTCGGCCGAAGAACGGGACACATCACCTGTATCTTCGTATTCCAAGAGATGGACGAATCACCAAGAAAAACCAACCAACCAGACAAAGAGAGTCGTGTGATGGGACAACTCGCCCAATCAGAATCACACCACCCCCGGAGCCGCAAATCACAGTTAGAGCGAAGAAGAATGCCTTGACCGGAACAACCCTTCAGATATCTAACAACCCTCAAAGCCGCATCCCAATGATCACGCCGGGGCTCATGCATAAACTGCGACAAGATGTGAACAACATTAGCCAAATTCGGCCGAGTAAACGAAAGATAAAGCAGTCGTCCCACAAGCCGTCGATATGCTTTCCCATCAGACAAAAGTGGACTTGTAGAACATGTCAGTTGATGATGTTGTTCCATGGAAAAGCTTGCGGATTTTGCCCCCAACAATTATGTCTCAGAGATAATGTCAAGTGTCTATTTTCGTTGACACAGAAAAATACCTTTCGCACTTCAGAGTTATACTTTATCTTGTACACCCACCGGCTCCCCAGAGCACGTTTTCCAGCCGGAAGCATCTCCATGGTCCAGGAACCACTATCCTCCAACGCCCGTATCTCCTTCTGCATAGCTTCTCTCCACCCTGCATCTTTAACCGCCTCTTTAAAGGAGGTCGGTTATGTACCTGCAGTTACAACTGCAAGAAATTCCTGTGTCCCAGAGAAAATCGGTCACAATTCAAAAAATGTGCTATAGGATAAGGAGTATCAGAGAAGTGATTAGACGTGGTAGAACGTTGGGAGGGAGGACTATGAGACAACTTTCGTATTGTATTTGTAACAAAGTCACGGAGCTTCACAGACGAAATCTTGGTACGCATGTCACGCCCCAGTGGACCCTCACCATTCGACACCACCGTCGTCGCCTCATCTTCTGCTGTCGCAGCCGCCACGGCGGCCTCCGTTGTCGCATCTTCCACGGCGGTCTCGGCCTCAGCCGCGCTGTCCTCCATGGAGGCCTCAGCCTCCAAGACGGCCATCACATCCATATGAGGTAGATCAAACCCCAAAGCATCATCGCCAAAGACAAGGGACGCCAGGTCAGGAGGAGCCATATCACCACGATTATCTTCAACAGAATAGGAAAACTCATTCTCATAAAATTTAACATCTCGAGAGACAAAAAATTACCAGTAGTTAGATCATACAATTTTTAACCCTTCTTGTCATGGGGGTATCCCACAAAAATACACTTTTGACTGAGAGGAGCAAACATATCCATCTTAGCTTTTTGGTTGTGGGCAAAACAAAGACTACCAAAAACACGTAATTTATCATAAGGAGGAGCACCAAATAATATTTCATAGGGTGTTTTAAAACCAAGAAGGCTCGAAGGAGTTCGATTGATCAAATAACCAGCTGCCAAAATACACTCACCAAAAAAAATTGGCAAATTTTTCTGAAAACGTAAAGCACGTGCCACATTCAAAATATGTCTATGTTTTTGTTCGACCCTCCCATTCTGTTGAGATATACCTACACAAGATGTTTGAAATAAAATATCATTATGTGCAAAGTAGTTGCGCAGGCAATTAAACTCAATACCATTATCACTTCGCACAATGCGAATTTTGGAATTAAATTGCGCTCAATCATAGAAAAAAATGAGGAGAACATCTTGTATACTTCAGTCTTATCAATCAACAAAAACACCCAAACAGCACGAGAAAAATCATCCACAATCGTCAAAAAATATCGAGCTCCACACGAAGAAGACGTAGGATACGGCCCCCAAAGATCACAATGTATCAAATAAAAAATCGCAACAGCCCGAGAGTCATTGACAGGAAAGATACCTCGAGTTTGCTTTGCCTGATGGCAAGCTTCACATGCCTTATTCACTAAACTACTAGAGCTACTGATAACAGGAAGTGACTTTACTACTTTATCAGAAGGATGCGCAAGCCGCTGATGCCAAATGTTCAGAGAAGTCGTCCTAGTCATTGCCAATGCCTGAGTCTTCGGTACAATACGAAAGTAGTAGAGTTCGTCCCGCCCTTCACCGACGCCAATCAGGGTCCTCAAACTGGGGTCCTGTATCACGCACAATTTTTTAGTGAATTGTACAACACAATTTATATCATCAATAAGATGGGCCACATAAATTAAATTGTAATGTAATTGAGATACGAATAGAGCATTCGTGAGAACCACGCCTGGTGCAAGAGCAACGCGCCCACAGCACGAGGCAACCGCAGTCCGTCCTTCCGGGAGTCCAACCGGACACTCCTCCATTGCCGCCACCCTCGGCAATAAATCTAAATTTTTCGTAACATGATTCGAAGTGCCTGTATCAATAATCCAAGGTGCAATGGACTTACCCACCAAACGATCCTCCGGAGATTTGGCCGAAGAATTACCAAGAATAGAAATAAGTTATTGCCATTGGTCCGGAGTCAATCCCGGCACACCGTCGCCACCTACACCATCATCTGTCATCCGCGGCTGTGCAGCAACGAAGCAACGTCATGCCACCGCCGCACTCACTTTCGCACCCCGTCCACCACCAACCGCATGACCGCTAAATCAGACATTGAGCGAATCCCACAGTGGTTTCGTCTCCTCAAAGTAGGGTATTGTCTTTTTCACCGAAGCGTCGATAGTATGCAAAATCCACTGCACAAGCATCGATTGGACGCAATATCAATCCTCTAATTGATCCTTCTCCGAAAGTTTATTGATAGACCCATCAACAAACCCAAATTTCCTTCGGGCTCGTAGAGAAAACCGAATAGATCTCGACCATTCCTCATAATTCTTCCCACGAAACACCACTTTCGTAATTGTATTACTCATATTGTCATTAGAACCAAGGTAATACGGAAATGTGAGATCGATCCGCGATGCCGCCGGCATAGAAGTCCCACCGCCGCTCGTCATGTCGCTGTCGTCGCTCGACATACCGCCACCGCCGCCGTTCGAAGAAAACGTGCCCTAGCCGTCAGGCTTTGATACCCCATGTGAAGAAATGATAGGAAATAATATTCTAGGTATTTCATTCATCATGATATTACATATATATACATCCACATATCAACTGGGGACCTAAGTCACATGGCCAATCACCATAAATACAATTTAATTCCAATACCCCAATCACCATGTATAGCCAGCCAATCACCATATATAGCTAATCATTATAAATGCAATTTAATCCGAATAGTTATACTTGATCTCACATTCCACAAACACAAGTAGTCAAAACTGTGTGATGCCGCGGAGTTCTTCAAAGTGCAATTTTATTCATATATGTTCTAAAATTGGTACAGAAAATTTTATTCCAATAAGGGTTCCGTGGTTCCACATTTCTAATTTACCCTCAACCCTTGTAGGGAAAAGAAAATAGAGAGCCTATGTACTGCTTTTTGGTGGAGGTGTATTGGCATGCTTCCAACTAAAAGACTCCATAAACCCGTAGGATCTTGGACCAGCCACCTCAGATGCTGCATCAGAAATTTCCTGCAGGTCCTCCTTTGTAAGCTTCACCTTCACAGAGCCAATATTGTCATCCAAGTTCTTGATCTTGGTTGTCCCTGGAAAGTGTAGAGTGATATATTAAGCAAAGGGACAATACAAATATTGCCGGGTTTGCAGTTAGAAAAAGAAGATGCCTTAGGTTTGCGGAAAGGTTACAGTAAAGCCATCTAGAATGATTGGATTTGGTGAAAAAACACACATGGTAACCAACATGGCAACATCAGTGTGAAACAACATACCAGATATGATATCTCATGCATGGATTCAGGGAACAAGTTAAAATTTCAGGCACTTCAGTAGTGTCATCTTAAGGTGCAAAATCTTGGTAAAGCTCTATGATGCTAAAATAGGAAAAATAAACACAAGATGTAGAGAGTATCTTCTTACAAACTATTTCAGAATTTTATGTGGCCCGAGGCGAAAAGTTTCAACATTTGAGTCTCAGTGAAAGTGAAAGTGAAATAGACGTAACTGAAGCAGAACTTTTAAATGTTGCCAGTAGTGAGAAGTTTAGCATGTTCAGTCATGAGTTGATGTGTTTATCAAGGATGCACTTGGAGAATCTTACTTCCGAAATTAGCACGTCTTTTTCAATGACCAGAAATATTGAAGCATATATAGTTCAGTTATCAGAAACAGTATGGAGACTGAAGGTCGGATGAACAAAAAAAACATGGTGCTATTAGGAAATGTTGTTCTGCATTCTGAGGAGTGTATTGAATTGTTGGCCCATATCAGAACACTTGTTTGGGAGGATTTTTGTTTCAGTTCTCAATGACAATCACTATTTGTCATGATTTCGCAGTAAATCATGTGAAGCCTTAACGATTTCGCAAACAAAGAATGACCAGAGAGGATCTGAATGTTCAGTTGCTGATATTTTATCTTCCACTTTCTAGCCTTGGCTCATTATGTGTTCAGGGCACCCATAAATGCGGAGAAATTAAAAGTGACATTTAGGTACTATTTTCTCTTCGAGTTTTGTGTCTTGCATATGCATGCTGTTGTCCTTCCCAACAGCTGCTCCATATTTATACATGGATAGGGAAACTAACTGGACTTCTGTTGAGTTACATGTGGAAAATTGAGGAGGCAGTCTTATTATCCTTATCTATCATGTCTCAATGATGAAGCACCAATGAAACGTTGTGCAGTCATATTTGATCACTATTAGCATATTCAGCAGAAAACATCTACACCCATTTCAATCAAACTAAAGTGAACTGATAAAGATGATGATGCAGCCCTGGTCTACTTGGAACAGTTAGACCGTACCAAAATCAGGCCGTACCTAGTACACATGACTAATAGGGCCATACCCAGTACACATGACTAGACTATGTTGGAAAGACTAACTTTGGCTACGGGAGTTCGTTTCATATCGAAGATAAGGAGACCTACAAATAAATAAAGCAAATAGATGGTCATGTCCTACGGACACCACCTAGTTACGCCGGACCCAAAATGCTATCATTTAGGCTCTTAAATAAGCTCCGGAAGATCTGACTGTCAATTTTTTATAAAATTTTAATTGGAGATTTGAACGTATCGTATCGAGAACGTTTAATGTCGTGATCTTTCCAGCATAATTAGGGATCATGATTTATTTTATGATTTCGATAATTTGCCATTAATCGGCAATATTTCTATAATGTAACTTTTTTTTTCCTTTTTAGCACACAACTTGTCTCTATATATTTGTCCATCAAATGTATTAGGGGAGTTGATTGAAATTAAATAAAGATGTGGCACTAGTGCCTTTATCCAACCGAGTCTCCTTCCCCACATTCTTCCTTTTTTGCTAAAATCCAGGTTGTTCGGGCCTAGGGCTACACCATATTGGTATCAGGTCAACCATCCAGATCCAGACTACACATCATCCATGGCGAGTGTAAGTGCTCCTCGTGTTGGTCGTGGTAGTTGTGGCGGCTATGAACATGATGTGCGAGATATTGAGATGGATGAGTTGAGGCAACAACTCACGTAGTTAAGGATGGAGTTAGATCGAGGTCGAGAGGAACGTTGGTCCAACCAATCAGGCCAGGAAGCCAGATCGTGGGTCGAAGTATGACTCATCCACATCAAATCCTTTTGTTTGTCGTCGAAGAGATCGAGAGATGTATTGGGATGGAATCAAGGTGGAACTCCCAGAGTTCCATGGTCACCCGGACTAGTTCCGAGATTGTCTTCAGATGGTGGAGCACATCTTCGAATATAAGGAGGTCGTCAAGGATACGGTGGTAATGCTAGTTGCCATTAAGTTGAAGGATCGAACATCCTCTCGATGGGAGCAAGGGCAAACCATGCAAGAGCGGCATGGCAAACCAAAGTATCTCGAGTAGGGAGAAGATGAAGGAGAAACTGAAGAAATAATTTCTTACTTTCAATTTAGTTCACACCATGTCTCAACGGCTGCATCAACTGACGCAGGGCAATCGAACGGTGACCACCTATGTAGAGGAGTTCCACAAGTTCTTGTGATGAATGACCTAAATTAGACTAAGCAGCAGCTTGTGACACGATTCATTCGTGGATTGTGAGATAACATCCAAGGAGAATTAACTTTGCACTAGAACCAGATCTATGATGTATCAACAGTGAAACAATAAGCCTTGTTAGCCGATAAGAAGTTAGCACGGAGTCGACCAAGAGTGTTCTCATAATCCTATCATTTTACACAGCATGTTGCATCCAACACAGCTGGCAATTTTTCAACGACTCCAACAAAGAACTCAACTATTGTTCGAGATCCGCCAAGGACGGCGACGGGTGGCCGATGTTGTGGCTACAATGAAGTAGGACATCACCTGGCAGATTGCCCTCGAGCAACGAATATGATGAACCAAGGAAAGAATCTGATGATCGAAGAAGAAGACGATCCTGACCCGATGTATGATGACTATGTTGATGACGAGCCTAAGGAACCACTAGAGGGAGACGGATCTCACACAGCTTTTGTCATTCAACAATCCTTGTTTACACCACGCCAAGAGAGAAAAACGGATCGGCCACAGAATAATATCTTCCATACCAGCTGCACCATTGGTGGCAAGATCTTAAATGTCATCATCGCTCGGGGAGGCTGTGAGAACATCATTTCTAAGTAGGTGGTTTCCAAGCTAAACTTAGATGCAAAGAAACACCCCATACCCTATAATCTAACTCAGGGGACAGAAAAGTCATGCACCCTAAGTTAATGTTTGTTGGCATAGCCCGATCATTCAAGAAAGAGGCCACAGAAACCGAGGTCATATATGCCCTATGGGGGTCGGGTTAGCAGGGGATGTGTCAGAGATTTCGGATACAGTCAACTAGTCAAGCCCCTACAATATCAATCCCCTGCAACAGGAATATATTGACATGCTACGCCTGATATGCCAGTAGGCCTTCATCCTTGTATCGATCTCGTACCAGGGGCGAGCCTCCTAATCGACCTTCTTATACAATGAGTTTGAGGGGGCAACCTGGAGCTGAAGCGCTGGGTTGCAGATCTGATCAAAAAGGGGTTTGTGCCGCCAAGCATGAGTCAATGTGTTGTACCTTCTCTCCGCACACCTAAGAAGGATTGCACCTAGCACATGTGCATTGACAATTGGACAATCAACAAGATCGCATTGAAGCATCATTTTCCAATTGCAAGGCTCGATGACACGTTAAATCTTTTCCAAAATTGACCTGAAGAGTGGCTACCACCAGGTTCAAGTCGCCCTAGGGATGAATGGAAGACGTCTTCAAGACTCAAGATGGGCTCTATAAGTGGCTTGTGATCATTCGGCATGTCCAATGCACCAAGCACCTTCATGAGGTGATGAATCACGTGTTATAACCACTCATCGAAAGGTATGTTATTTTATATTTGGATGACATACTCATATGTAGTTCTTATGTAGAAACTCAGCTGCAGGACCTGAGAATGTGCTCAAAACTTTGAGGAGCCAACAACTCTATGCCCGCCCCAAGTGTCATTTTATGACAAACCAGGTAATATTATTAGGATTTATCGTCTCCACCGAAGACGTATAAAGAAAATCATTCCAAGATGCAGGCAGTAGGAGATTGGACTGCACCTCATAACATCCATGAGGCCAGAGCTTTCAGGGCCTCACCTCCTTCTACATGCGTTTCATCCTCAACTTCAGTAGCCAGGTGGCCCGATCACAGATTGCCTGAAAACGAGGATAGTCTTCTACTGGACGAGCGAGGCTGAGAGGGCCTTCAACATCATCAAGGAGAAGCTTACAACTGCTCTTTCACTTGCGCTCCCTGAATTCAACAAGGTGTTTGAGGTAGCCCGCGACACATCTCGTGTCATTATTGGAGGCATACATAGCCAAAACGGACGACCCGTGGCTTTCTTTAGCGAGAAGCTAAATAGATCTCGTGCCAACAACAACACTTATGATGTCGAGTTCTACGCATTGTTCAAGCCTTGCGTTATTGGGAGCATTACCTAATGCAACGAGAGATTATCCTTTATACCGACCATGAAGCGCTCAAGTACATTAATAGGACACAAACTGAACCGACGCCATTGAAGATGGATAGAGTTCATCCAACGATTCAACTTGCTAAGATACATTACTGGAGCAAATAACCGGATGGCTGACACTTTGAATAGGAGAGCTTCCTTGCTATCAACTATGCAGACCCAGGTGGTAGGATTTGATACTTTCAAGGAACTATATATTGTAGACCCATACTTCAGCCCTATCTATAAAGAGGCACAAGAGCAAAGGTAACCAAATTATCTTTTGGTGTAAGGGTATCTATTCCGTGGAGTGCAACTTTGCATTCCCGGGTTGTTTGTTGCGTTTCAAGAATACAGAGAAGCTACACAATAAAGCACATTTCAGAAGTGACAAAGTACTAGTATTGATCTCACAGGATTATTTCTGCCCAAGCATGAAAAGCGACGTTGTCCAATTTGGAGAAAGGTGCTATGTGTGTGAGGTGTCCAATGGCACTGCCACTAATGCAGGCCTCTATACACCACCCCCGTGCCTATAGCACCCTACAACAGAGGAGGAAAGGGATACTGCATGTTTCGTCGTTGACCGCTTCTCCAAAATGGCCCACTTCTTGGCATGCAAGAAGACTATGGCCGCATCCCAAATGGCAGACCTCTTCTTCAAGGAGGTTGTTCGTCTCCATGGAGTTCATAAGTCCATCACCTCAGAAGGGGATACCAAATTCATAAGCTATTTCTGGAGGACCTTGTGGAAAAAGATGGGTACCAAACTTTGTTAGCGCATGCCAGCCTCGAACTGATCATGACCAAACAGAAGTGGTGAACAAAAGCCTCGAAAATATGCTCTAAAGTATCGTGAGGAAATATCCCAAACAGTGGGACCTCACTCTCCCTACTATTGAGTTTGCCTATAATCGATCCATCACCGGCACCACGAAGAGAACCCCCTTTGAGATTTTATACAGTAACAACTTGACGATTGTCCTTGATCTTGCTCCTATACCTCATATCTGTCACCGCAAACAACCAAGCAGAAGAGATGGTTGAACACTTGAAGAGAATCCATGTTTAGGTAAAGGAGCAGATTGAGTATAACACAAAGTACGCGTCAGCTGCAAACCAGCATCGTCGGAGCGTAATTTTTGAAGAAGGCGAGTTTTTCTGGACTGTAGTCACTAAGGACCGCTACCCCCTGGGAGAATACAACAAACTGAGTAATAGAAAGGTGGGTTCTTATAAGATTTTGAGGAAGACCAACGACAACGTATACCAACTCAAGCTTCCTAGCCATAGGAAGACGTTCGACATGTTCAACGTCAAACATCTCATATCATATAGAAGAGATTCTTTGGACATGAGAGCCTGAACTCATGGACGAGTTCTTTTACATCCGGGATGGATGGGGTGGATGATGCAGCCCTGGCATACTTGAAACAGTTAGACAGTGTCAAACCTAGTACATATAACTAGACCATACTGGAAATGCGATAACTTTGGCTATATAAGTCCATTCATGCCCACGATGAGTCAAATCAAAGATAAAGAGGAGATATACGAATCAAAACAACAAATAGTGATCGAGTCCTACATACACCACCTAGTGACGTGAGCCTCCCAAATGCCATCATCTATGCCCTCGAATCAGCTCCAGGAGATATGGTTGTCAAATTTGTTTTAAAATCTTAATTGGAGATTGATTGTAAGGACGTGATCTTTCCAGCATTATCAGGGATTGTGATTTAACTTGCTTTCAATAATTTGTATTAATCGGTAATATTTCTATTTATTTACTTCTTTCTTTTTTTTAGCAGCTGACGGGTCTATATAAAGATTCGTTCATCAAATGTATCAGAGGAGTTGATTGAAATTAAATAAAGAGTTGGCATAAGTGCCTTTATCCAACCGAGTTTCTTTTCCCACCACCTTCTTTTTTGCTGAAACCGTAATTGTGCAAGCACAAGGCTGCACCAAATGAGAATTCATGTGGTTGGCTCTGCAACACAGGATTCTTACTGGAGAGTGAGCTGTGACAACATTTGTGTTATTCTTCTTGACATGTGCACTGAGGGTCAAAGGGTCTTTCCCTGGGTTGGCAATCTAAGAATTCATACTAATCTTTTAGGCCAATGATACCTAGAGATCTTATGAGATCTTACACTTGTGATGCATTAATTGCTCACAATGGCAAAGTTCAAAGACAATGAAATATTGTTATATAAGAAAATATTATACCATAAACTACCATATGTTGAAATTTCCAATTATCGTAGATTTTTTACATGCTTCATTTGAAATCTTATTCATGCTTCATTTGAAATCTTATTCAAAGATTTTTCTCATCCTTGTCCATTTTTTGTACTCCCTATATCATGTTAATTTTACCAAATAAAAAAAAAATGCATTACTGCTAGATACAAATATTTTTCACTAAATTTGACAAACATCATCCATATAGGGATAAGAACGTATCAATGTGAACAAGGATTACAAGGTAGCGTGAGGTATTACAGCAGCAGTGACCTTTTGGAGCCTATGGAAAGCTCAAAATGAGTTTTGCTTCAAGAACACTTGCCCTATGGTTATTTATATTGTTCAAGCAATATTTTCTTTAGTACAGACATGGGCAGGGCAGAGATGTCCATAAGCAAACGGTGAAGAATTAGCAATTGAGGGTCTCTTTCTTCTTTAAGAGAGGGATACTAAAGGAGGGGACATAATGACATTGATCATATGAGAGGCTTCGCTTTGTTTTGTTTTGTTTTGTATTTTGTTGTTTCAGTGAGGCTTATTTTGAGATGCTTTGTATACGTGTACACCGGAGATGGTGAGACCCAAGTGTTTGTGCTTGAATTTTTAATTATTCTCTTTTTAGTGAAACACTGTGGATGATTGCTAGCTTTTAGTCAAAAAGGAAAAGAAAAGAAAAACAAGATTTCAAGTTCTACAAGATATTATCAACTGATGTCATCCCAGATAGTGGTAAATTATCAGGAACATATTAGTCTTGGAATGTTTCGCTGGTTAAGCTGCCGAAGTTATACATCATACTAAATTTGATTAGAATGTGCAAAAATCAAGTACCTGGAATAGGAGCCACATCATCCCCTTGGTGAAGAACCCAAGCAAGGGCTAGTTGCGCAGAAGAGCAATTATGTTTTGCAGCCAACTTCTCAATTTGGACGTAAAGAGCCTTGTTCTTTTCCAAGTTTTCTCCAGTGAATCTTGGGTGTGTAGCCTTACATTAGAAAGACAAATGAGCAAACAAGTTTTCACATAGTAATAACAGAATTTATAATTTCTACTTCAGAAAGTCTTGTTAAAATGTTGGATCAGTAGTCAAAATCTGTACCAAGAAGGAATTTTCAGGCACACTTTCAACAACAGCTCTCCCACCAAAAAACCCACGACCAAGAGGGCTATATGGAACTATTCCAATGCCAAGTTCTCTGTAGGGAAAAAAAATAGAAATCTTCAACATAAATTCAGAAATAAGCCCAATTAGTTATTATACATAAAATGGTGATATTAATTCTACCATATTGCTCTGCATCAATTAATTAGTGAGCTTAAGATGAGTAAAACTACCTATTTTGCACGACTTCGATTGAAACATGGGGTTAGGACTATCCAATCCACTTAAATTTGATTCGTAGATAGTCAAAGATGTGTAGGCCATAATGAACAGTGTTGATCCTCAATTGGATAGCCGAGATGGATTGTGTGCATGGAGCTCAACTAAAGTTCCCGCTCAATGCATAGACACTCAACTCAACCAATGTTGCCCAGACATAAATATGACCCAACACTGATGTGTCCAGTCGGGACTTTTGGGACCGAACACAGGCCAAGTTCGGTCTGGTCAGTGTTCGGTCTGAGAACTCGGTGTGTTTTGAGTCAGAACGTTTGGCAGGGTCCAAATCGAACTCAGGCCGAGTTCGGTTTTGTCGGGGCTGAACGATTCTAGGTTTAATCTGCAATGTTGGATGCTGGTGGACGACCAGATCTGATTGTGGGCTATTTTGGGAATTTCCTAAAACCTTTAATAGGTTTCTCAACTTATTTATATGCGTTGAGGGTTGAGACACAATGAAGAGCATAAGGTGGGAGATTCAGGGTGATTGTCCATAAAAAATCTAAGAAAAAAATTCATACTTTGCTCTTAGGGCTCTCGCCATCCAAGATAGAAAGAAGAGAAGATCTGATCGAGGAGTCGTCGTCTTTGTTCAGGGAGATCGCTACCGGTAAGATAAGTGATTTCAAGTTGTAATTTCTCTCTTTCTTCTTGAGTTTGATGAGGAGACTGAACCTTTGGATAAATGGTTCAACATTGCTTTTATCAATCTTGTATCTTTTGTCGGAAGTTATATAGATTGAGATTTTTTTCAGGTGACATAGTCATCGAACATATATGTTGTTTGATCTGTCTTGGCATTCGTAATAGATTGGTTCGTTATCTTCAGGTGGGTTGGCATCGCTTCCGCATCTGTGTCAGTGGCCGAATCCAGTTTAGGTCACACATGTGTTCCCAACAAAGATATCAGAGCGTGGTATTGATGTTTTCGATCCCAACATCTGGTATCATAGCTCTCAATTTCGCGAGAGAAAATGTGCCAACCATGTCTACGGAGCAGATAAACACACGTATGATCACCCTCACAGAGGGAACTGGACGATTTGGAAGCCAAGGATGGAGGATATACTCTGGTGCAAGGACTTGCATGGTCCGTTGGAAGGCGACAGCGCAAAACCATCAGACAAAGATGTTGATGACTGGAAACGATTAGATCGGAACGCCGTTGGATTCATCCGTCAATGGCTGGACGATTCGGTGTTTCACCACGTGTCCATGAAGAGTCCGGTAAAAGCATTGTGGGATAAGCTACATTCATTGTACGAAAGGAAGACGGCTGGCAACAAGACATTTCTTATTCGCCAACTCGTCAACTTGAAGTACACGGAGGGTGCCCCTGTAACCTCTCTATTTCAAAATTTGAAAAAAAAAAAATCATAATATTTTTTCCTTAATATTTTTTTCTAAAAGAAACAAATCAATAAATTAGTAAAGGGATTAGAAAATGGGCAATTTGGTAATTAACTAAGGCTAAGAAGATATTATAAATTAGGCATGTGCTTATTAAAGATTTCTAAAAGCTCCCCCTAACTAACTCAACTATCATAACTAACTTAATCACCCCGACCATCCTTACCGCCTAGTTCTAGAGACTTCTATCCAACTATAAATACCCTCATATTTTCCTTCTCTACAAATTATATTTCAAAACAAAATCCATTTCTCTGTTATTGTTCATTAGATGATCTTGGAGCTCGAGTGTTCCGAACCACTGACACGGTGGAGCGTCGAGTTCGGGATCGATATTTCTCTGCTCCGGTGTCGGTCGACCACCTTGTCGAGAAGTTCTGACTCGACAACGTCATGTCGACGAGTCGATCTGAGACAAATTTCTGGAGCTTCGTGGAAGCTCGACAGGACGACGACGAGGCAAATTCGAGCTCGACTTCCTCAGCTAGGTGAGTCGTCTCTCCTTGTCTCTTCGATTTCGAGTTACTTTCTTCCATTTTGGGTCATCAGGAATCAACTTGGACCTTGACTTCTTCTCTTCGAAATTGCATATCACCTGCTTGTAGAAATGTCGCAGAGGAGCTTCTTGAGTTCAAATTTGCTGAACTTCGGCTCAAAAATTGTTCTTGTGCCTATGGATCATTCTGAGTTCTTTTGAATCCCTTTTCAGTTCATCTCTGACTGGAACTGTTGGAATTGATCTCTGTCGTTGTGTCTGAGATTTTCTACATCATCGAGCACTTCTGATCTCGAGATTGAGTGATGGAGATTTTTCTTCTTCACACAAGTTCGAGTGCTTGACTATAGGTAAGTCTTCGAGAGTGATCTATAGGTAAGTCTTCGAGTTCCAATTTACTTGTTCTGAAACGAATCTTTGTTCTGTTTTGATTCAAACCTCTGATTCTAGTATGCAGAACAAGTATTGTTTGACATTTGTTTGCTGATCTCAATTTCCACAGAAAGAGTAGCTCGAGCTGTTTCGGATCACTCGGCCCAAGCCTCGGTGTGTGACTGGTCGAACTGTTCAAATATGCTGTCAGTAAGAGTTCTTGTATCCGAACGACTCGGACACACTAAACTGCTTGTGTCCGCGAGTCAAACTTGGACACAGCAACTGCAGCTGCGGTGATTTACTAAATCTGTGGCCCCGAAAGGAGTCCGATCCTTTGGATTCAATAAGTATTTTGATTCCTAGTGTTTTGAATCTTCCTCCTCTTGATTTCTTGATTATTTCTCTTAGATTGATCATCTTAAAATTTATGGAAAATCTTAAGAAGTTCTTTCTCTGTCCTGCATGTCAGGTGTTCGATTATTTGTCTCTTAGAAGATGAGTTTGTCTTCAAACCTGAGACATTGCATAGCACCTCGAGGAGAGGTGTTCGATTATTTCTCTCTTAGAAGATGAGTTTGTCTTCAAAACTGAGACATTGCATAGCACCTCGAGGAGAACTGTTGTATCCGTTCAAATAACACAGGTATAGATTCCAAACTATGTTCCCTCCTTGTCTCAGATTTCCTTCTCAGATTTCTTTGATCTTGATCGGATTCGGTTTCCTCTCGGAAATAGGCACTGAGTCGGTGTCAGAGGCAGTGTTCTCGTGTCCCCTACTGAAGTATCGGATCTGATACAGGTGACAGTATCCTATCTCTGGAGTGGAATGATACAGGAAACCGAGTAGGTCCTAGTATCTAAGCTCGACACCCAGCAAGTAAATTATAAGCAGATGTGCTCGTGTGTCGGTTTAATTAACTTTGAGACAGAGTCCTTGTGGTTTTCAAACTAAAGTTAGAATTAGTTAGAGGGAAAAGAGATGTAGCAATAGGTTCTGTGGAAGAAATTGGATGGCAGTATTCAAAGAAATTGAAGGCAGTATTATTTGTTGGGCCAGAGCCCAAGTACCTACTAAGAAATTAGGTTAGTTAATATAAATCAATAGATTATTAATACTATAGAGTAATTATTGAATAAGGATAGATTGTTAGTATCAATATTAGTTAGGATTGGTAGCATCTAAAGAGAGAGTTAGAAATTGAGATCCTCTGGTTAGTATCCTAAAGCAAAAAGAAGTTAGAATTAAGTAGACTTAAGTAATTTAGAAACTTTAGGTGGATTTATATTGAGCTAGAAACTGATATTTACATCGTCTTCTAGGTGGACTTAGAGCAACTCTCATCCTTGGAGTAACGCAAGTACACATTACTCTTTTCATTTACGATATTGTATTTCCATATTGATTGCATATTGTCACCGTTATTGATTGAGTCGGAAGGGTGATACTATACTAGATGTAGCTTACCATTAGCCGAACGACGATTGACTACTAGCACACTTGTGCCTTACATCCATTTATTGATTGATTGCTAGCACTATTAGTGCTTTACTCACATTAGTCCCTACATGCTGTGTTTAGTATCAGATTGCACATTGTTCATTTAGTATAGTGCATGTTGACATTTTTGTCATTTGTCTATTTTTATATTATCACTTATTATTATTTATTGTATCATATTGTGAGTGTTTTGAGTTGTGTTACTTTGCTCCTTCCTGACTGAATGTTGACATATCAGGTCTCAGTGACAGCTTTGGATCGGATTGTTGATTCTAGAAGACTTAGACTAGATTAGTTTCAGATGTACAGATGTACTAGTTATTTTCGTTATGGTGACTTACCGGATTTGTCTCTTGAGGGTTGAGATGTATAATGTACTAAAAAGACATAGTGGATTGTAGTGATGTGCAATTGTGCTTGGGTATTTTCACGTACTTAGTGTTGTGATGAAAAATCGATAAGTGCGAGTATTTGGCGACTACTGAGGTTTAGAACAGCTGACTACCGTCGTTAACAACAACGTAGGCTGGGCGCGCTCACAACCTGTACCCGATATCGCGGGCACGAGGCTTGACAGCTCCGGTGGCACAATATCTGAACGAGGTTCATGGTATCATCAATCAGCTGTCTGCGATGAAGATGGTGATTGATGATTATCTTTGGACCATTTTGCTTTTGAGTTTTGTCGGAAAGTTGGAAGATATTGGTGGTGTCGGTGAGCAACTTCGCGCCCGACAGAGTTGTCACGGTGGAGACAGTCAAAAGTAGTTTGTGGAACGAGGAGGTCCGGTATAAGCAAATTGAATCGACGTAAGAGTCCGCTCTGGTTGCTTCCTACAAAAAGGGAAGACTCAAGTCACAACGATGACGGAGAGTTCTCGGGATCTTTCGACTGTGGACCGCAAGGAGCACTGCTATCACTATGACGAAAGGGGTCATATTAAGAAGAACTGCATGAAGCTCAAAGCTGAGAAGGCCAAAGGCAATGATGGTCAGGAAGATCTCACGGCTATGGGAGATATCACCATCGCAGCAACCGATGCAGTGGAACCTTGTGGCATATATCATGATGGCAATTGGGTCATAGACACGGGACGTCGTATCATGCCACTCCACATAAGAGGATCTTCACGCCATACCGATATGGTAGGTTTGGATGTGTGAAGATGGACAACAAGAGGACGGGTGTAGTTATGGGCATCGGTAATGTGCACTTGACAACGAAGCTTAGCGAGAAGCTCGTTCTTAAGAGGGTGTGACATGTACCGAGTTTGCGCTACAATTTCGTTTCGATAGGGAGACCGACGAATGATAGCTGTCGTAGTTTGTTTGGGGACAAAGATTGGATGCTTACGAAAGGTTTCCAACAACTGGCTCGATGAGATATATGTTGTGGCATATACTAGCTCAAGCCACTGAGTTATACATGCAGGCCACAGACATCAGATGGAGGCTCGAGGGGTGTTTGATATGAGTTTGTGGATCATCGAAAACTTGTCTGGGAGGGTCTTCGAGATGCTTTGAGAGATACGAGAATTCGGTTCATCGAAACAAAGCGACGAATGGTGATGAGTCAAAGATTGAGGGTCGATCTGTCAGTCCCATGACAGCTGGTCGGTCTCCAGGTGGGGGTTGTTCTACGGATCCGGTTTTGGTGACGGATGGTTTGCCAAAGCTTCATGGAGCGATATCGATTTCAGCAGTTCGAAGCCAGGGAGGAGATCAATGTGTGCAGCAAACTCAATCAGAGGCGGGTGCATCTCCATTTGCATAGTTTCGAGAAAGTTGTGGGTCATCGACGACGTGCATAGTGGATGATGTTTTACTCGAGGATGCATGTGTACGGGGGAGCTACATCGTCGAACACGAAGGTGGACATGTTCATGAGTTTGAATCTCGGAAGAACCGCATCGTCCTCTTGGTGTGGCCAGCCAAGAGTGAAGAAGCTCGTCGGAACGGTAGCACATTCGGTCTTTGTCGTGTTATTGATATGGGTAGGATCTCAGTGGTGCAGGAGGTGCTACGCATGGCAGCTAGCGTCGACGTGACGGTCGAGGAGCTGGAGGCGAAGGAAGATGTAAAGCAGCTCGGGAGATCGGAGATCAGTGGGATGGGGAACAGGAACTCTGTAGCAGGATGACAAGCATGGAGCTCAGTTGAGGAACCATGGGGTCAGCACCTCTCGTCAGACTGGAGGGGGAGAATGTTGTGTCCATTCTGGAATTTTGGGACCGAACTCAGGCCAAGTTCGGTCCAGTCAAAGTTCAATCCAAACTCAATGTATTTCGAGTCAGAACGTTTGGCAGGGTCCAAACCGAACTCAGGCCGAGTTTGATTCGGTCAGAGCTGAACGATTTCTGGGTTTAATCTGTACCGTTGGATGCTGGTGGACGGCCAGATCTGATGGTGGACTATTTTGGAAATTTTCTAAAATCCTATAATAGGTTTCTCAACCTATTTATATGCGTTGAGGGTGGAGGAACAATGAAGAGCACAAGGTGTTAGATTCACGGTGTTTTTTCACAGGTAATCTAAGAGAAAGTCCATATTTTGCTTTTAGGACTTGTCATCCAAGATAGAAGGAAGAGAATATTTGATCGAAGAGTCGCCGCATTCGTTTAGGGAGATCGCTACAGGTAGGATGAGTGATTTCAAGTTGTAATCTCTCTTTCTTCTTGAGTTTGGTGAGGAAGTTGAACTTTTGGACAAATGATTCAACATTGTATTTATCAATCTTGTATCTTTTTCGAAAGTTATATATATTGAATTTGTCCAAGTTTCGTAGTCACCGAACATATACGTTGTTTTATATGTCTTTGCATTCGTATTAGATTGGTTCGTTATCTTCAGGTGGGTTGGCATCGCTTCCGCGTCCGTGTCATTGGTCGGATCCAGTTCGGGTCATACATGGATTCCCAACAAATGGTATCACAGTATGGTATTAGCATTTATGATCCCAACAAACACAACAATAAGGACATTGCCCCTATTTTTTTATGTCCTAGTGTATTTTAGGGTGTCTGAGTTGTGTCTAATATGTGTCCCACATAACATGACCCACATTTTTTGAGTGTCCGTGCTTCCTAGCACTCAACACAAATTTGAGAAGCTGGTTCAAGGTAGTTATTTGCATCTTAAAATTCAAGAAATCAGCTAAACCTGCAAACCGGGACTATCTCTTCCTCGATTTCCCGAGTCCAGAGGGACCACTCCATCTGCACTGCGGAGATGGGATGCACGGTGTGCGCGCGCCTGATCGTGTCCACGCTCGCCTATGACAGCCCAATGTACCTCACCTTCCCCTCCTCAACCAGCTCCTTCATCGCCCCAATCTGCAACAGCAAGACAGACTATTAAGTAAACCCGACACGACGAAAACCAAAAGGGGGCAGCAGGACGAGGATTGCTCACAGTTTCCTCTATAGGCACCGTCTGGTCGATCCGGTGCTGGTAGTACAGATCGATGAAATCAACTCCGAGCCGCTGCAAGCTCGCCTCGCAGCACTCCTTGACGTACTCCGGCCTGCCGTTGACGCTCATGCCGGACGTTTGGACCCTGTCAATGCCGAACTTGGTGGCCAGTTGGATACGTTCTCTCGGCAGTTTCTTCAGTGCCTGCAGCAGAATTCAGTTTAGTGTATGATTGATTGTGATTCAAAGTACTCGTTGGCGGCCCATAGCTTGCTTATTTTTCCTCCCTCGTTATTTTGAGTCCATTTTTGTTCACCCACCAAAACTATGATGTATGTTCACCCTCCAATCAAGTGTTGCCACGTGTCAAAATAGAAGTCAAAACCACTTTGAATGTTCGCAAAACTACTTCCAAAGTGGTTTTAGGTTGCATGAAAATGAGTGACGGCAACACTTAATTGGAGGGTAAACATACACCCTAGTTTTGGTGGGTGAACAAAAATGGACCTTCTTTATTTTTCTTCCGTTTGTTAGTAATTTAATAGGAGATTATGATTCAAAGTAGTAATTTTTCCTCTCTTTATTTTTCCTCCCTGTTTGGGTAAGAAAGGTTAGTTTTGGTGAACCCAAAAATTCTTGTAGAGGAGATAGGACAATTTCCAAATCTGAAATGTCACGTGATTTTCTAACAATTTTCAAGTATGGACAAGTATCTACTGCAGTTAAGTGCTAATGAAATCTATTCCACCGTAGATGCTCTAACACGAACTAACCTTTCCGAGGAGGATCTCGTTGGTCTTGGGGCCGTAGACGTCGGATGTGTCGAAAAAGGTTATGCCGCTGTTGAAGGCGTGGACGATGATGGACACGCCGGCTTCGTCGGGGACCGGAGAGTTGTAGACGCCGGTGAGGCCCATGCAGCCGAAGCCCAGCTTGGAAACCTATGGTCACATCCATTAGTACTTTATGTTAGCTAGCTAGCTACAGCTAGAATTCAAAGCAAGAGAAGAAGAAGAAGAAGAAGAAGAAGAAGAAGAAGAAGTACTTCTAGGCCCTGGGAACCCAGTTTCACTCGGGGGATTTTGTACTCTTCCATTGTTGTACTCAGCAGTGAGCTCTAGGGAGGATCTGAATGAAGGTTGGGGAAGAGTTGGTAGTTGTTATAGGGATGTAGTTTGGTTTGCTTTGCTGATGATCTAAGCAATGGCGTACGAGCGAGAGAGAGAGAGAGAAAGAGAGAGAGAGAGGGATAATTTGACCTGACTGTCCCACTGAGCTAAAAAAATACTTGTCACACTGAAGTCATTACATCCATCATCATCCGAAGAAAATTTATTGCATTATCACAAGTGTGGCCAACACTAAAAATTAAGGGCGTCGGGATTTTCGGTGTGCCCAACATTAAGGTCGTGTTTGATTTGCAAAATCATGATAAAAGTCGTTTTTTTATGCTTCGTTGCAAAAAAAAAAAAAAAAAAAATCTCAAATGAAATAAAAAAAAGAAGAAATGCTTTTTTTTTTCCTTTCAGGAATTCACTTTCTCATTCTAAAAAAATTGTTAGAAATTATAATTTTTTTAAAAAAATAAATAAATAATTGAATTTTTTTTTTTTTTTTTTTTGGCGAAACAAATGACACTTAAGGGACCGTGTAAGTAAAATTGGATGTGGAAAACCACTTTCTACACATGTAAGTTGTAAGATTTTCCATTTTTTGTGATAGGCTAAATGTTATTTGGTAATAGACCTATGAGTGACATTGCAATTAGTCTTATTTTTCTTTTTTTGAATGTATTTGCGACTTTGAAAGTGTATTTTTGGCGGTTCCAATGTTCAGACAACCACATGGAAGTGGAAAAAATGTATTAAGATTTATAAATAGTATAACAAATTGAATTCATGTTTCCGTTTAGATCTAAAATATCAACATGTAGTATAGTTTTCAAAATGTCGATATAGAAAAAAATATTAACATAAAAAAAAAATATTAACATGAAAATGAATTCTCATCAACATAAAATGGTAGATCTAGATTAAATCAGTGTGTAAGTCAGCTTGAAAATTCTACAAATTCGAAGGTCTAGATGTATAATAGTTCTTCGAAAGAACAACTTCTCATCTACAGAAATTTGTAGATCTAGAATCTAGATCTCAACATGCAAGCTTGAAATTTTTAGATATAGATCAAAAAAATTTAAAACTTCATCCAGGAATCAAAGAACTAAAAAATAAGGAAATATAATCAGATTTGTAAACTCGAAAATAAATCAAACCCCTCTCATTGCGCAAGCATAGCATCTTCTTCCCAAAAATAATAGATATATAAAATTTTATCAAAAAATCAACTTGTCATCCGCAGAAATTAACAGATATAGATGATCTTAACATGCAACATTTTGTTTCTGTAAAAATACACCATCCCCGGTATTTTTTCATAGGATATATGCATAAAAATTGTAGGAAGAAAATCCCTATATAACGGTTTTATACGTGAAGGAAGGAGCGGTTGGAGGCACGAAGGAGGGAACATGTGACCGTATTGTTCAAAAATCTCGCGGGAGAAAGTGAAAAGGGGAGATAAAAAGTCGGATCACTTCACTCCCTCCCACATCTGCTATAGCATTCCCTGCTGAAAAATCATAAATACTTATTACCCAACACTCTAAGATTGTAGAATAACTCAAATTAATGATTTATAGGTGACCTAGAACTTGTATGATCAATATAGTCATTAAAAAAAATTCACTTACAAAACTGGTACCGTAAACGGTAGAAATTCCAATGAGTAGCCATGATATTAGATTGACAACAAAGTCTAGGCGATAGTTCTAATAACACTAATATAGTCTCTACAAATTACCTATATTTTCTAAAAAAAATTTAGAAATAATACATATAGCTTTGAGAAAGTTTTTAGAAAAATATATATTTAATTTTTGGCTCAAACTTATTTTACACACCTAAAATAGCATAATAAAATTACTAGTAAAATTTGGGAACTTTTGAAATTAATTTGGAATTACTAGGAATTTTCTAAACTAAAATCCATTAAGAAAAAATAAAACAGAAAATGAAAACCCCCAACTACTTTTCCAGCATGCCCAAGCTTCAGTGCCAATAGTGGCGCTAGTGCACAGAGGGGGTACTCACGTAAGTCTGCTGGCTGGACGGTTGCGCCTAGCCCGACCCATGCTCAGCTTGGTTAGGGTGCCACGTAGCTCGTCCAGAGCCGCGGGATCCCGATCCCCTCTCTTGAGCCAACTAGGATTCATATATATATATATATATATATATATATAACCCTAATAAACTCCAAAACTCTTTTCTTTCGAGTTCTAACAGCCTATTGGTGACTTTTAGAGGAGTTTTCGTTGCCTTCTCGAGCGTATTTTGTGAGACTCGTCTCATTGTTCTAGTATACGTACCCGACATACGTGTATTATACATGTATAGCTTGCTTATTGTTTAATTTCTTATATCATACTTTATGTCATTCTTGCATTGTTTAGGTTATTTTTATAAATTTTTCTTAGTTGCATGCTTTGGACCGTTGGTCCCTTAGTTTTCTTGGAGGATGACTGTGATGAACCCGGGTGAGAGGCATAGATTATGATCCAGTGGCCCACAATCAATCCCTTGGCTATATAAATAATTCCATTATCTTTTCTCCATTTTTTTTTCCTTTTATTTCTCTTTCCTTCTTCATTTCTTCCCCAGCAGAGAACAACAGCCGAGTTTGGCCTTAGCCGTGGGTGACCTTGGTAGTGTTGGTGTTAGGCTAGAACTTGACCGTAGGCAAGTACATCTTGCCAACCTAAGAAACAATCTTGGATTTTGCTTTGATTCTTAGTATAGCTTGTTTTCATCAATTGATCAATTTTATTTTTAGTCGCACTTAGAACTTGTCTCATTGATGATTTTGTTTTCCTCGAATTGGATTGCTCATGGAGCTTGAGAAAAATAAGTCGGAGAATGCAAAGTTGGCCTGAGAATGTATACAAAAGTACGTAGGGAACCCTTGTCGCATAAGCGAAGTTCCAGTGAGCACACTTGTGTGTGTTTCACAAATTTTTTAGAAAGTGCGCCAAGATATGTTAAGTACTCTGGGTGTACTTTTCTACTCCTACGTACATTTTGTACTAAGGCAATTCCTTCAAAAGTACGTCAGTCCTACTTGGCGCACTTTTGAATGGGATTGCAGGTCATCAAGAATGTACGACACTGCTTAAAAGTCAAGTTGGCACACTTTGCAGATATTGCAGAGTTGGCGCACTTTGGTGAACTTTTCTTACCGGCGCACTTTGTCCCTTCTGGAGAATGGCGCACTTTGCTGTATGGCGCACTATGTGGCATTCTCCAGATATGACACATTTTGTAGCCCTTCGTAATTACTTAATGACTAAGCAAGGACTTCTGACCATTCTCGAGAATTATGTTCTCGACTGCAGGGTCGTCTCGATTATTGTGCCATATCTTGGAACTTGTATTTGTCTTTTAGTAGACCTTGTCATGCCGTGATCTCCCACTGGAATCGGCCGTCCCCGCTAGGCACGAATTATCGTGCCAGAGACATCACGTCCCGATGGAAATGATCGTCCTGCGAGAGAGCTGGTACGGTGATTCGCGCCTAGCAGGAACGGAGATCGGGGCATGACAGACCTTTCTGTACTTGTTTGTGTGCCAACCTCACTACCAGCAAACTTGATGAAAGTACGCCAAAGTCGTAGCTTGAGTACTTTCATTTGTGCGTCAATGATAGATTTATGCGCCAAGCTCCTAGCTCGCGCACTTATATCATTGTGCGTCAAGATCCTAGAAGTGCGCTTTAGTATGATTGTGCACCATCTTTTTTGGAGCACTTTTGTATTAAAGTGCGTCAGAATTGCCTGAATTAGTGATTTGTGCGCCAAAATAATTTTTGGCCATTTGTGTGCCAATACCCGCTTTGGCTATTTTTGTGCCAATAGTGATTTTTGACTCATTGTGCGCGAATGTTATTTTCTTGCCTAATTTTATGCGCCAACCCTGAATTGTTAATTTATGCACCTGTATGCCAGTTTTCTCTTTAATATGCTTAACTCTTGATGATTCTCTAGTTCTCTTTTATCCCGTTATTTTAGTTAATCATGGTTATTCCTGAGCATGACATTCTTGATTTTGATCTTGATTTTCTGACATGATATAGTGATTGTACTTTATAAATGATAATCCTGATCATGTACTGATACTCCTGATCCTGATAAATTATGATAGTTGCTCGACGTAGTGCACTCCTGACTTGAGAATTCTTGTAAATATCATGATCAAGGCTATTAGTAGCACATATACTGCATGACCTGTATCCCAGTGGTTGATTTTGATTGTACTCGTCAAGTTATTATCCTGTCATGCATCATGTCTAAGACAGATTTCTGAACACCATGGTCGAGAATCCTTGATAATTGTTCAGGCTAATACCTAGAATCCTTGAGAATCCTTGATAGATTTGGAGCTCTCCGTCGTAAGGGACACACTTCCAGCACAGCATCAAGTGTTGCACTACCAGAAAAGATAAGAAATGATTATACCTGATAAATCTATACTATGTACCTGTTCGTCTGGATAACCCGGATGGTCTGCATGGCATGTGTCTGTAAGGAATCTTAAACCGCATGTGTTAGTAACTAGGACTATGATAACCCTAGTTAGCTAATAATAGCAAGCCGTAGGGCATGATTGGTCGTGATCGCTTAATTTTTAGTCTAGTCTAGTCATGTCCTGATTTCATTAACAGCTGACCCGAAATGATAATCGGAGTATTGATTCCAGATGCCCTTGTTTAATTACTCTTGAACTATCATTTTACCCATTGCACTTATTTAACTGATCCTTATGCTATTTCTTACTGATTTGTCTGCATGCTGGTTTTAGTTCATAAGTTTATCTCCCTTATGGTACTTGCTGTTTTAGGGTCTGACCCCACTGGTTTTGTATGGCCAAATTTTGGAGTAGGACCGCAGGATCTCCCGTATTTTCCGTCTCAAGATGGTGAACACCAGGAGCACCTAAGGACATGAGTGTATTTCTTCTTTATCACTCACTTGATCTTGTACCTATTACTTTTGAGGCGTTTAGCCACCGAGCACGTGTTTAGCTCGTATTTTAGAACTTGACATTCTAGCATGCGGGCCTACATGTAAAGCATATTCTAGACTATAGCTCGAGCTGATCATGTAATATTGTACTCTTGCTAGTTCTTTATTTTGTAAGTAGCCTCATGGTCATCTGGGTATATATAGTTTGGGAGGCCTTACTATTATATATTGGTGATCATATATCTTGTAAACTTGTTGCTTGCTTGAGATTGAGACACCTAGGATTCTTGACCTAGGATTGCCTGATGGATTGTAGAGTAAACCCTCACATGTCTAGACAGCCGTGACCGTATATCGTAGTGTAGAGTACTCTGGTATACGTAGCTGGCTTTGTCTGCCCCCGCTCTCCAGTATTCTGGTTCTGGGGCGTGACACGGTTTAAGTGGTGGCTCATGCAGGTCTAAAATTTCAGAAGTGTGGGGGCTTTACTAGATACTTTAGATGTCTCAATCGTGTTACTCCTTGATCTCCTCCAAGTGTTGAATTTATATCCCTTAAATCTTGATTCAACAAATGCTTTGATCCTTGATCAATCATGTTGGTCCCTTGATGATCCTTGTGTCCTTTATCTTTCAGGGATATTGTTCCTAGTCCTTCTGATCATCCAGCCCGAGTTCCTCCAGTAGTAGGACAGCATCCCGATGCCCAGCAAACCCTTGAGGTTCAGCCTTAGTATTTCAGGGCCTGGTCAGAATAGCTCAAAATAAATAACCCCAGATACAACCAGTACCTCATATTGCAGCAATTCTACCAATGCAACCAATACCTGATGCAGGATGGGACAACAACGTGCTTATTGGTACCCTTTGGGAATTATTAGTATCTCAAGGACGTCGAGAGGACATACTCATTCAGTCAGTACAAGGGGCCTTGGAAAGAGGCAAACATCGTGCCAACAACTCGGCAAGCAACTTCAAGCCCTTTCAACCCTCGTATTTCTATGGCACCGAGGATGAGATTGCATCAGACGCATAGCTTCAGGACACTGAGGCTATTCTAGAGGCATCCAGAGTTTCGGCTAAAGAGCAAGTCTCGGTGGTTCATTTATAGTTGTTAGATTTGGCCCGATACTGGTGGACAACACAGATGGTTTTCCTAACAGTACCCATCCCCTGGGCCGTATTCAGTGAAAGGTTTTAGGTCAGATACTTTGATGCGGTATAGCGTTATGATCTGTAACAAAGATTTAATAACTTAAAGCAAATGGACAGGACTGTCGACGACTATACGACAGAGTTCTATAAACTTAGTCGGTTTGCTCCCACCTTAGTGGCAACCGAATTAGATCGAGCAAGAAGGTTCCAGCAGGGACTTCACCTGGAGATCATATTGGCAGTAGAACAATACGAGTTCCAGACTTTTGATACTATGTTAAGAGCAGCAAGGAGGCATGAGTATACCTTCCTGAGAATAGTGGATAGGACTGGAGGTCGTAAGAGGACCCATACTTCAGGTGGTTCTTACACCCAGTCTTCAGCACCAGCTCCAGCAGTGCGAGCTTTGACGATTGGGACCCCGACTAGGACAACTTCGGTAGCATCGTTTCAGCGACCAGCTTTGACACGTCCTCAGCAGCAGAGGTCATCTCCTTCAGTAGGATGTTCTCATTGTGGAAAACCAGGGCACGTTTTATCAGAGTGTCGTAGAGCATAAGGGTTATGATTAGCTTATGGAGCTCCAGGCCACAGAGTGGAATCTTTTCCACACAGAGCTAGTTCATCATCACCATCACTGGCAGGACCACAATATAGGGCTCCAGTGCTGGTTCCCCAGAACGAGAGTCAGATGCCTTTGCCGGCCCAATCCCAAGCATTCATGTAACTACCACCTTTTTGAAGAGGGATATTTTTGTATTTTCCTATTTTATATCATTGTTAATAATTGTATTTCATAATAATTGTATTAAATAATATTTTTTTTATTAGTATTGTTAAATATAGTTATATATTGTATATATTTGGTAGTTAGTTGTTAGCCATTAGTTAGACTAGTTGTTAGTGAACCTAATTAAACCTAACTAGAGTTGTCATGGACCAACATTAAGTTAGACCCATTTGAGCCCAATAATTAGTCACCCTTGTTAAGTTAAGTAATTTAATTAACCAATCATTAGGAGTAGAAGCTTCCTCCTTAATTATATTCTTTCATGAAAAGCCACAAGGGGTATATTAGACATTATACATTACTTGGAGACCAAGAAGGAGGGGGCCGACCATAAGAGGGGGAGACTATCTCTCCTCCTTTCTCTTTCTATTCTAAATTTAGATCCATAATTTAGTTCATCCCCAATTCACTTCATCCCTCCACCAATTTTAACCCAATTCACTCTTATTTTCTCTTATTTTTATCAATCAAAGAGCATTGGAACTTGAATTTGCAAGGAGCATTTGGAGAATGAGCATTTGGCAAGGAGATCGTGTCTAGATCATGTCCATTGAGAAATTCATTGGGAATCCATCTCCTAATAGGTATAAATCTAAATTCTCCTTTATTTTAGATTCTAAATCATCAATTTGACCATTAGGAACCCTTTTATGGCATAGGACTACATATAGGAAGAAGATCTAGGCTCTATTGACCTATATTGTGACTTTTACATAGGTTTTTGTGCCTAATTTGGGAAAAATCCGAGATTGGTGCACAAAGTATTTTTTATTAGGCCAAATTGGTCTAATTAGACTTATAATGGTGATGTGAGACTAGATACGTGTCCACAAATGGATACGAGTATGCCGTATCCTGGTATTTTGGGATACGATATGATACGAGACTCATTTTGAGTGATTTGTGTTAATTCTCTTCAATTTCTATTGTAACTAGTTACATTAGTCATATAATAATGTATTTGGTGTATATATATGATAATTGATGTATATTGGGGTTTTGGTACTTTAGTTGAGAGTGTAGCATGATTATTTTGAGGAGTGAACACTAGGTGTTTGATTTAATGCCACATTAGTGAGTGTGTATAGTGTATCTCAATATAAATGTCCTTAAGTATTAGATTATATATATATATATATATATATATATATATATATATATATATATATATATATATATATATATATATATATATATATGTGTGTGTGTGTGTGTGTGTGTGTGTGTGTGTGTGTGTGTGTGTGCTGGTATACACTTATACTTATATACAAGTGATTTATGGTTTTGTGTGTGTTTGAGTGTGTGGTGTGTCATGTGGGGGAGTGTGTGTGTGGTGTGTCATGTGGGGGAGTGTATGTTGGTGTGTCTGTGCAAGTGAGGTATCAGTCCAGTGCATATATGAGATGTTGTGTTGGAGGTGCTCTTATATTAGTATATGAATATGTCTATATATAGATATATGATATTCATGTGAGAGTATGTGGTTGTGCAAGGAAAAACAGTGGTGAGGAGTGTGTAGGGGTGTACATATGTCTTGTATGAGCATTGAAGAGGGGAAGTTAGTTTTGAGTAACAATGTGCAACAATGTGCACACTCCAGTAACAGCAGCAGTAGGAGACCCAGCAGTAGATGGTAGGGATTTGTGAAACCAATAAAACAACTGGCCTGTGTATTAGTAATTTCAAGAGAGAGTGCGCTGCTCGAGTAGTAACATGTAGCATGGAGTGGTATGGATCTTCGGGGGTCCCCGAGTGTATCAGTGCACTAAATACACTTAAAGTGTGCTCGGGTACACTTTAATAGCAGTTTTAGTCTACTGCAGGGGAGTGTGGCTAAAGTAGGAAGGTGTAGGATTGGTTGTGCAGTGCATAGCAAGGTGAGGATGTAGGTGCTATGTGCCTGCAGTGCAGATGGTTGGTGACTGGTGTGTTTGATAATAAACGGAAGAAATAAAACTAGGTTTATACAAAACCCTTTCTTAGGTTTACAAACAAGAAGTACTATTAATCCTATACGAGGATGTTAAGTACAATTTTAATCTGGGTAAATATTGCTATAGGAGTCTGATCTACAGTCGATCACTTTGTCCCTTGGACCACACGATGATGTAGAAGCGCTGTAGAAGAAGGAGATGCTTCAAAGATTGCAAGAGGGAGTGGATGCTCGATGCCAGAATCGTTGATCACTACTCTCTGTTTGAGCTCTTCTCTCTCTGTTCTTCAATTTCTTTTAACTCTTTCCGACCTGTCGACCTCTTGGACCTCTGTCAATAGAGGTCTCTATTTATAGGGTTTTAGTGACAGTAACCATCCAGTCGGCGTAAAAGCCGGACAGTGGAGAGTATGGCACTTTTTACGTGGCGGTTACAATAACCGCTACCCACGTATAAATGATCTTCTGAATAAGCGTGTGACGCGTGTCCCATTAAGAGATAATGCGTATAACTGCTGCGAAGATTACGGCGTACAAGCCACGTAGGTAGTTGTCCCTCGCGTAAAAGAAGGTTGGCGTAGAAGCCAATAACTGTCACCATGGCGTAGAAGCCAAATAGTCATCAAACTGGCATAGAAGCCAAGTAGGCGTAGAAGCCAAATAAGCGTAGAAGCCGAATAGGCGTAGAAGCCTGATGCTGCATAGATAGGTAGCTAGCGTAGAAGATAGCTGATCCTCCTTCCTTGACTGAGGCCTTGAGTGAATTCTGGACCAAATAGCCTTAATACGCGCCAATGCATATGTAGCCTGAGTTGGCGTATTTCAAGGAGATAGCGTACAACGTGCTCCTCATAGCTGAAAATAGCCCGGTGGCGTATTTCAAGGAGATAGCGTACAGCGTGCTCCCATAGCTGAAAATAACCTGATGGCGTAATGTGCAAAAGCGATGATGTGGACGTATTAGCGAAAATTATGGCTTTTGGAGATATAATCAAATCTCTTACATTAAATGCAGAGATTTGCCCCTATCCTGTGCATTAAATGCAGAGGCGTATCTCGAAGATCTGCCACCATTCTGAGCATTAAATGCAGAGACGTGTCTCGAAGATCTGCCACCATTCTGAGCATTAAATACAGAGACGTGCCTCGAGCTCTGTACGAAGAGCAGCTTTTGACGTGACAGTCTGTTTGTCTTCTGCGGAGCGTAAAAAGCTCACATCCGCCTGTGTAAAACTAGGCAGCGTATTCCCTTGTATGCGTAAAAGCACTTTGTATCAGAGAAATGTCACTAAACGACGGTTTGGGTCGCTGTGCCGCGCCATCATTACAGCCGTCGTCTGGATAGTTGTGCAGTACTCTTTGTCAGGAGTTAGACGTCAGGTTCACTGCATGATTTGACCGGTTCATTCCGAGGAATGCGAAGCGTTCCTCGTACACTTCTATGCTGCATTAAAAGCGGATGAGTTTTATGCCATAAAGGCGTTATAACAACCTTTTTACGCTGAAGTAGCCCGGACACACTACTCTACGCGGGTTATCCCTGAGCTTATATTTTATGCTGTACTTAGCGAGAAAGCTCTGTTGTACGCTGATGGCTCTGAAGTTATATTTTACACCATACAGCACTGAAATGCTGCGTACAACTCTGCAGCGTATTTTTCATGCTTCTACAAGACCCCCTTCAAAGTTTTCAAATTCCTCGTAATTTGGAACACTTTGAATGAAGCATGAAACGGTCAAGTCTGACTCGTTCTTCAAGGATGATTTCTTGGCGGATTATTGGGGATTTGTTGGGATTTGGTGTGTTCTCTTTTGCCTATATAAAGGCTGAGAAGTTAACCTGTTCTTCCCATATTTTCCTTCACCACACAGAGATGATTTCCGGAGTTCGTCGGGTCGTCTTGAGGAAGAAGAAGACCATGTTCTTCCAGCATGTAAGGAGCCGAAAAAGAAGGCGTCTTCGAGCAAATATCCTCTGCAACGATGGATCATGGAAGGATATCATAGCTTCCTTTGCTCGGGATAACCAGCAACTTCATATGGCGATTCGTCAAGGAGAGAGGAAGGGTCACATCAGACCACACAGCTTACAAGCTTTATTTTCTCCTGTCATTCGTGGACAAGAGCAGAAAAACTAGCTCTGTCCTCGAGTATTGAGTTGGGTCAAAAACCTCAACTCAATCTGTCATGGCGTATGGGGGATGGGCTCTGAATAATTTATACAGGCCCAGTTTTGTATCCTCCCGCCATTAATCATTTTCTTATTAATCGGTCGCGGAAACCGACTAACTGCTGAAGAAGACGCGAAAGATCTCCACCAATACGAGAATCTGGCAGAACAGATTCTGGGCGAGATCTTTTAATGAAGATGAGGAAACCCTTTGTAGACGAGATTTCCCTCATATGTAATCATGAAGATGAAGAAAACCCTTTGTAGACTAGATTTCCCTCATATGTAATCATGATTTAATAAAATCATCTTCTTCTGTGCATCTGATTATTTGCCATTTGTTGCTGTGATGAAGTCTGAATATGTGTAGCTCCGACACGTCTGGATAATTTTATGCCGACTCTGATAGAAAGAGTATTTAGTCCCGTCCTGTCTTTTACGCATAACTAAAGATGCGCAGAAAGCTGTTTAGCATTTAAGTCGAGTATTCGAACTGTCCTGCTGTTTGGAATAGGGAACTACATAGAATTCTGAACCATCACTTCTGATAAGAAGAGTTTTTGTTCAGACCATCATCTTCAAGAATGATTTCCCGAAAATCCCTTGAAATAGGGCAAAAAAAAGGCTGTCAAAACTGAGTCGCCATCTTGAACTGTAGATGAAATATTCAGACTGGATTCTGGATGAACTTCCAATCGACCCAAAAAGAAGAGTCATTTTCCATGCTGAACACTGTATGCTTTGGGTACTAGGGATATTTTGAGGCCAAGAAGGAGCATCTTCTGCGTGAACCCTTGCAATTGACCGCCTTGAGATTGGTTCAGATATATGCATATTCTGGCCTGCGTATTCTCAGATATGCGGACTGTCACGTCCCAGTCCCAAAATACTGTGGGACCGGACGCGTGATAATGGCCAGCAGCACACACCGATGGACAAACCCAATTTAATGGATCCATCGGGACATACTTAAGCTGTAATATAACAATAAATAGGTCCAATAATACAAGTCACAGTCTATACTAATCTCATCCACAACAGATAAACACAAATCAAATGCCAGATAAAATACAAATAAAATAAACTAACAAATATCAAAAAAAGTGTCTCGGAGAACAATCCGAGAACAAGTCTGGTACATCAATAAAATAGAATGGAAATAAAATAACTATAAACTGAAATAAATGAGTATCTCAAGCCAATACTCAAGAGAAGTCCTCTGGTACGATCTCGTCCTCAGATCCTGGTTCTGCTCCAATGTAGGCACCTGCTTCTGCTAATGCCAATGCTCCGGTCCCGTATACCTCGGGATAGATCTCGTCAGCTAATCCTGTGGACATAATCCGGATCCAGGTCCTCAGGGGACATAACAAGGTACAGATAATATAAGCCAAAATAAATGCAGTGCAGCAATAAATAAAATAATAGGGTAAACTATATAACCAGCTAAGTGATATGAAAGTGGGAGTTTTAGTCATACTCGGGCTGAGACTACTACAGGATCAGTGTCGGAGAAACCCATAGCAGTATTAGTATCACGACTCCAGTAGATATGCCGAAGCACCTCCAGACAATAATATATAATATAATCAGCCTTTGATATGGTAATACTCTCCCCACCCAATGTAATCTCACGTCTCATGCCCATGACACGCAGGATCAAAACTAATGCAGCAAGTCATATAATGTCTAAGCATGTATAATGTATATGTCATAAACATGTATCCTATACAGAATCACCATGAATATCTCAGGAAGATTCTGTCTCATGTAAAGTGTCAAGTGTCCTGGGGTATAGTGTACTTGGTAAGACAATTACGAGAATGTAAAAGGGGTCACGAATGTCCATCTTTAGATGACAATACACAACACTGCGTACAGTGTTGACATCCGACTAATAATCGGACACTAAGTAAGTCACACGGTCCTAGGTCAAGCATGCACAACAATATAAATAAATAAAGAAAAATATGTAACAAGACTGCAAAGTTGGCAAGGTACACTTGCCCACTGATGTATAACTAAGTCAAGGAAATAAGTAGCAAAGCTGCAGGGTTTGGCAAGGTACACTTGCCCACTGATGTATAACTAAGTCAAGGAAATAATTAGCAAAGCTGCAGGGTTTGGCAAGGTACACTTGCTTGGGGTCCTGGCTCCAACTGTAGCTCTGATCTCAGTGTGATCTGCAGGTACTACTCCGGTTGCTGAAATAAATATCATCATTAGATTCAAAAAATATCAAATAGCTAGAAACACCTGTCCTTAAGTCCAATTTGGACACAGGGGCAAAAACGACATTTTTGGGTCAAAGCGGGGTCTACATGTGGGCCACTTTGCACCGAAAAGCGTGTCAGAGTCAAAGGTCTCCAAATTCGCCAAACTTAGTGTCAATAAGTCAGGAACGATGATTCAAACCCAACGAAACTTCTAGAATTGGATTCCGATGAGCCGATCACAAAATCGCCCGTCAAGTAGAGCTTGTAGGGCCCACGATACGCGATTTTGTCAATATTCTCAGAATCGAACCAAACTTGGGTCACAGGACCAGCATATTGCTACGAGTCCGATGGCGCAAGTTTCGTCTCGATCCGACGTGTGTACACAAAGTTACAGTGTGTTCCAGAATGGACGGATACGGGGCGTTGTCGGCGGATACGCGTTGATTCCGGTGTGCACGCACATCCAAATCAACTTCTACGAAATCCTGCACGTCCGTATCGACGGCGCGCACGTATCGGTGAAGACCGCGCGCGACCAAATCGTCCCGTTTGGCGGGGTGCACTCAGTCCCGGGGTGAAACAGGGCGTTATTTTTCCTGTTGTTGGATCGTGGTTCGCGATCACCACAAAACGCGATGCACCGAGCGTGTTGCACGGGCACCGAGAGGGTCATACAGTCTATGCGAGGCAACTGACGGAATCAAAAACAGAATTACGGGGAGAGAGGAAACGCTACCTGAACAGGGCTCCGTGAAGACTGATTTCCTGGGTCCGAGTGTCTCCTTCGTGTCCTGGACGTGTCCGAGTCTCTGTGTCCACGGTACTAGGGTTTGATGTGCTCGTGTCCGCTGTGTCCTGAACTGTCGTATCCAGGCTAGGGTTTGCCGTGTCTGGGGCTAGGTCAGCGGGTCGAGGAGCTGCTGTGTTGGGTCGCAGGCGGGTGGAGCTCGGAGTCGGTTGAGGTGGTGGTGGTGAAGTCTGACAGTGGAGGTCGGATGGGGGAAAGTGGCACAGCCGCCGGAGCGGGGAGTTAGGCGTCGGGGTTCGAGGTGAGGCGGCTAGGGTTGGTTCATTTAGAGGAGGGGGAGAAAGGGGGATCGACGGCTGGGGTGGAGCCGGAGATGGGAGTCGGGACGGAGGAGGACGAAGAGGAGGATGACAGGGAGGCGGAGGAAGGTGTCGACGTTGAGGGCGAGGGGGGATTCGGGGTGAGGACAAGGGTGAAGTCTAGGGCGGCCTTGGCGCTGCTCGCGAAGATGGGTCGAGGCGGAGGAGGGTTGTGGAGGTGGTGGTCGGTTCGACGAAAGGAGGAGGAGACGGGACTGGGATGGTTCAGCGGAGCGGAGAGGTTCGACGGCGAGAGGACGGTGACAGGTCGGCGAGGCAAGGACGGGTGGAGCGAGGTCAAAGAAGGCGGCTGAGCGATTAGGGTTTCCGGCGGCGGCACAGAAGTCGAGGCCAATAAATAGGAGCACCGCCGCGGAGTCGAAGTCGGATTAGGATTAGGGTTACGGTGTTGGTTTCGGGTTTGGGTCCGCGGGTCGGGTAGGGTTTGGGCCCGGATCCGACCCAATAAAGAATTGGGTTTAGGTTTACTAGACCGGTCGGTCCGGTTTGGTTTAGTTCGGTTTATTTGGAATAAACCCGATTTATTTCTAGGTTTAAATTGGTTTATTTATTTAATAGTTTTTAGGGCTTTAAACGCGTTTTCGGAGTCCAATAAATTCACCAAAAATTATTCTATGTCCGGTTTTCCATTTTACACCATAAAATATTATTTCCATACTATTTTAACATTAATTAACAGTAATTAAAAATCATTTAATTACAGAATACCTAGGTTATAGTTACAGAAAAATTTCCAGAAAATACCAGAAAAATTGTAAAAAAATCCAAATTAAAAATTACTGAAAATCAGGGGGCTTACAATCTACCCCCTTAAGAGGATTGCATCCTCGCAATCAAAGAATACCCGGTCAACAGAGATGACACGGTTGCAAACATTGTTCGAAGACATCACGATCAAGGAGATTCAAGGATGAGAGTGTAAGAATAATACATAGGGAAAATCATTTCCCTAAGCATTAAAGTTATGCAATTTTCCGGATGAAGGAAATTTAGAAGACTACAATTTAGAAAACTAGGTTATCACTTAAGAACATACTAAGTTATCAATTATAAAAGCATACTAGGTTATTAGCAAGTTCAACATTACTAGGTTAAGGCTAGGGTCACGAACCAATAAACACGAGATAAAACAATACTAGAAACAGAAAACTATGAAAACTTACGCGCATTAGCTACTCCATGAATCTGCGCATCCTCCAAAGTCATAGTAAAAGCTTGTCCGTGTCCTTGAGGGGGTGCCCTCTGCTGTTGCTGGGCCTGCAAGAAGGGTGCTGGTCGTGGTGCCAAAGGTGGCCTTGCTTGATATCCTCCTGGTACTGGTAGAGCTTGTCAGTTTGCCCTTGGTGCTCCTTCTCTATGCTCAGGGCATTCCCACACCGAATATTGCCTGGATCCGCAAGCTAAACATAATCCCAATCTGCGTCGACATTCCTTTGCAAGATGGCCTTTCTTGCCACAGTAGTGGCAAAAAGATAGGATTGGCGCTAGTGGTGTAGATGCTTTCTGCTGTTGGAGTAGGTGAGGTCTCTTTGCAGCTTCTTCTTGTGGTGCTCTGGCGGGTGCTGATGTGGAAAGCCGTTTCAGACTGGTCTCTCTCCTGGTGACGCGCTCCATGCGTCGGGCTGCAACAAGGACGTCCGAGTAAGATGTAGGTGCAACGGGTCCAATTAGTTTCTGTAGCTCAATGTTTAGTCCGTCGAAGAACTTCTCAGCCTTCTCTTCTTCTGTCGGGATCAAGGTAGGGGCGAAGCGACTCAGGCGAATGAATTCTGCATTGTACTCTTCCACCGTCATAGTATCCTGAGTGAGGCGATTAAACTTGTCTCGCAGTTCTGATCGAGCGGTAGCTGGAATGTACATCTCCTGAAAGTGTCTGGAGAACTCCTCCCAAGTGATGCGGTCTGGTCCGAGCCGTATCTCCTCAGATAGCCACCAGTGATGCACATTGTCCGTCAATTGCATCCTGACGGCCGTCATCCAATGTTCCCGTGGAATCTCAGCTGCTTCTAATTGATGTTGTGTGTTGGTGAGCCACTCATGAACTTCTGTGGGCACCTCCTTTCTTGAGAAGGTACGGGGCTTCAGCTGCCGGAAATCGGTGATAGATCCTGTCACTGGTCGTCGTGCTGGTAGATTTGCCTGCTCCAGTACGAGTGCTAGGCTATGACGCAGAGCCTCATGTTGAATCTGCTGTTGAGCTTGCATCATTGCGTAGATCATTTGAAAAATCTATTGCCCGTCCATAGGCTGTCCTTGTGGGAAAATGGGCATTGGTGGAACGAACTGCGGAGGCGGTGGGATGTCATCACGCCGAAATCTAGAAGCTTGTTGATCTGCTTGGCTGCCTTGGTGAGTAGAGGGATCTCCACTCAATGGCGTCACTTCATCTTCTCCGTAGGTGGCTACAGCACCTATTGGTGTGTTTGCTGGAGTTTCGTCGTTTGCTCTAGAATGCATTACTCTACATCAAAGATAAACTGTAAGAGGCGCACAGGAATCAAGGCAAGATGCAAGTTAAGAAAATAATTTGAATTCGATATAGATATCAAGAACATTTCAAGCAAGTGGATGAGATCCAAAAAACTTATCCTATTCTTATTGCAGGCTTGCTCGGTCCCTAAGTTGAAACCGAAGCAATTTAGTCGTTGACATGCATGGGCCACCACAAAAACTATGTCACGCCCCAGTCCTAAAATATCGTGGGACCGGACCAGTGATAATGGCCAACAGCACACACCGATGGACAAAACTAATTTAATGGATCCATCGGGGCATACTTAAGCTGTAATATAACAATAAATAGGTCCAATAATATAAGTCACAGTCTATACTAATCTCATCCACAACAAATAAACACAAATCAAATGCCAGATAAAATGCAAATAAAATAAACTAACAAATCTCAATAAAAGTGTCTCGGAGAACAATCCGAGAACAAGTCTGGTACATCAATGAAATAGACTGGAAATAAAATAACTATAAACTGAAATAAATGAGTATCTCAAGCCAATACTCAAGAGAAGTCCTCTGGTACGATCTCGTCCTCAGATCCTGGTTCTGCTCCAATGTAGGCACCTGCTTCTGCTAATGCCAATGCTCCGGTCCCGTATACCTCGGGATAGATCTCGTCAGCTAATCCTGGGGACATAATCCGGATCCAGGTCCTCAGGGGACATAACAAGGTACAGATAATACAAGCCAAAATAAATGCAGTACAGCAATAAATGAAACAATAGGGTAAACTATATAACCAGCTAAGTGATATGCAAGTGGGAGTTTTAGTCATACTCGGGCTGAGACTACTACAGGATCAGTGTCGGAGAAACCCATAGCAGTATTAGTATCACGACTCCAGTAGATATGCCGAAGCACCTCCAGACAATAATATATATATATAATATAATCAGCCTTTGATATGGTAATACTCTCCCCACCCAATGTAATCTCACGTCTCATGTCCATGACACGCAGGATCAAAACTAATGCAGCAAGTTATATAATGTCTAAGCATGTATAATGTATATGTCATAAACCTTTATCCTATACAGAATTACCATGAATATCTCAGGAAGATTCTGTCTCATGTAAAGTGTCAAGTGTCCTGGGGTATAGTGTACTTGGTAAGACAAGTACGAGAATGTAAAAGGGGTCATGAATGTCCATCTCTAGATGACAATACATAATACTGCGTATAGTGTTGGCACCCGACTAATAATCGGACACTAAGTAAGTCACACGGTCCTAGGTCAAGCATGCACAACAATATAAATAAATAAAGGAAAATATGTAACAAGACTGCAAAGTTGGCAAGGTACACTTGCCCACTGATGTATAACTAAGTCAAGGAAATAAGTAGCAAAGCTGTAGGGTTTGGCAAGGTACACTTGTCCACTGATGTATAACTAAGTCAAGGAAATATGTAGCAAAGCTGCAGGGTTTGGCAAGGTACACTTGCCTGGGGTCCTGGCTCCAACTGTAGCTTTGATCTCAGTGTGATCTGCAGGTACTACTCCGATTGCTGAAATAAACATCACCATTAGATTCAGAAAATATCAAATAGCTAGAAATGCCTGTCCTTAAGTCCAATTTGGACACAGGGGCAAAAACGATATTTCCTGGTCAAAGCGGGGTCCACATGTGGGCCAATTTGCACCAAAAAGCGTGTCAGGGTCAAAGATCTCCAAATTTGCCAAACTTAGTGTCAACAAGTCAGGAACGATGATATGAACCCAACAGAACTTCCAGAAATGGATTCCGATGAGCCGATCACAAAATTGCCCGTCAAGTGGAGCCTGTGGGGCCCACGATATGCAATTTCGTCAACGTTCTCAAAATCGAATCAAACTTGGGTCGCAGGACCAGCATATTTCTATGAGTCCGATGGCGTAAGTTTTGTCTCGATCCGACGTGTGTACACAAAGTTACAGCGTATTCCAGAATGGACGGATACGGGACGTTGTCGGCGGATACGCGTTGATTTCGGTGTGCACGCACATCCAAATCAACTTCTGCAAAATACCATACATCCATATCGACGGCGCGCACGTATCGATGAAGATCGCGCGCGACCAAGTCGTCCCGTTTGGCGGAGCGCACTCAGTTCCAGGGTGAAACAGGGTGTTGTTTTTCCTTTTTTGGATCGCGGTTCGCGATCACCATAAGACGCGATGCATCGAGCGGGTTGCACGGGCACCGAGAGGGTCATACAGTCTACGCGACGCAACTGACGGAATCGAAAATAGAATTACGGGGAGAGAGAAAATGCTACCTGAACAGGGCTCCGTAAAGACTGATTTCCTGGGTCCGAGTGTCTCCTTTATGTCCTGGACGTGTCCGAGTCTCTGTGTCCACGGTACTAGGGTTTGATGTGCTCGTGTCCGCTGTGTCCTACACTGCCGTATCCAGGCTAGGGTTTGCCGTGTCCGGGGCTAGTTCAGCGGGTCGGGGAGCTGCTGTGTTAGGTCGCAGGCGGGTGGAGCTCGGAGTCGGTTGAGGTGGTGGTGGTGAAGTCTGACAGTGGAGGTCGGATGGGAGAAAGTGGCACAGCCGCCGGAGCGGGGAGTTAGGCATCGGGGTTCGAGGTGAGACGGCTAGGGTTGGTTCGTTTAGAGGAGGAGGAGGAAGGAGGATCGACGGCTGGGGTGGAGCCGGAGATGGGAGTCGGGACGGAGGAGGACGAAGAGGAGGATGACAGGGAGGCGGAGGAAGGTGTCGAGGTCGAGGGCGAGGGGGGATTCGGGGTGAGGACAAGGGTGAAGTCTAGGGCGGCCATGGCGCTGCTCGCGAAGATGGGTCGAGGCGGAGGAGGGTTGTGGAGGTGGTGGTCGGTTCGACGAGAGGAGGAGGAGACGGGCTGGGATGGTTCAGCGGAGCGGAGAGGTTCGACGGCGAGAGGACGGTGACAGGTCGACGAGGCAAGGACGGGTGGAGTGAGGTCGAAGAAGGCGGCTGAGCGATTAGTGTTTTCGGCGGTGGCACAGAAGTCGAGGCCAATAAATAGGCGCGCTACCGCGGAGTCGAAGTCGGATTAGGATTAGGGTTACGGTGTTGGTTTCGGGTTTGGGTCCGCGGGTCGGGTAGGGTTTGGGCCCGGATCCGACCCAATAAAGAATTGGGTTTAGGTTTACTAGACCGGTCGGTCCGGTTTGGTTTAGTTCGGTTTATTTGGAATAAACCCGGTTTATTTCTAGGTTTAAATTGGTTTATTTATTTAATAGTTTTTATGGCTTTAAACGCGTTTTCGGAGTCCAATAAATTCACCAAAAATTACCCTATGTCCGGTTTTCCATTTTACACCATAAAATATTATTTTCATACTATTTTCACATTAATTAACAGCAATTAAAAATTATTTAATTGCAAAATACCTAGGTTATAATTACAGAAAAATTCCTAAAAATACCAGAAAAATTGTAAAAAAATCCAAATTAAAAATTACTGAAAATCAGGGGGCTTACAATCTACCCCCTTAAGAGGATTGCGTCCTCGCAATCAAAGAATACCCGGTCAACAGAGATGACACAGTTGTAAACATTGTTCGAAGACATCACGATCAAGGAGATTCAAGGATGAGAGTGTAAGAATAATACATAGGAAAAATTATTTCCCTAAGCATTAAAGTTATGCAATTTCTCGGATGAAGGAAATTTAGAAGACTATAATTTAGAAAACTAGGTTATCACTTAAGAACATACTAAGTTATCAATTATAAAAGCATACTAGGTTATTAGCAAGTTTAACATTACTAGGTTAAGGCTAGGGTCACGAACCAATAAGCACGAGATAAAACAATACTAGAAACAGAAAACTATGAAAACTTACGCGCATTAGCTACTCCATGAATCTGCGCATCCTCCAAAGTCATAGCAAAAGCTTGTCCTTGTCCTTGAGGGGGTGCCCTCTGTTGTTGCTGGGCCTGCTGGAAGGGTGCTGGTCATGGTGCCAAAGGTGGCCTTGCTTAATATCCTCCTGGTGCTGGTAGAGCTTGTTGGTTTGCCCTTGGTGCTCCTTCTCTATGCTCAGGGCATTCCCACACCGAATGTTGCCTGGATCGGCAAGCTAAACATAATCCCAATCTGCGTCGACATTCTTTTGCAAGATGGCCTTTTTTTCCACAGTAGTGGCAAGAAGGTAGGATTGGCGCTAGTGGTGTAGATGCTTTCTGCTGTTGGTGTAGGTGAGGTCTCTTTGCAGCTTCTTCTTGTGGTGCTCTGGCGGGTGCTGATGTGGAAAGCCGTTTCAGACTGGTCTCTCTCCTGGTGACGCGCTCCATGCGTCGGGCTGCAACAAGGACGTCCGAGTAAGATGTAGGTGCAACGGATCCAATTAGTTTCTGTAGCTCAATGTTTAGTCCGTCGAAGAACTTCTCAGCCTTCTCTTCTTCTGTCGGGATCAAGGTAGGGGCGAAGCGACTCAGACGAATGAATTCTGCGTTGTACTCTTCCACCGTCATAGTATCCTGAGTGAGGCAATTAAACTTGTCCCGCAGTTCTGATCGAGCGGTAGCTGGAATGTACATCTCCTGAAAGTGTCTGGAGAACTCCTCCCAAGTGACGCGGTCTGGTCCGAGCCGTGTCTTCTCAGATAGCCACCAGTGATGTACATTGTCCGTTAATTGCATCCTGACGGTCGTCATCCAATATTCCCGTAGAATCTCAGCTACTTCTAATTGATGTTGTGTGTTGGTGAGTCACTCATGAACTTCTGTGGGCTCCTCCTTTCTTGAGAAGGTACGGGGCTTCAGCTGCCAAAATCGGTGATAGATCCTGTCACTGGTCGTCGTGCTGGTAGATTTGCCTGCTCCAGTACGAGTGCTAGGCTGTTACGCAGAGCCTCGTGTTGAATCTGCTGTTGAGCTTGCATCCTTTTTAGATTATTTGAAAAATCTGTTGCCCGTCCATAGGCTGTCCTTGTGGGAAAACGGGCATTGGTGGAACGAACTGCGGAGGCGGTGGGATGTCATCACGCCAAAATCTAGAAGCTTGTTGATCTGCTTGGCTGCCTTGGTGAGTAGAGGGATCTCCACTCAATGGCGTTACCTCATCTTCTCCGTAGGTGGCTACAGCACCTATTGGTGTATTTGCTGGAGTTTCGTCATTTGCTCTAGAATCCATTACTCTGCATCAAAGATAAACTGTAAGAGGCGCACAGGAATCAAGGCAAGATGCAAGTTAAGAAACTAATTTGAATTCGATATAGATATCAAGAATGTTTCAAGCAAGTGGATGAGATCCTAAAAACTTATCATATTCTTATTGCAGGCTTGCTCGGTCCCTAAGTTGAAACCGAAGCAATTTAGTCGTTGACCTGCATGGGCCACCACAAAAACCATGTCACGTCCCAGTCCCAAAATACCGTGGGACCGGACGCGTAATAATGGCCAGCAGCACACACCGATGGACAAACCCAATTTAATGGATCCATTGGGGCATACTTAAGCTATAATATAACAATAAATAGGTCCAATAATACAAGTTACAGTCTATATTAATCTCATCCGCAATAGATAAACACAGATCAAATGCCAGATAAAATGCAAATAAAATATACTAACAAATCTCAATAAAAGTGTCTCGGAGAACAATCCGAGAACAAGTCTGGTACATCAATGAAATAGACTGGAAATAAAATAACTATAAACTGAAATAAATGAGTATCTTAAGCCAATACTCAAGAGAAGTCCTCTGGTACGATCTCATCCTCAGATCCTGGTTCTGCTCCAATGTAGGCACCTGCTTCTGCTAATGCCAATGCTTCGGTCCCGTATACCTCGGGATAGATCTCGTCAGCTAATCCTGGGGACATAATCCGGATCTAGGTCCTCAGGGGACATAACAAGGTACAGATAATATAAGCCAAAATAAATGCAGTACAACAATAAATGAAACAATAGGGTAAACTATATAACCAACTAAGTGATATGCAAGTGGGTGTTTTAGTCATACTCGGGCTGAGGCTACTATAGGATTAGTGTCGGAGAAACCCATAGAAGTATTAGTATCACGACTCCAGTAGATATGCCGAAGCACCTCTAGACAATAATATATATATATATATATAATATAATCAGCCTTTGATATGGTAATACTCTCCCTACCCAATGTAATCTCACGTCTCATATCCATGACACGCAGGATCAAAACTAATGCAGCAAGTCATATAATGTCTAAGCATGTATAATGTATATGTCATAAACCTTTATCCTATACAGAATCACCATGAATATCTCAGGAAGATTCTGTCTCATGTAAAGTGTCAAGTGTCCTGGGGTATAGTGTACTTGGTAAGACAAGTACGAGAATGTAAAAGGGGTCACGAATGTCCATCTCTAGATGACAATACACAACACTGCGTATAGTATTGGCACCCGACTAATAATCGGACACTAAGTAAGTCACACGGTCCTAGGTCAAGCTTGCACAACAATATAAATAAATAAAGGAAAATATGTAACAAGACTGCAAAGTTGGCAAGGTACACTTGCCCACTGATGTATAACTAAGTCAAGGAAATAAGTAGCAAAGCTGCAGGGTTTGACAAGGTATACTTGCCCACAAATGTATAACCAAGTCAAGGAAATAAGTAGCAAAGCTGCAGGGTTTGGCAAGGTACACTTGCCTGGGGTCCTGGCTCCAACTGTAGCTTTGATCTTAGTGTGATATGCAGGTACTACTCCAGTTGCTGAAATAAACATCACCATTAGATTCAAAAAATATTAAATAGCTAGAAACGCCTGTCCTTAAGTCCAATTTGGACACATGGGCAAAAATGACATTTTCGGGTCAAAGCGGGGTCCACGTGTGGGCCACTTTACACCGAAAAGCGTGTCAGGGTCAAAGGTCTCCAAATTTGCCAAACTTAGTGTCAACAAGGCAAGAACGATGATATGAACCCAATGGAACTTCCAGAATTGGATTCCGATGAGCCGATCACAAAATCGCCCGTCAAGTGGAGCTTGTGGGGCCCACGATACGCGATTTTGTCAACGTTCTCAGAATCGAACCAAACTTGGGTCATAGGACCAGCGTATTGCTACGAGTCCGATGGCGCAAGTTTCGTCTCGATCCGACGTATGTACACAAAGTTACAGCATATTCCAGAATAGACGGATATGGAATGTTGTCGGCGGATACGCGTTGATTCCGGTGTGCACGCACATCCAAATCAACTTCTGCAAAATCTCGTACGTCCATATCGACGGCGTGCACGTATCGGTGAAGACCGCGTGCGACCAAGTCGTCCCGTTTGGCGGGGCGCACTCAGTTCTGGGGTAAAACAGGGCGTTATTTTTCCTTTTTTTGGATCGCGGTTCGCGATCACCACAAGACGCGATGCACCGAGCGGGTTGCACGGGCACCGTGAGGGTCATACAGTCTACACGACGCAACTGACAGAATCGAAAACAGAACTACGGGGAGAGAGAAAATGCTACCTGAACAGGGCTCTGTGAAGACTGATTTCCTGGGTCCGAGTGTCTCATTCGTGTCCTGGACGTGTCCGAGTCTCTGTGTCCACGGTACTAGGGTTTGATGTGCTCGTGTCTGCTGTGTCCTGCACTGCCATGTCCAGGCTAGGGTTTGCCGTATCCGAGGCTAGGTCAGCGGGTCAGGGAGCTGCTGTGTTGGGTCGCAGGCGGGTGGAGCTCGGAGTCGGTTGAGGTGGTGGTGGTGAAGTCTGACAGTGGAGGTCGGATGGGGAAAAGTGGCACAGCCGCCGGAGCGGGGAGTTAGGCGTCGGGATTCAAGGTGAGGCGGCTAGGGTTGGTTCGTTTAGAGGAGGAGGAGGCGGAGGAAGGGGGATCGACGGCTGGGGTGGAGCCGGAGATGGGAGTCGGGACGGAGGAGGACGAAGAGGAGGATGACAGGAAGGCGGAGGAAGGTGTCGAGGTCGAAGGCGAGGGGGGATTCGGGGTGAGGACGAGGGTGAAGTCTAGGGTGGCCCTGGCGCTGCTCGCGGAGATGGGTCGAGGCGGAGGAGGGTTGTGGAGGTGGTGGTCGGTTCGACGAGGAGAGGAGGAGGAGACGGGGCTGGGATGGTTCAGTCAGCGGAGAGGTTCGACGGCGAGAGGACGGTGACAGGTCAGCGAGGCGAGGACGGGTGGAGCGAGGTCGAAGAAGGCGGCTGAGCGATTAGGGTTTTCGGCGGCGGCACAGAAGTCGAGGCCAATAAATAGGCGCGCCGCCGCGGAGTCGAAGTCGGATTAGGATTAGGGTTACGGTGTTGGTTTCGGATTTGGGTCCGCGGGTCGGGTATGGTTTGGGCCCGGATCCGACCCAATAAAGAATTGGGTTTGGGTTTACTAGACCGGTCGGTCCGGTTTGGTTTAGTTCGATTTATTTGGAATAAACCCGATTTATTTCTAGGTTTAAATTGGTTTATTAATTTAATAGTTTTTAGGGCTTCAAACGCGTTTTCGGAGTCCAATAAATTTACCGAAAATTACTCTATGTCTGGTTTTCTATTTTACACCATAAAATATTATTTTTATACTATTTTAATATTAATTAACAGCAATTAAAAATCATTTAATTGCAAAATACCTAGGTTATAATTACAGAAAATTCCCAGAAAATACCAGAAAAATTGTAAAAAATCCAAATTAAAAATTACTGAAAATCAGGGGGCTTACACGGACAGTCATAGGTCTGTAATGTAGATGAGCATAAAATCATAAGTTTGTTGTCTCTCGAGCGTGAAAGCTGCTGAGCATGAGAGCATCCGGGCGTAAAGCTATAGATCTGTAGCCTCTGTAAAGAAAAACTTCCGAGCGTGAAGTTGTGGATTTGTTGCCTCTGAGCGTAAAAAGCCACTGAGCGTGAAGTCGTAGGTTTGTAGCCTCTCGAGCGTAAAAGCTACCGAGCGTAAAAGCATTCGGGCGTAAAACCATAGACTTATAGCCTCTGAGTGTAAAACCGTAGATCTGTAGCTGCCGAGCGTAAAAAGCTCCTTGGCGTAAAACTACGAATCTGCTTTGCACGAAAACTTTTTGAATTCACTGACTGTCCGCCTTCCCTGAGTAATAGGCTGACATAGTCCCCAATCATAACCGAATATTAAATATCAGATTTGGTTAGGAATTCGAGGAGTCCATCTGAACTCTATATATATCCCAAGGCTTTCAGAGAGAAAACTCTTCACCTGTCTTTTGCAAAAGAAAGCTTTCGACTGTTTGAGTTCTCTCCTTCGTTTCCTCTCTGAGCATTCTGATTTTGTAGTAATGGCACCAAAACCAATCTCCTCATCTAAGGGAAAGAAGGCTGCCTCCTCTTCTCGCTCCTCTGCCTAAGCACGAGCGACTCCCGTCGGGCAGGGCAAACCTCGCTCTGAACAGAGAGTCCCACCGACAAGCTGTGCACCTGGCATTATAGGTAAAGCTTTTTGGGGCGACAAGAACGAAGAAAACCCTTCGCACACGTTATACGTGAACGTGCTAGGTCATTTTCTGTGCTGATAGCCTCTCTGAGGAAGATGATGCACAGAGATGTTTCATCTTTTACGCCCACATTTCTAATGTGTCAGCGTAAAAACTCCATATTTTCGCAGTCTGGCGTAAAAAGCTTTGACTGTCGAAAATTGGCGTATACTACAAATTTTGAGTGTTACGCTCTGGATGAAAATTCCGGCAAAATAACTCAAATTTTGGCAGTCTGGCGTAAAACACAGACTGTCAGATTTTTGTGTATACTGCATGTCTTGAATTTTACGCCTAGGTAATAGGGTCCAGCGTAAAAACTCAAGTCTTCACAGTCTTGGCGTAAAAGCACAGACTGTTGATTTTTGGCATAAGCTGAAAGATGTAACGTCTAGTATAGAAACTGACTTATTTTTCTTGCACTTTGTAGTTAACCTGCATGCATCTCCGTTGGCTGAGGTGATGGATTCTGCTACTGGGATGCTGCATTCCAATTACCTGGAGGATTTGTCCCATGTGACATTTCCTATTTTTGGACCCCAATATCTTGAAGGAAGGGGAACCCTGATATCGTCTTAAGGAGAGCGAATGCTGTTTAGCATGATCAACGGAGAGCCCCTGACGTCTATAGACGGGAAAACATACATAAAACCAGCTTTCCTCTTCAGGGATATGATTGACAAACAATCCCAGACGAAGCCCAAGAAAGAAAATTGGGTTTTTTCTGCCGGGGGCCTGGTCCTGTATCTGCCCAAGATGCTGAGGGATTACCCTATCTCGGCAGTCTTCTATACCACGCATCCCAGGAGGATGTCGTGGACCCTGACTCCCAATCTTCACGGCCAGCCGGGGAAGATATTTCACTAGAAAGGATCCGACCAAGGGTCGTTTGTGAGCCGCCCTTCTGGTCCAGTCATCCCTTTCAAGGGATTATTTTTGGACATTATCCCGAGTGAGGACACTGCACTATTTCAGCCAGTCCAATTACCGACTTTCTGCAATGACTTCATGGGGCATGGAGGAGTATACCCCAAGGTTAATCCTCGAACCAATGGGTGGCTTACCCCTACAAATCTTCGATGGGTTCGTTTAGCTGACTGGGCCCTGAAGAACTTTCAAACGGAGCTGGAGAACATTGGTCTGTACGTAGCTGTGAGTGCTACCAGTGTTGGGTTACCTCTCAACCCTAACCTGTTTCTGGCTTTGATGGAGCGATATATCTCGCTCACTGGGACTTTCGCCACTCCACTGGAGGAGTTAGGATTGGCCCTTCACGAAATGGCAGAGATTTCAAGACTGCCAATGGGGGATACTCCTTATGAAGAGTATGTTCCCACAAACCGGGAGCTAGGGGATACAGACCCTCAGGTGGTGGCAGTGTACCAAGAGCTGATGTGCCACTATTTAACGTGCACCACCTTTTACAATGAGCCCTCGGATTTGGCTCATACCAACAAGTGGGCATCCTATCTCTTCTTCCACCAGGCTAGAAATGCTAAGTCAGACAAAGTCGCAGATAGCAGGGATAGGTCTTTGAGCTTTCTGAGCGTGCTTAGTGCTCAGGTAGTCGATGATCTTATGGAAGACGCTGGGGCTTCAGATCAGATTATCGACGAAGGGATAGGAAAATATCCTGCAGGCACTAAAGCCTATAGTTATTTGAGACATTGTCGCAGGCCTCTATCCAAGAAAGCTCAACTGGCTGGCTTCATCTCCATATGGCTACGCCGACTGGTAGTACCCGGCATTACCTCTTCGGATCGCATCCACCGTAACACCTTATGGCCTGCAGTGTGTTTGGTGTTCGGGGCAAGACTGGGCTTGCTCCCTGCCATGGTATGCCGGATACAGGCTGGCCTGAGGGCCATGATCGATGGGCTGCTTGCCGATGAAACACGGCGTGACAGCTTTCCCAGGGTAGAATTACCGTTCCTGTATTTGATGGGATGGTTAATTCTTCATAACCCCAGAGTGATGTCTCCTGGCTCTGGCAGTAGTTCGGGGAGTAATTTCTTGTTGAATTACAAGAACTCTACTTAGAACGTGACCACAGTTTTAGACTGTCGGCGGACACTAAACTTCGCTCACAGCTGGAAGCTCTTCAGTACCGTCCCCACTGTACATCTCAATCAACAGGGGACGCGACTTCAGGACTTAGGTGAAGGGAAGATCGTTCTTTCTCCTGAAGCTTTCTATTGGTTGGTCTGCATTAGACCTTCCCATTTATTGTATAGAAGTGAAGACCATTGCTTCTTGGAGCCCTACCTGCCTAGTCGGTTCGTCAGGAAATTCGGGTACGACCAGTTGCATGTGGGCAATGCCGTCACCAGCTTCAAGTCCAGGGGTGGACTTATTAATGGAGCGAGAGGATGGCGGTACTTCATAATTGATTGCACTGAAGCGGCTTTTACCATACCAGCGACTTCTTTCTCCATGGAGTTGCGCATCCTTCACTCGTATGTCCAGTTTTATGTGGCAACCAATACCTTCCATCGCGATTTTGATATGCATGAAAGTTTTAGGATGCCCTCTTCTAAGTCCGCGGGAAGAGACGAAATCCCCTCAGTTTATTCTGACGAGGGTGAAGATTTTGTCAATCCAGATGAGCCTTTGTTGGCAGTTCCGAGAGGTAAAATACCTCCGCCTGCAGGGCCTCTGATTATCTCTGGTAAGCGAAGGGCTCCTATTCTGAAGGAGGCATCCCCTCGCAAGAAGAAGAAGACGGTTGGTGGTCCTGTAAGGATTTTCCACCCTGAGGTTTCTAGAAGTGAACTTGCTGTTGGGGATGATCCTTTGATTAGAGGTTCCTCGCCTTTTATAGAGGGAGCCTCCACAGTTCCGGCTGTCAGTGCCGGAGATTCTTTGCTCAAAGTTGCTGTCGCTGTTACCGCTTCAGGCAGTGGTACGAGATCGCCTTCGAGGCCAAGAAAAATAAGGATACCTTTATCCAGACCAGTAACGGGAGAAACCCCTGCTGCATCTGTAGGCACATCCAGCGAGATTCCACCCGATGAGTCTTGATTGGATCTTGGTAAAAACCTGGAGGAATACCTGCTAGTCTCAGTTGGCACACCCCCTTCTCCAGGTATGACAGCTCGCTTAGCGTCATTAAGAAATGATTTAGCTGTACTGGCTGCCGACGCGACATATATACCATCGGCTGTGGGTAAATGTCATTTTTATGCCTCTTTTAGAAGAATTAACATCATGTTGATATTAACTTTCTCTTGTCTTCTTTTTTAGGGGAAGACATCTACGGGGAGGGCAGTGTTGACACGCCTTTTGGCTCTGTATCAGCTCCTGCCGATGACATGGAGGTGCCCGACTTCGAAGAGAAAACATTTTCGGGGGCTGGCTCACCCGAAATAGTTCCAATATCTCAAGAGAAGGATGAGCCTGTCATTACGACAATGCCTCCTTTGAGTGCATCGGTCACTTCGTCCGTTGTTGGCGCATCTTCTTTTGTTGCACCATCTGTTGAGGCGATGACTGTGGCAACATCGTCTGCCGTCATTCCCGAAGGGAGATTCGCCAATATTGTAGCCACTCCCAGCGTCCATTCGGATCTAGCCATGCTGACTGAGCAGTATACTAGTATCTTCTACACCACTTTGAAAACGCTGATATCAATGGTGCTGGAGAAGAATCTAGGCTTCGAGGCTCTGAGGAGGTCCTCCCAGTTTGCGATAGTGCCGATCAGAGATCTCGACGACACTGGGAGAGCTGACACACTAGAGCAGATAGTTAATGGTTTAGAGCAACCCATTAACGAATATTTGCAGCTATCTCGAGGCAGCATTGACGGTCTCGTTAAAGCTAGGTATGACTCCTTAAATGCAGAGCTTGCTGGGCAAATAGAATCTCTGAACAAATTCATCCAGGAACAGCAACAGGAGATGGATCATGAGCGTACCGAATTGGAGTATGTCATTCCCCAACTGACTCAGTGCGAAGTCGAATATGAGGAAGTGGCAGCAAGGGTACGCGAATTGAAAGATGAGCTCACTCGGGCAGAGGAGAAAGCTCTCTCTTTGTCGGCATCTCAAGATATGCTGAAGAATCGAATGAAGACTGCTCAGCAGAACATGACGCATGTGGGTGTCATCCACGCAGGTTTTGTACATGCTCGGTCCGAACTATCTGCTTTGAACAATGATGCGGCCAGGTTGGAGCGGGCTCGCATCGACGTCTTGAACTCCAGGGATGAGAGAATGGTTGCTCTGGCGCAGCAGATTCGTGACTTAACTGCTCCCCCCAAATGATGTTTTTTTTTTGCTTTTACATGTAATTTTGCTCTTTCAGGAGAGAATAAAGAAATTTTATCTGACTTTGTGGACCCATCATTTTGGAATATAAATGACAGGCTAGGGTGAAAGTAATATCAGAGGTAATATGGACGTGATATACTTTCGGTAAGCTTCAGCTGGACATATCTATTCAGAGGTTATATGGACGTGATAGGTCTTGAAGTTCCAAATTAGCTAAACATATCTATTCAGAGGTTATATGGACATGATAGAATATGCTCCAACTAGTTTTGTTTTGGAAGTAGTATTGTCAGAATGAGATCTTCACCATATTCCTTTTGAGCAAAGGAGGTTAAGCATAGTACCTCTTAAGGAATTTGCCGTTGATAGGAGCGATTAATAACTCTCCATTAGGCTTAGCTAATCTGTAAGCGCCGTTTGAGAACGTCGTTTCGATCACATAAGGGCCTTCCCATTTGGGTTGGAATTTACCCTTACTCCTGTGAGTAATAATTATTGGCCTTCTCACAGCTAAAACTAGCTCGCCAGCTTTGAACACTCTTTCCTTTACTTTTTAATTGAAAGCTCTGGAAATGCGTGCCTGATAGAACGCGATGCGCTGTTGAGCCTGAAGGCGTCTCTCGTCTAATCCTTCTAACTCTTGAAGCCTTAATAGGTCATTATTTTCTTGAGTCAACTCATTAGCCACTGCTATCCTGAGTGACGGAATTTGGATTTCGATGGGGAGAACTGCTTCACTCACGTAAACCAATGAGAATGGGGTACAACCCGTCGATGCTCGTACCGTTGTGCGGTATGCCCAGAGACATTCTTCCAGCTTCTCGTTCCAATCTCTTTTGTTCGAAGAGACAAACTTTTTCAAGAGCTTTATGATGGTTTTGTTGAAAGCTTCTGCCAAACCATTAGCAGCAGGATTATATGCCGTAGAGGCCACATTTTGTATCCGATTTTTATCGCAAAATCGGTGAAATGCTTGGCTGATGAATTGAGGCCCATTGTCATGAATTATCCTTCGGGATATTCCAAAGCGATAAATGACATAATGCTTGATGAAGCTGATCACGTTAGATGTCTTCACCTCAGCAAGGGGGATCGCCTCTGCCCATTTGGAGAAATAATTTGTGATGGCCAGTATGAACCGGTGACCTCTGGAAGAAGACGGGTGAATAGGACTAATGATATCCATACCCCATGCTTCGAAAGACCAGGATGCAACTGTAGGATGTAAGTGTTCAGAAGGTTGATGTATAAAGTCTGCATGAACCTGACAGGCCTTGCATTATCTTGCATACTTTATTGCATCTGTGATCATAGTAGGCCAGTAATAGCCCATCCTCCTGATACGGTCTTGTAGGACCGGGTTGATGCGCTCAGCATACGCCGTCGTGAGCTTCACGGATAATCCGTTGTGCCTCGTCATCGGAGAGACATCTCAATAGCAGTCCGTTGTAGGTCCGGCGATATAGACATTGTGAAGACGCATCAAAATAGAAACGTAATAATCGTCTTTTGACGGATACTGCTTCTTTAGGGTCCTCTGGTAGGATTCTGTATGCCACGAAATCTATAAAGGAACTTCTCCAGTCTCTCTTGGGAGGATCGGTGTTCACATCGTAGCTGCGTTCTATGTAAAAGTTATTTTTCACACAGAATAAATCTCTGTTAAGAAGGATCACCGAATTCTGCCTTCTTATAAGGATAGCTAAATCTGCAGCTAGACTGGCTAGGCATCAGTTTCCAGATTCTGAGATCGAGGCACATGTTCTAGAAAGAACCCCTTGAAAGACATAGCTATTTTATCGTTGCTTGGTGATAAGGAATGAGGTCTGGATTTCGGACTTCATATATTCCTCTGACTTGATTGACGATCAACAGAGAATCACCGAAAGCTTTCAGAGATTCGACGTCCAATTCTTTAGCGACTTGGAGCCCGATTAGTAGAGTGTTATACTCCGCCACATTATTAGAACAGGGCTCGCTAAGAGAATATGCTCTATAGATAACGAGTTTATCGGGAGTGACCAGGACAATTCCTACTCCTGAAACCATGTTTCCTCTTGGACCAGTCCTGGAGGCGCCATCGAAGAATAGTTGCCATGTATCACTTTCCATTGCGGAATTACATTCCGCAACTTCGTCGGGAATGTCCTCGTATGGTCTGGAGGTCTTAGGGATCAGATGAGCAGCTAGAAAATCAGCCAATGCTTGGCCTTTGATGGACTTCTGAGGGACATACACCATGTCATATGGTGTTAATAATATCGCCCAAGTCGCGAGTCGGGAATTAAGAACACTTGGCTTGATCATCAATACCCGGAGAGGATTGATCCTGGAGATGATATGGATAGTTTGGCCTGTGACATAGTATCGCATTTTCTGAATGGCGAACATCAGAGCCAAGCATTCTTTTTCCATTGGACTGTACCGGTATTCAACTCTGACCATCATCCTGTTTAGGTAGTAGATAGCCTGTTCGTGACCCAGATCGTTCTTCTGTGCGATAAGAGATCCCAAAGAATGATCCATCGCTCGAACACACAGCAAGAATGGTCTTCCTATGACGGGAGGCACCAGAACTGGAGGATTAGTGAGATAGCATTTGATATCATTAAACGCTTGCTGACAGGCTTCGTCCCGTACGAAGGATACACCTTTCTTCATGAGATGAGAAAAATGCTGACATCTTCCAGAGAGGTTGGATATGAATCTCCGGATATAAGCCAGACGACCTTGAAATCCCCTGAGTTCCCTCATATTACGGGACGGTCGCATTTCTAAGATGGCCTTGACTTTATCAGGGTCCACTTGAATGCCTTTAGCGGTAATGACAAATCCCAGGAATTTGCCACTAGATACACCCAGAAAGGACTTTGTATGATTCATTTTGAGTTGATGTTGGTGCATCAACTCAAATACTGTCTTCAAATCTTGGATGTGATTATCCTTGAGGCGGCATTTGACAGCTATATCATCCACATAATATTCCACTATTTTGCGTAAATGCTCGTGGAATATGTTACTCGTAGCCCGTTGGTACGTGGCCCCGGCATTCTTCAATCCGAAGGGCATGACCGTATAGCAATATACCCCCAATGGTGTCCGAAAGGCAGTATGCTTCTTATCTTCAGGATGCATCTTGATTTGATTGTACCCTGAAAATCTGTCCATGAAAGACATGCGTTCAAAACCGCATGTATTGTCGATCATGACGTCTGTAATGGGAAGAGGAAACTCATCCTTGGGGCAGGCTCCGTTCAGATCTCGGTAATCGATGGAGACACGTAATTTCCTATTTTTCTTCATGACTGGGACTACATTGGTGGCCCAGTCGGGATGTTGTTCTTCCCGGATGAAGCCGCAGGCTATCAACTTCTTTATTTCAGCTTCAATGGCGTCCATCATATCCGGGCGGAACCGGCATTGGTGCTGCTTCACAGGCTTCGATTCGGGCAATATATTGAGTTTATGAGTTGCCACCTTTGGATCAAGACCTGGCATATCCTCATAATTCCACGCAAAGACGTCGATATATTCTTTTATCAGCTGGATTATTTCTTTCCTTTCTTCTTCGAAAAGATTGCTACTGATAAATATCGGCTTTGGCGAAAGTTTATCCCCAACATCAATCTGGACAACTTTATCTTCAGTGGGAGGTTCTCTCTGCTCGAACCAGAGTTCCCATTGTGTATCCATTTGTTGAGCCCAAGAGTCAATCTCAAACAGTTCAGATTCTTGTTCGTCTGCTTCGAAGGAATCTGTCAATACCGTATTTACTGATAATGTTCGTTCGAGAGCATCAGATGAGCTGGAGGGCGACGAGCCATTTTGAGAAGAGGAAAAGATATCCTCGTTTGATCCAGAAGTTGCAAGAAAGGTGGTCTACCCTAACCCAAAACGAGTTCGTTGACAGTAGGGATCACCGTGCAGCGGCATTCGTCTGTCTTTCCCGTAGTTGAGGCCTGGTTCCAGCTTCAAGTCATAACCAATACTTTGCATAATCTTTAAAGCTTGCGGGCTGTATCTGTGAACCTGCATTTTACCAGCATCGTTATTGGGAGAATCCTCTTGTACAGTTGGTTTATCGCGCATGAGACCGAAGACTATTGAACGCTGACTGCTGCAAGTAGGCGGGATAATGAAGATAGAATCCTCATGTGGTCCATATGTCGTGATGATATTAGATGATGACGCTACTTTCCATACATACGGATGATATGAATCTATAGCTTCCAAGAATTTTTGTGCTATAGGTTCTATATCGTCTTGGGGAGAGGATTCCTGATTTAGAATTTGAGCGTTGATGTACTGGAAAAGAGGATCTTTATTATCATCAGAAACCTCGTTCCTGGTTATATTTACATCAGCCGGCTGATTGATGCGCCGGAGGTTGATGACCAAGGGTGGAGGCTTCTAGTTCAGAGTGATCACTAGAGGATCACCTCCTTTTCCTGACCTAGTTTTGTTCAGGTGGATAGCCATGGGCTCAATGGCTTTTAGACGAGTGGTTCGCCCTTTCACCTTGATTGATAGAGGTTGGCAGAGGGTTCTTCTGGCTCCCGGTGGGATTCCTTCCCTGTTTTGCCTGACACCTCCTCCAGGTAGTCTTGATTGTACAACATGGCATCAGAGTAGTAGGCTTCTACTCCTTTAAACGGGTTCAGGTCAGCAAACTCTGTTTGTACTGTTCCTTGGGCATCTACATATTTAAAGCATTGATGTAGAGTCGAGGGAACGATGTTGTGGTCGTGGATCCAAGGTCTGCCAAGCAGAATGTTGTAGGATACCTCTGAGTCAATGACATAACATATAGCTACTGATCTGAGGTCGCCAATCTGGATCCTCGGGCGAATTTTCTCCAACGGCTTACTTTTCCTGGCGTTGAAACCCATGATTGTAGTGGTGGTGTAAGCCAATTCGCTGGTAGGAATCCTCAGTGGTCTGAGCAGACTATGAGGAATGATGTTGATTGATGATTCCGGATCTATGTGAATTCGGTCAACCTCCATGGAACCGACGTACCCGGTGTAATAGAGGGGTCTGTCATGCCTATTATATTTTAACATCATGTTATCTTGAGTGAAAGTGATATTCGGGACCACATCTATCACACTATGGCATTGAGGACATGCCATGGGTTCTTCGTGAGGGGACTTGAGCTGGGTCAAGTATGCATCCGCCTGCATTTATGCTTCACTCAGGGCTTGACGAGTGTCTTGAGAGAGCCTGAGTAGTTCGAAGATGGACAACCTGGCTGGTGTATTAGCCAATTGGGCCAGGATATCGAAGTTGTATGGCTTCTCTAAATATTTGTTTTGAATGTTTTTCAAAGGTTTATCGAAGCGCGCTTCCTTTTGCTTCGCTTTGTCCGCCGAAGTTGGTCTCGAAGGACCGGCCTCTGGTGTGGCGGGTTCCGGTTCTGAAGGTTTGGCAGCTGAAGCGTCCGCCGATGCATCTTCCTGACTTGCTCCATAGTCCTTGAGGTAAGCTTTTCCTGAATGGGTTCCAGTAGCCAAAACCTTATCTTTCGATGTCGAGTGTACCGTAACCATGTGATATGGTTTATGCTTCGAGTTCTTCTTGGACTTAAGCTTTAGCAGCTTGAGTCTCCTCCTCGATCTCCGACACCAAATCTGGATGAACCCACATAATCTTACCCCACTGAGTAGTTAGGGGTACCAGGTGATAATTTTGACCCCTAGCTGGAGGGAGATTAACGATGTTCATCGTTGTCCGGGACATAGGTATAACACCATCCGGGACTTCTTGGGGAGACAGATTACCGAATTGCAAAGAGATTATGTTGGTTGTGACCGTCTTCTCGCTGTTGCGCAGAGTGATGGCCTTAGCATCGATCAGCTCCTGGATCTTCCTCTTCAGTACACAACACACTTTTGTAGGGTGGTGTATGTATCTGTGGAAGATGTAGTACTTGGGGTTATTAGCACTGCCGATTTCATTAGGCCGCTTCACCTCTGGGAGGGTAATCTTGCCTCTTTTGACGAGACACTCGAATATGCTCAGAATATCGTCGTCGTTGAAAGAGTACACTTCAATGGGCCTAGGAGTCCCAGGTTTTGTCTGTGTAGTTGTCGCAGTCTTTTGCCTGGACGTATTGATTGCCAGAGCTTCTTTTTCCTTGGCACCACGAGGATGGTCGATGTTAGAGGATGACCTCTTGCCTTTATTAGAGGTAGAGATCATGATTCCATTATCATGCGCCTTCCGACTGTTGTCCTCAGTGGCTACCGCTGAGATGATGAATGAGGGCCAATCATGGAATTGATATGGTCCTGTAAACACCGAGATCACGGAAAGAAGGTTCTTCCTGCAAATGTCCACCAATGTCGAGTCTGGAACTCCGGGAGGCATTTGCAAAGTGGCTTGACGAAAATGTTCGATGAAAGTGCGAACGTTCTCTTTTTCCTTCTGCTTGACTTCGATGAGAGAGGACATAGACATGTCCATTCCTTCTTCGTAGAATCACGCGAAGAACAAAGTCTTAAAATCTTGAAAGGAAGCAATGCAGTTGTCCGCAAGACTACGGTACCACTGATAAGCCACTCCCGAGAGACAGCCCTTGAACACCCGAGTGAGGAGGGCATCATTCCCTTGCAATAACACCGTCATCATACTGAAGTAGTTCATGTACTGGCTCGGTGATATTTTTCCCTCAAACAAAGCCATAGTCTGTGGTTTGTATTTAGGAGGGAAAGGGACCTCATCCCAGATAGCCGGGTAAGGCTGGTTGATTCCCAATTTCTTAAGCTGATCTTTGTGCTTCAAGGCATCAAATTGGGCTTTCAACTCCCGCACTGCCTGCATCGGATCTTCAGCCGGTAGAAGGACTGCGGAGTGGTGAGAGATCGGTTGTATCGTGACTCCAATAGGAGGTAATACATTCTCCGAGTGGGGATGTGGGGGAGCTGCTGACTCTTGATCTAGAGCGGGCTTCTGATTCGCGTTGGATGGTGGTAAGTCCACCCCCACACGTATCTGAGTTGGAGGGACCGATGCTTGAGCCATATCAGCTGTGTGTTGAGTCAGCATCATCTTGTGCATATTCTCCATGATGGACTGTATCTCCTTCAGAGATGTCTCCAGTACAGCAATGCGTTGCTCAGTGCTTCCCGACGGGGAATCTTCCTCGCGTTCATCTCCAATGGCATAGACTCCCATTTTCCTGGGTGTCATTGAAGGATTAGTATAGGCCTCTGTAGAAGTTGACTCTATACTTTCAGCATCTGATTCGGGAAACTGGCGACCCCCAGTATCGGAATCAGAAGAGTACGAAGCCGGTTGTCGTTACCTCAAACGGGTGTTTTGGAACACCCCAACTTCAGCGTTCTTAAGGAGCTCGTCGAATCTCCTTTGGCTTGGAGTTCTAGAGGGATAACGTCTTGAGTTCGACCCCTTTAGGAACATGTGAAGCCATGTTCACTGATGCATGTGTGGGTTCCTCTTTCTGAAAAGACAGAGAGTAGTTCAACCGGTCGAAAACTGACCGTTTTGCTTCAGAACAGCAGTAATTAACTACAATCCTATGACTATTACAATAGTGCCCCCTAGGAGACGTAATAGACATGTTGGAAGATCCCCTATCCTTGCGCTTCTGGATCAGATATTCATGCAAGTCAGGAGTTTTAACAGAAGAGGAGGAAGAAGGCTTGTTCCTTCTATTCAGATCAGTGGGCATGCGGATGTTGGGAACCATAGTTCTCCCTGTGCCACCCGTATACAACAGGTTGGCCAACTGGGTAGCGGATGACCCCTGGGGAGCGTGTCTTTCTGCAAACTGAGCCTTCTTTACGCTGAGGGGCATCGCCTGGCATAATTTGGAGCTCTGCTCAGGCTGGCATAAAACTGAGGAGGTCCTCAATCGGCCGTCGGCTTCTAACGTAATCCGGAGGGCGGGCAGATTTTTCCCTTGCTGGCATAAAGGCCGAGAAGTTTAGTAGTCCGCCGCTTGTTTTCCCTTTCGTAGATTGCAGGGATCATCTGCTTTTCTACGGAGGGCAGATGCAATTTTACGTGCGGAGCGCGAAGTAGACTTCTGGACTAGCACTGAGGCATTGTCCGAAGTTTTGTCTGCCATGTCACGGACGGGAGACTGAATTTTACACGCGGGGCACGAAGTAGACTTCTGGACTAGCACTGAGGCATTGTCCGAAGTTTTGTCTGCCACGTCACAAACGGGAGACTGAATTTTACGTGCGGAGCACGAAGTAGACATCTGGACTAGCACTGAGGCATTGTCCGAAGTTTTGTCTGCCATATCACAGACGGGAGACTGAATTTTACGAGCGGAGCGCAAAGGTTGTGTAGCTACAACCTGGCTGGTCGGAGAAACCGGAGAGTCGACAGGAATGGTAGGGGATATCCTGGGCATCCAGACCTTACGCAGCTTCATGTTGTCTTGGACAGAGAGAGAGTGAGAGCTACCCCCTGCTCGAAGCATATCTTCGTAGGCGGACTGGTCGAACTGGACGACCAGGGTCTTCTTCATGGATCCTACTGATACTTCATCGTGTTGAGCAATTGCTTCCTTGTTATATGAGAAAGACGTCCCCAGCAGAGTCGCCATCTTGTGTTTGATAATAAACGGAAGAAATAAAACTAGGTTTATACAAAACCCTTTCTTAGGTTTACAAACAAGAAGTACTATTAATCCTATACGAGGATGTTAAGTACAATTTTAAACTGGGTAAATATTGCTATAGGAGTCTGATCTGCAGTCGATCACTTTGTCTCTTGGACCACACGATGATGAAGAAGCGCTGTAGAAGAAGGAGATACTTCAAAGATTGCAAGAGGGTGTGGATGCTCGATGCCAGAATCGTTGATCACTAATCTCTGTTTGAGCTCTTCTCTCTCTGTTCTTCGATTTCTTTTAACTCTTTCCGACCTGTTGACCTCTTGGACCTCTGTCAATAGAGGTCTCTATTTATAGGGTTTTAGTGACAGTAACCATCCAGTCGGCGTAGAAGTCGGGCAGTAGAGAGTATGGCACTTTTTATGCGACGGTTACAATAACCGTTACCCACATATAAATGATCTTCTGAATAAGCGTGTGACGCGTATCCCATTAAGAGATAATGCGTATAACTGTTGCGAAGATCACGGTGTGCAAGCCACGTAGGTAGTTGTCCTTCGCATAAAAGAAGGTTGGTGTAGAAGCCAATAACTGTCACCATGGCGTAGAAGCCAAATAGTCATCAAACTTGCGTAGAAGCCAAGTAGGCGTAGAAGCCGAATAGGCGTAGAAGCCCGATGCTGCATAGATAGGTAGCTAGCGTAGAAGATAGCTGATCCTCCTTCCTTGACTGAGCCCTTGAGCGAATTCTGGACCAAATAGCCTTAATATGCGCCAATTCATATGTAGCCTGAGTTGGCGTATTTCAAGAAGATAGCGTACAACGTGCTCCTCATAGCTGAAAATAGCCCGGTGGCATATTTCAAGGAGATAGCGTACAGCGTACTCCCATAGCTGAAAATAGCCTGATGGCGTAATGTGCAAAAGCGATGATGTGGACGTATTAGCAGAAATTATGGCTTTTGGAGATATAATCAAATCTCTTGCATTAAATGCAGAGATCTGCCCCCATCATGCACATTAAATGCAGAGGCGTGTCTCGAAGATCTGCCACCATTCTGAGCATTAAATGCAGAGACGTGTCTCGAAGATCTGCCACCATTCTGAGCATTAAATGCAGAGACGTGCCTCGAGCTCTATACGAAGAGCAGCTTTTGACGTGGTAGTCTGTTTGTCTTCTACGGAGCGTAAAAAGCTCACATCCGCCTGTGTAAAACTAGGCAGCGTATTTCCTTGTATGCGTAAAAGCACTTTGTATCAGGAAAATGTCACTAAACGACGGTTTGGGTCGTTGTGCCGCGTCATCATTACAGCCGTCGTCTGGATAGTTGTGCAGTACTCTTTGTCAGAAGTTAGACGTCAGGTTCACTGCATGATTTGACCGGTTTATTCTGAGGAATGTGAAGCGTTCCTCGTACACTTTCATGCTGCATTAAAAGTGGATGAGTTTTACGCCATAAAGGCGTTATAACAACCTTTTTACGCTGAAGCAGTCCGGACACACTACTCTACGCGGGTTGTCCCTGAGCTTATATTTTACGATGTACATAGCGAGAAAGCTCTGTTGTACGCCGATGGCTCTGAAGTTATATTTTACCCCACACAGCACTGAAACGCTGCGTACAACTCTGCAGCGTATTTTTCGTGCTTCTACAACTGGTGATTTGATGAGAGGTGACTGAGACTTGGTTTATCAGTAGGTGTCAGTGTTATATATTCAGTGAGTATGCCTATGCATAAGTCTTGGTGTATCAAGGTTGAGGGGAATATTAGTGAGTGAGGTTTGGGGCCAATGTGTAGTGGTGTTAGTATCAGTTGAGTTAGTAATGAGTGCTAGTATACTAGTGTATCAGTTAGTGATATTAACTTGTATCAGTAATTAGTATCAGTCAATTAGTTATCAGTCAATAGTTAGTATATACATATATTGATATTTGTTAGTAAATTTAAGGGTCTGTTATAGTCCAGAAGTAGAGGCAGTAGCAGTTGTAGGTAATGTCAGTTGGTTATAACACAATGGTGTCATGGTTGGAGATACTTGAGCTTAGGCCAGTAGTTTAGGAAAAGATTCCAGAGTGCTATTGTCTAGTTGTTAGGGGTAATAAAGTGCAGGTGATTTGGGGAAATGTTGAGCAAGTGAGGGTATCTCAAATGAGAAGGGGGCTCGGGTTGGGACTAGAGAGCTAGTATATCAGTGTGTAAACACACTGTGTGTATTACAGTAGATGTATCCACTGATGTGTATGTGTATCAGTAGATACACACCACTGTGTGTGTTAGGTATGCACATTGAATATGTATCAGTGAGGTAAGACAAGGGGTATCAGGATTAGTCGAGTTTAGTACTAAGTGTTTGTATCAACTTGTCACCCTCACTTTTTCAACTAAGTGTAGTTTGATAATTTGGCATGGGTATTTGTATTTTTAGGAATATAATATTAAATATTGTGCATGTTGTAAATATTTAATTTTATTTATTTATTGTAGATGTTAGATTTATTTTTGGACTTTTGTAGCGGACTTAACTAGTTTAGTTTAGATCCATGGACCAACATTTAATTCTAGTTAAAATTGAGCCCAATAGTAAGCCCATTCATTAGGAGGATGAATTAATTAGTGAAACCAATTAGATTAGAACCTTTCCTCCTTAATTATTTTTTTCATGACAAGCCCCAAGGGGTGTTTTAGAATTTTTATAGTAGCTTGGAGGAGGGGCAAGGGTCGGCCACCATAGGGAGGAGAGAGACTCTCTCTCTCTCTTCTCATTTGTCAATCCAAATCTAGATCTAGAATTTTTCCCTCTTCCAAATTCTTTATTTCCGTACTAATTTCTACTCAATTTTCTTTCCAATTACTTCCATATTCATCATTGGAGGCTTGTAGAACAAGGATCTACAAGGAGGAAGCAATAATCTACAAGGAGGAGCAAAGATCTACAAGTTGGAGACTATTTTTACCCAATTTGAAAATTTTATTAGGAATCCATCTCCCAATAGGTAAAATTCAGTTTTTTCTCTCTAATTAGACTCTAAATATGTAATAAATCATTAGGAATTGCCCTATATGCTAAGGCTACCCATAGGAATTGGAATTAGGTTCATATGAGGCCTATGGAGAAAGTTATGTGATATTTTGTGTCAATTTTGGAGAAATTTCGATATTGGCACATCTTATGTTTGTCAATAGGTCAATTAGACCAAATTGACATGTGTTTGATTGTGTGTGTCTAGTATCGTGTCTACAATTTGATACGTGTAGGCCGTATCCCGACAATTTAGAGATATAGATTGATTTGGGAGTTTTTCTTCGATACGGGGGTTTGAGCATGTCATATTTTAATACGGACACGTAGATGAGTCGTATTATTCATAATTATTATTTTAGACTTGCTCGTGTCCTTCGGGATACGTTTGGTTGTGTGGTGGAGCCGTATCGTAAGCGTATCATAGAATGAATGTGATACGGATGCGATGCACTCAACGTGTTTATTTTCTTGCATTTCAATATACTTGTTTATAACTATTAGAGTATTATAATTGTATGGTTATGTATATGTGTAGTAATATGTGTATATATATCTATAGTATTATATAGATATGTATATATAGCTATGTGTGTGTGTGTGTGTGTGTGTGTGTGTATATATATATATATATATATATATATATATATATAAAGAGATGTATTTGTATCTCTAAGTGTTATATATCTATGTATGTATATATATAGATATGTATATATATGTATATATATGTTTATAACTAGTGATATATCTATATAAGTATATAGATGTGTGTGTGAGTGCATAGATGTGTGTGTGTGGATGTGTTTAGAGTGAGCAAATCGGGGAACCATATCACAGCAAGCAAAGTAGTGGCAGCTAGCACAGCAACAACAAGCAGAGCTGCACAGCACTGCAGTAGTCAATGCATCAACTAGCAAGTGTGCAGCCAAGCCTGCCGCTAGCACAGTAGCAACAACATGAAGCATACAACAACAGCAGTAGGATCAAGCAACTGCAGCATGCTGCAGCATCAACAGCAACTGCAGGTAGCAAGCAATGCAGCAACTGCATTCAGCAAGAGGTAGCAGCTGCTAGCACCGCAGCAACAGCAAATCTCAGCATCATCAAGGCATGCAGCATGTTGCAACAGCAGCCAGCATCCTGCAGCAACAGTAAAGACATCAGCAGGGACAATAAGATAAGAGGGCTAGCTAGTAGTTTATTAGAGGTTTAGTTAGTTTTATGGATAGTTTAGTTAGTTAGTTGCATATATATATATATATATATATATATATATATATATATATATATATATATATATATATATATATATATATATAACTAGTTAGTCATATTGATAACTAGTAGTTATACATATACATTGTTATCTAATAGTTAGATATGTATATACTTGTTTACTAGTAGCTATATGTATGTAGGTATATATGTACATAAGTATTGGTAAGTTAGTGGTAAGTTAGTATAGTAGTATTGTATATAAGTATTGGTATGTTAATTATAGTTTAGTATATTGGGTAGTTAATTACATATTAGAATTTGAATTACCTTGTGATACCAAGGTAATGTCAAGGTATTGGTGGATACTCAAGGTATTGGGTTTGAGTATCATGATGGGTGTGTAGGAAAGTGAGATACCGCATTGGTTCAAAGCCAAGGTATCCGCTTTGCATTAGTTGGCTAAGATTACTATATGTATTGTCTTATATATATATATGTATAAATTAGTATTTTCATATCTAAAAACTTGCATATCCTGTGATATGGTACTTTATTTGTATCCTAGTATCTTAGTATAGCTAGTATGGCCTAGTTACATAGTGTGTGGACCTAATATCCTAGAGTTTGACTCATAAAATCTAGAAATAGCTAGTTTGACCAAGTTTGACTAGTTTGACCTAGAGTTGACTTAGTTTGATTGTTTTGACTTAGAAATGGCTTTATCACCTAGAATTAAACTAGTTTAACTTATTTTTATTCCAAAACCTTGTATTGATGCAATACCATATATAGGTCTGTGTGACACCAGCTTGGGCATCGAGAGACACCTTACTCAGGACCTCAGGCGAGTACGTTTCTCTATTAGTTTTTAATTCATAATAGTGTATATATCTCATATTCTAGAATGTATACTTGATTCCGATACAGTAGTTTCACGGACTAGTACTACATGGATCCTGTCAGAAGATGTTATCCCCTGCCGTGTTCAGCGGGTACTCTTTCACATGTATTTTATCATGTGTATCGGGTATTGATTTATTATATTTTGTGTTCACACACTTTTCGTGTTCAGTGTGCTTATATTCGTGTACAAACACTACTCGTATTCAGTATACCCATATTCGTGTTCGTAACGTGTTGTGATTGGATCCATTGGTATTAGTTAGGGATGGGGGAGTAGGAGTTGATTATGTAATCAAAGCCCCAATGTATTCGTGTACATGTCGATTACATACCACACTTGTAATCGAGTTACCTTATTGTATTCGTATTCAACCTAAACTGATCACATAATGAACTTGTATTCTGAGGCACATTAGTTAGATTTCAGTTATTCATTTATATTGTAGATATTCATATTGCTTGTTCTTTATTCCAGTATATTACATATTCACTCTCGTTCTTTTCATTCATTTGTTTAGTTATCTTGTATTCTTTTCTATTATCTGTTTTATATACTCGATTATGTATTTGAAACTATTTTCAGAGGTATGTACTTCGCTCCAATCCTGACTGGATAAATTTTTCTAAATGATTGGCTCATAGATCAGTGTCCTACATTCTACGGACCGCAGGTGGGCATACCATTAGAGAATACTCCTATAGACCAGGAGGACTTAGTTGCAGAGCCTGAGGAGGTTTAGTTTATTTTGGTAGATTTGTATTAGACTGTTATTGAGATTCATGGCATGTATATTATTTCAGACTTGTGGATTGTATCTTGATTCTTTTCTTCGTTATTCCATTCGTGCTCTATCTTCCTTAGTTTACATTGTGATTGAATATAGTTACATTTATGAGATACCATATTGTTCCTCCTTTTAGAGTTGAGATGATTGACAGGTACCATATATATATTGTTGAGATATTTAGTTAGTTAGAGTTGACCAGCCAGCGTTCTACCGCTGATGCTGCGGCGTAGACTGGACGTACCCACGTACTCGTGCCCGAATATCCGGGTGTGGGTCGTGACACATTTTTAGTGGTGACCCATGTAAGTCTAGAGTCACAATTAGAGCGATATCATAGTGGTGCTCACCTAGAGTACTGCTACGAGCCTTCTTTAGGAAATAAGATTTAGGCTGAGAGTTTACTCAATCACAATTAGGAAATACTTTCAATATCAGTTTTGCTATCCTTATCTATTAGAATGTTTCCTTTACTTTGAATAAAATATGTCCTTCATTTACGATATAGTATCTTACTCAATATTGATTCCTTTGTTCAATCTATCTTCAGGATGTCGCCGAAGACGCATTCCCAGTGCTCAGGTGCATGTCAGCACGGTCAGTCACTTTATTGCCTATGAGGGCAGCTCCATCAGACGTTGTTCCAGCACCTATAATCCGGAGGTCATCTTCACCGATCCAGGTGGGCGTTTATGCAGCAGCTTTCGGAGGTGCTCCACCTCCGATAAGAGGACAACGCCGACAGTTTCAGTGGATCTTCTACCCCCACCATCCGCAGTCGATCAGACATAGATATTTGTGCTCTTTCAACAGATGATAGAGGCGCAACTGTGTCAGTCAGAGGTTATGTGGTAGAGCATTGAGAATGCTCACCAGATTTCGCTCGCAGTAGTTGAGAGAGCCGCCTTAGTCCAGCCACAGACGGCAGCACCTCCATTTACCCCGCAGCAGCCGAGGCCGGGGACCATCATAGACTTCAAGAGTATGGGACTGAAGGACTTTAAAGGCACTGAAGGGATCATTTATGCTGATGATTGGATAGAAGACATTAAGCGGAACCTACGACTGGCGCAGATTCCAGAGAGATTACAGATAAAGGCCGCGAGGAGTATGATGTTCGATATTGCGTTGACTTATTTTAGGACGGACCCCAGGATCTCAGCATCAGGACTTACTTGGAAAGCTTTCAAAGAACTCTTCAAGGAAAAGTTCTTTCCAGATGTGGCTCTGATATCTCTAAAGATCCAGTTCCAGTACCTTGTTAAGTTAGGTATGATGGTGGATGAGTATGCGGCGGAGTATTGCAAATTATATCGCTTTATGGAGGGGCAAAATCCCAGAAGAAGAGCCAGGAAATTCAGGAAGAGCTTGAACAGGGAGATCAAATCACACACGAACGGAGATCCCACCGCTACTTTCGAGGAGATTATGAGACAGGCACAGCGGGCAAAGGATGATCTAGAGGTTGGCTCTAAGAGACCGAGGGACACAGGAGGATCCAGTACCAACACATGTCCAATGAAGTGGCCTCATTTTTAGCAGTAGCACTAGAGACACTTCCAGCAGCCGAGGCAGCAGTATCATGGACCAGCTAGAGCGTCGGTACAACAGATGCTCCAGATCCAGAGGACATCTATTTCTTATACGTTCTGTAAGAAGCAGGGACATTGATGGGATGCATACAGGATGAGATTGGGCCAGTATTTATTTTGCGGATCAGGAGACCATCAGTTGAGGGCTTATCCTAGAGTCCTAACTCGTCCAGCTCAGGGTGGAGCTCAGGCACAAAGAGCACCCGCGAGACCACCAGCGAGACAGTAGAGAGGACCTCCTCTACCACCACAGCAACAATAGTTTGCTCAGCACCAGCACCAGCAGAGAGGTGCCCAGCGACAAAGGGGAGCTTTCGCCTTGACCATCGAGGAGGAGGATCCAGTCGGTGATGTTATCTCAGGTTCAGTCTATCTTAATTCTTTTCCAGCTCATACTTTATTTTATTCTGGTGCTTCACATAGTTTTGTATCTGTATCTTTTACTCTGAAATATCATCTTGAGTCCGAACCATTCGCGAGGACTTACAAGATCATGACCGGGGGTGGCATTATCCTGGTCAGTGATATTTGCAAGGACCGGAGAGTTTCTTTTGGAGGCCGAGAGTTGAGGGTGTGTCTACTCGTAATGCTACTTTCGAGCTACGATATAGTACTCGGGATGGATTGGTTAAGTAGGCATTATGCTAGTATCAATTATCTTGGAGGCTGAGTTTTATTCTAGACACTAGGAGAGCCAGAGTTTGAGTTCGTCAGAGGAGCAGCACAGCAGAGCAAAGGAGACTTCTGTGGAGCTTTGGTAAAAGAGCAGGAGCCACCACATTTATTGATTGTAGAGTATATGGACGTCTTTCCAGAGGAGTTATCGGGATTGCCACCAGACAAAGATGTGAAGTTCTCTATAGATTTGGTACCAGACGTAGAGCCAATATCACAGCATGTCTATAGAGTGAACTAGCGGAGTTGAAGAAGCAGGTGGATGAGTTGCAGGACAAGGGCTTCATCCGCTCTAGTTCATCACCATGGGGTACTCCGGTACTTTTTGTACCAAAGAATGATGGGTCGGTATGCATGTGTATCGACTACAGGGCACTCAACAACCTCACTATCAAGAATAAATACCCTTTATCGTGGATTGACGATTTATTTGATCAGTTGAGCGGAGCGAAGGTATTCTCAAAGATAGACTTGAGGTCAGGGTACCACCAGGTGAAAGTGAAGAAGGAAGACATTCCGAAGACAGCTTTTAGGACTCGGTATGGGCAGTTTGAGTTCTTGGTGATGTCGTTTGGGTTGACCAATGCCCGACGGTATTCATGAACCTGATGAATAAGGTATTTCATCAATACTTGGATCAGTTTTTGGTAGTATTCATTGATGATATACTGATATATTCGAAGACCCCGGAGGAACATGAGAAGCACTTGAGGATAGTTCTGGAGACCCTCAGGAAGGAGAAGCTATATGGCAAGCTTTCGAAGTATGAGTTCTTCCTTGATAAGGTTGAATTCCTCGGGCATGTGATTACAGGAGACGGGATCTCAGTAGACCCGAAGAAGATTTCAACAGTTGAGTCGTGGTCTACCCTAAGTTCAGTAGCGGAGATCAGGAGTTTTCTTGGACTAGCAGGCTATTATCGTAGGTTTGTTCAGGATTTTTCCAGGATTGTGGAGCCGATGACTAGATTAACCAGGAAGGACGTGGAGTTCGTCTGGACTGAGGATTGTCAGTCTGCATTTGAGGAGATAAAGAAGCGATTGGCTACAACTCCAATATTGACATTGCCATCAGGGACAGGAGGATTTTTATATATAGTGATACATCGGGTAAGGGTTTGGGTTGTGTGTTGCAGCAGAACGGGAAGGTGATTGCCTATGCTTCCAGACAATTACGCCCGCATGAGAAGAATTACCCTACCTATGACTTGTAGTTGGCAGCAATTATTTTTGCTCTTAAATTGTGGAAGCACTACTTGTATGGAGAGCGGGTAGAGATCTTTACAGATCACAAGAGCTTGAAGTATGTATTTACACAAAAAGAGCTTAACATGAGGCAGCAACGATGGTTGGAGTTGATGAAGGACTTTGACATTTCTTTGCAGTACCATCCAAGGAAGGCCAACGTAGTCGCGGATGCCTTGAGCAGGTATCCAGTGACTATGTACTTGACAAGGGACAAATATTTGTTTGTCGATCTTGATAGCTTAGGCATTGAGGTATTAGTTCCTGGAGTTATAGTACAGATGTGGGAACTTCAGGTATAGTCAGAGTTGATGGACCGGATCAGAGCTGTACAGTTCGAGGATGAGTCTCTGAGGAGCATCAGAGCACAGGTCTGGATAGGATTGACAGAGGACTTCAGTATTGTATATGATAGATCATTGCGGCACGGTACCAGATTATGTGTGCCGAGTGGAACGTTGTGCGAGAAGATTCTTCAGGAGGCGCATCGATCTTAGTACTCTATGCATCCAGGTGCCAACAAGATGTATAGGGACATGAGAGAGCATGTTTGGTGGTATGGTATGAAGCGGGAGGTAGCTAGCTTCGTATCTAGATGTTTGGTATGCCAGCAGGTAAAGGCGGAGAGACAAAGGCCAGGTGGATTGCTTCAGCCTTTACCCATTCTAGAGTGAAAGTGGGAGCATGTGACGATGTATTTTGTTTCAGGACTTTTGTGTTCTCTAGGAGGTAAAGATACGATTTGGGTCATCGTAGACAGGTTGACCAAATCAGTCCACTTTTTTCCATTCAAAGTGGGTACGTCTACGGAGAAGCTCGTGGAGATGTATGTGCGTCAGATAGTCAGATTGCATGAAGTTTCGGTGAGCATAGTCTCGTATCAAGATAGTCACTTCACGTCCCATTTCTGGAGGAGTTTGCAGGCTAGCTTGGGCACTCAGGTCATGTTCAGTACCGCATATCACCCTCAGACAGACGGACAGTCGGAGAGGACTATTCAGACTCTTGAGGATATGCTATGCACCTGTATTTTGTATTTTGGAGGCTCTTGGAAGGATCATCTTTACTTGGTAGAGTTTTCTTACAACAACAGCTACCAGGCCAGTATCAAAATGTTACCGTTTGAGGCGTTGTATGGACGAAGATACCGTACTCCGTTATCATAGGATAATATTGGTGAGAGAGCTTTATTGGGACCAGAGATGGTTGTGGATGCAGCTGAGAAGGTGAAGCTCATCAGGGATAGACTTTGGATGGCGTAGGACCGACAACGGCATTGGGCCGATAGCCACCAGAGACCATTGGAGTTTGAAGTATGGATTTTGTTTTGCATTGCTTATGATTATTTGTTTTATTAGAGTGCTAAGGTTGTGTTTTGTTCGAGGTTAGCAGTCTGGTTTTCTTGAGGATTTCTCCGACACGTGGCATAATTCGTTTCGGTAGAGGCGGAAAGCTTAGTCCGCAATTCATTGGAACTTTCAGTATTCTTGAGAGGATCGGTACAGTTGCCTACAGACTAGACTTGCCACCTGCATTGGAGGGAGTGCACAACGTGTTTCACGTGTCGCAGCTGAGATGGTACGTGGCAGATCCTAGCCGTGTATTGGATCACTCGGAGATAGAGGTGGGCCATACTCTTAGCTATCCAGAGTAGCCAGTTGAGATTCTGGATCAGAGAGAGAAGGTGCTGAGAAACCAGACGATTCCTTTGGTACACGTCGTGTGGAGGCATCACTCGCCAGGAGAGAGTACCTGGAAGTGAGAGACCGAGATGCGCGAGCGATATCATATATGTTTGAGCCGTGAGGTATAATTCTTTCTTCCTTGTATTGATTACTTTTGGTAGTCAGTTTCTTCCTTAATTTTGAGGACAAAATTTTTCTATGGTGGGTAGGATTGCCACCCTCACTTTTTTAACTAAGGGTAGTTTGATAATTTGGCATGGATATTTGTATTTTTAGTAATATAATATTAAATATTGTGCATATTGTAAATATTTAGTTATTGTATTATTTATTTATTGTAGATGTTATATTTATTTTTGGACTTGTGTAGTGGACCTAACTAGTTTATAGTTTAGATCCATAGACCAACATTTAATTCTATTTAGAATTGAGCCCAATAGTAAGCCCAATCATTAGGAGGATGAATTAATTAGTGAAACCAATTAGACTAGAACCTTTCCTCCTTAATTATTTTTTTCATGACAAGCCCCAAGGGGTATTTTGGAATTTCCATAGTAGCTTGGAGGAGGGGCAAGGGCCGACCACCATAGGGAGGAGAGAGACTCTCTCTTCTCATTTGTCATTCCAAATCTAGATCTAGAAATTTTTTTCTCTTCCAAATTCTTCATTTTCACATCAATTACTACTCAAATTTCTTTCCAATTCCTTCCATATTTATCAATGGAGGCTAGTAGAACAAGGATCTACAAGAAGGAAGCAAGGATCTACAAGAATGAGCAAAGATCTACAAGTTTGAAGCTATTTTTACCCAATTTAGGAATTTTATTGGAAATTTATCTCCCAATAGTACAATTCAGTTTTTTCTCTCTAATTAGACTCTAAATCTATAATTAAATTATTAGGAACCACCCCATATGCTAAGGCTACCCATATGAATTAGAATTAGGTTCATAGGAGTCCTATGGAGAAAGTTATGTGGTATTTTGTGTAAATTTTGGAAGAATTTCGAGATTGACACATCTTATATTTGTCAATAGGTCAATTAGACCAAATTGACATGTGTTTGATTGTTTGTGTCTAGTATCATATCCACAATTGGATACGTGTAGGCCGTATCCCGATAATTTGGAGATACAGGTTGATTTGGGGGTTTTTCTCTGACACGGGAGTTTGAACATGTCACATTTTGACCCAGACACGTAAATGAGTAATTAGTTCTTCGTATTGTTCATAATTATGATTTTAGACTTGCTCGTGTCCTTCGGGATGCATTTGGTTGTGTGACGGAGCCGTATCGCAAGTGTATCATAGAATGAGTGTGATACGGGTGTGATGCACTCCACGTGTTTATTTTCTTGCATTTTAATATACTTGTTTATAACTATTAGAGTATTATAATTGTATGGTTATGTATATGTGTACTGATATGTGTATATGTGTAGTGATATATATATATATATATATATATATATATATATATATATATATATATATATATATATATGTGTGTGTGTGTGTGTGTGTGTGTGTGTGTGTGTGTGTAAGTTTATATATGTATATATAGATATGTATATATATAGAGAGAGAGATGTATTTGTATCTTTAAGTGTTTTATATATATATATGTGTGTGTGTGTGTGTGTGTGTGTGTGTGTGTAGATATGTTTATAACTAGTGATATATCTATATAAGTATATAGATGTAAGTGTGTGAGTGCATAGATGTGTGTGTGTGGATGTGTTTGAGAGTGAGCAAATCGGGCAACCATAGCACAATAAGCAAAGCAGTGGCAACTAGCACAGCAACAGCAAGCAGAGCTGCACAACAATAAGCATCTAGCACAGCACTGCAGTAGCCAATGCATCAACTAGCAAGTGTGCAGCCAAGCCTACTGCTAGCACAGTAGCAACATCATAAAGCATACAACAACAACAGCAGGATCGAGCAACTACAGCATGCTGCAGCATCAACAGCAACTGCAGGTAGCAAGCAATGCAACAATTGCATTAAACAAGAGGTAGTAGTGGCTAGCACCGCAGCAACATCAAATCTTAGCATCAGCAAGGCATGTTGCAACAGCAGCCAGCATCCCGCAGCAACAGCAAAGATAGCAACAGGGACAACAAGGTAAGAGGGTTAGCTAGTAGTTTATTAGAGGTTTTTGTTAGTTTTATGGATAGTTTAGTTAGTTAGTTGCATATTGATCTAGTTAGTTATATATGTATATATTTAACTAGTTAGTCATATTGATAACTAGTAGTTATACATATACATTGTTATCTAATAGTTAGATATGTATATACCTGTTTACTAATAGCTATATGTATGTAGGTATATATGTACATAAGTATTGGTAAGTTAGTGGTTAGTTAGTATAGTAGTATTGTATATAAGTATTGGTATGTTAATTATAGTTTAGTGTATTAGGCAGTTAATTACATATTAGAATTTGAATTACCTTGTGATACCAAGGTAATGTCAAGGTATTGGTGGATACTCAAGGTATTGGGTTTGAGTATCAAGATGGGTGTATAGGAGGGTGAGATACCGCATTGGTTCAAATCCAAGGTATCCCCTTTGCATTAGTTAACTACGATTACTATATGTATTATCTTGTATATATATAACTTAGTATTTTCATATCTAAAAACTTGTGTATCATGTGATACGATACTTTGTTTGTATCTCAGTATCTTAGTATAGCTAGTATGGCCTAGTTATATAGTGTGTGGACCTAATATCCTAGAGTTAGACTCATACAACCTAAAAATAGCTAGTTTGACCAAGTTTGACTAGTTTGACCTAGAGTTGACTTAGTTTGACTATTTTGACTTAGAAATTGCTTTATGACCTATAATTGAACTAGTTTAACTTATTTTTATTTCAAAATCTTGTATTGATGCATATACCAGAGACACACCTTGCTCAGGACCTCAGACGAGTATATTTCTCTGTTAGTTTTTAATTCATAATAGTGTATATATCTCATATTTTAGAACTGTATACTTGATTCCGACATAGTAGTTTCACGAACTAGTACTACATGGATCCTGTCAGGAGATATTATCCCCTACCGTGTTCAGCGGGTACTCCTTCACATGTATTTTATCGTGTGTATCGGGTATTAATTTATTATATTTTGTGTTCACACACTGCTCGTGTTCAGTGTACTTATATTCGTGTACACACACTGATCGTATTCAGTGTGCCCATATTCGTGTTCGTAACGTATCATGATTGGATCCATTGGTATTAGTTGGAGATGGGGGAGTAGGAGTTGATTATGTGATCAAAGCCCCAGTGTATTCGTGTACATGTCGATTACATACCACACTTGTAATCGAGTTACCTTATTGTATTCGTGTTCAACCTAAACCGATCACATAATGAACTTGTATTCTGAGGCACATTAGCTAAATTTTAGTTAGTCCTTTATATTGTAGATATTTATATTGCTTGTTCTTCATTCCAATACATTACCTGTTCACTCTCGTTCTTTTCATTCAGTTGTTTAGTTATTTTGTATTTTTTTCTATTATCTGTTTTATATGCTCAATTATGATTTAAAACTGCTTTAAGAGGTATGTACTTCGCTCCAATCCTGACTGGATATATTTTTCTAGATGATTGGCTCATAAATTAGTGTCCTACATTCTATGGACCGCAGGAGGGCTTACCATTAGAGGATACTCCTATAGACCAGGAGGACTTAGTTGCAGAGCCTGAGGAGGTTTAGTTTATTTTGGTAGATTTGTATTAGACTGTTATTGAGATTCATAGCATGTATATTATTTCAGACTTGTGGATTGTATCTTGATTCTTTTCTTCGTTATTCCATTCGTGCTCTATCTTTTTTAGTTTGTATTGTGATTGTGTATAGTTATATTTGTGAGATACCATATTGTTCCTCCTTTTGGAGTTGAGATGATTGACATGTACTATATATATATTGTTGAGATATTTAGTTAGTTAGAGTTGATTAGACAACGTTCTACCGCCGATGCTGCGGTGTAGGCTGGACGTACCCACATACTCATGCCCGAATATCCGAGTACGGATCATGACACAACTAGTATATATAAGATATTAGGATATTAGTGTTAGTTAGGTATAAGGTGTAGATACTAAGATACTCTAATATGGTTGATAGTTAGTAGGTATGTGAATACCTTAGTATTAACATCTAGTATAGCTAATACTTAAGGTATTGACTTAAAAACCTAGGCAATGACCTTGTATAGCTAATATAAGCTAGTGTTAACTAGTTAATGACCAATATGAACTAATTAACTTAGTGTGGACCTAGTTTGACCTAATTTAGCTAGAATAATCTAGTATTGACCTATAATATCATATTTTAGCTCATTTTAGCATTTTATCACTCTATTGCACCATTTGATATAATATTTCTTAAATATGATTGTGTGACACCAGCTTGGGCATCGAGATACACCTTTTCTCAGGACCAGAGGCGAGTACATTCTCTGATAGTTTATATTATTTGATAATTACTATAATACTAGTATGTAAAAATGTTTACTTGATTCCGACATAGTGGTTACACATACTGTTACTATATAGATCCTGTCAGGAGATGTCATCCCATTATCGTGCACTTCGGATACTCCTTTTATATATACTTTATCGTGTTCATCGGGTATTCCTTGTGCTCGTATTCATTCGTGTACATTTATGTTTTTCATGTACTCATATTATATTCGTGTTCGTGACGTATCATAATCGGATCCATGAGTATTGGTTGGGGGCAGGGGACGTGCTAGATAGATATGTGATCAAAATCTTAAGCATTGTATTATATTATATAGACAACAGCCAATCATACAACTCATGTATGATTATGTTACTCCATAGACAACAACCAATCTTAAATGATTGTATCCTTGTAGACAACAGTCAATCTTAAATGATTATGTTCCTTGTATACAACAGCCAATTATATTGATTATATGATTGTGTTATTGATCGTGTTAGTGGATCTTGATAACTTAAGCCGATCATATATCTAACTAGTATTTCAAACACTTAGTATAGTTATATTTCTTCACCATATTCTATTTTATTGTCTTTATTCTATTTTATCGTGATCAGTGTATACCATATTGCTCTTGTTTATGTGTTTATTCTACCATAGTATGATATTGTTCATTATTTTTTGCCTTGTATTATATCCTCTATTTATGTTTATAGTCATTATCAATTAACTGGAACTGCTATTGGGTTATACTTCGCTCTATCATGACTGGATATATTTTTCAGATGATTTGTTAGAGCAGATGTGTCCCATCTATTACGGGCCACAAGATGGCGAGACCGTTGAGATTGTACCATAGAGCCTCTTGATATAGTACCACCAGTTGGAGAGTTTTAGATCATTAATTATGATATTGTATTTGCTCGTAGATAGACTTTATGTCATGTACTATTTTTGTGATCTTTGTGTTGAGATTAGACTATTAGACTTGGACTTGTGATGTATTGTGACTTGTATTCCTTTTTTTCTATTACATATCGTGCTATATCTTCCTCTAGTTTTAAATTATGATTGAATATTAATTACCATTTATCATATATCATATCGTCCTCTATTTGGAGTTGAGATAGCATGACAGGTACCTTTTAAGATATTGTGTGGAATGTTTAGATAGTATTATTGTCCTAGACAGTGTTCTATATCGTCTTTACGACGTAGGCTGGGATTTGCTCACGTATTCGTGCCCCTACACCGAGTGCGGGTCATGATAATTCCAGCAACAGAGGACACAGCAGTATGCGCAAGCCCAAGCTTAAGTACAAGCCAGGCAAGGAGGTCCGCAACAACGAAGACCAACACTGAGAGGATGAGGCCATGCTATGACACTCATCATGGAGGAGCATCTAGCTTCAGGTGAGGTGGTAGCAGGTACCATTCTCGTCAACTCTCTTTCAGCTTCAATATTGTTTGATTCTGGTGTATCACATTCCTTTATGTCTGTACGATTTGCGATACGAGTTGAATTAGAACCCGAATCTTTATCAGTAAGACTCAATATACTTACTGGTAACGGTATAATGGGAGTCAATAGAGTTTACGCCTCGTGTTGAGCCATAGTGTACGGACGAGAGTTTTTTGCTAGATTAATAAAATTTTCTATGAAAGATTATGATATTGTCCTAATAATGGATTGGTTGAGTGCCCAATACACGACGATAGATTGCCATAATGGCAATATTATCTTTCGTATCCCTAGTAAGAAGAAATTCTCATTTTCTAGAGGTGAGATGGAGTCTCCGTCAATAATCATGAGAATGGCAGTAGCAGAAGGAGTACAATTATAAAGATTGGTCAATGAGTTTCCATATGTGTTCCCAGAAGAGCTTCTAGGCTTGCCACTAGAAAGATAGATAAAGTTTACCATTGATCTACTTCCAGGAACATCACCAGTGTCAGAGAGAGTCTACAAGATATCACCATTAGAGTTAAAAGTTTTGTACCGAATGATTGAAGAATTGAGAACCAAGATATTCATTCATGCTAGTGGATCGCCTTAGGGAGCCCCAATGATACTAGTAAAGAAGAAGGATAGAACATCCTGATTATGTATGGATTATCGTACCCTCAATGCAGTAACCATCAAGAACAAGTATCCCTTGTCAAGCATTGATAACTTGTTCATCAGCTTAGTAGAGCAGAAATATTTTCCAAGATTGATTTACGGTCGGGATATCAGCAGATCATAGTCATAGAGAAAGATATACCCAAGACAACGTTCATATCAAGATATGAGCATTGGGAGTTTCTAGTAATGCCCTTTGGAGCAACCAATACACCAGCAGTATTTATGGATCTCATGAATCTTATTTTTATGTCATAATTGGACAACTTCGTGATTGTGTTCATCGATGATAACTTGGTTTACAGTCGAAGTGAAGCAGAGCACGAGCATCATCTTTGTCCAGTTCTTCAAATCCTTAGAGAACATAAGTTATATGCCAAGTACAGCAAGTGTCAGTTCTGGTATGATCGCATTTTATACTTAGCACATATTATTGCAAAAGGTAGAGTTGAAGTGGATCCCCAGAATATAGAAGCCGTTGAGATAATGCCAGTACCTAGAACAGTTGCAGAAATTTATAGTTTTCTGGGATTAGCAGGATATTATTGCCGCTTCATATTAGGCTTTGCTAGAATTTTTGCACCCATGGTGCAGCTAACACGAAAAGATATGCGCTTTGATTGGACAGATGAATGTCAAACCTCTTTCGAGAAGCTCAAATAGAATTTGATTACGACACTAATTTTTACGCTTCCAGATGGGACATGTAGTTTCACGGTATATTGTGATACGTTAGGAAAAGGACTAGGGTGTATTCTTATGCAGCATAATAAGGTTATAACTTATGCGTCGTGGCAGCTTCGAGACCATGAGAAGAATTATTCGATGCACGACTTGGAGTTAGCAGCAGTTGTCTTTGCAGTCAAACTTTGGAGGCATTACCTATATGGAGATCGAGTAGAGATTTATACTGATCATAAGAGTTTGAAGTATGTCTTTACTTAGAATGATCTCAACATGAGACAGAGAAGATGGCTAGAGCTGATGACAAACTATGATCTTGACCTTCAATATCATCCAGGGAAGGTTAATATCGTGGCAGATGCTTTGAGCTGGAAAACAGGAGCATATTTTCTCATGACACAGCGAGAGATTTTAGAATATCTTTAGGATATGGACATCAAAGTAGTGTTGCCTGACAACACAATATTGATGGATGGCTTTCAAGTTTAATCCATTATAGTGGAAAGGATTAGAGAAGCACAGTCAACGGATGTCAAGCTTCAGCGACTTAGGGCAGAGTGTGAGGCATGACGTAGACCAGAACTAAGCATTCACAGTGACAAAATACTCATTTTGGGAATCAACTTTGTGTACCTAATGAAGACCTTCATCAAGAGATCATATCAGAAGCCCACAGTTCTCAGTATTTTGTTCATCCAGGAGGAACGAAGATGTACAGAGATATTCGTCAGCATTTTTGATAGAATGGAATGAAGAGGAAGATAGCTCGGTTTATCTCTAGATATTGGTCTGTCAACAAGTTAAAGCTGCACATCAGAGGCTCGCAGGACTTCTTCAATATTTACCAATTTCAAAATGGAAGTAGGAGCATATCACCATGGATTTCGTATCAGTTCTTCCTCGATCCCTAGCTGGCAAAGATACAATTTGGGTAAGAGTGGATTGACTTACAAAGATTGCTCACTTTCTTCCTTTCAGAGTGGGACAGTCTACAGAGTATGGATCAGATGTACATGAATAAGATTGTCAGATTTTATGGAGTTTCAGTGAGCATCGTATCAGATAGAGATTCCAGATTCATATCTCACTTTTTGCAGAGTCTCGATACCCGTTTGAAATTTAGTACAACTTTTTATCCCCAGACAGATGGCCAGTCAGAATGTTCCAACCAGACTCTAGAAGATATGCTTCGTTCATGTATCCTAGACTTTGGTGGTTTGTGGGAGGATCATTTGTACTTGGTCGAATTCTCCTACAATAATAGTTTTCAAGCAAGTATCCAGATGGCACCCTTCGAGATATTATATGGCAGAGGGTGTAGATCCTGTGTAGCTTGGGATGATATTGGCGTTAAGCAATTACTTGGTCCCGAAATGATAGCTCAGACAGTTGAAGTAGTCAAGCAAGTCCGGAAGCATATCAAGGTAGCTCAAGATCGTCAGAGTCATTGGGCCGATTCGCATCGGCGACCTCTTGAGTTCTCTGTCGGCAACCATATATTCCTTCAGATTTTGCCTACCCGAGGAGTCCTCAGATTTAGTGTGCGGGGAAAGCTTAGTCCATGGTGTATTGGTTCGTTCGATATCCTCGAGTGAGTGAAAGATGTTTCTTATCGCCTTGTGTCACTACCCCATTTCCAAGACAGGGTATTTTTATTTTAATTTGGTAAATTGTGTATTGATCATAAATATTTGTATTTATATTTAATTAGTTGATTGTATTTATTTTTATTAGTTATTTTAGGGTTTTGGCTAGCCTAGACCCATGTCAGACCCTAGTGGACCCATGTCAGACCCAACAAACACCCTTGTCAGACTTATTTATTGATGTAGATTAGTTATTTATATTTTAATTAGTTAGTTGGAGTGATTAGGGTTTAATTAGAGTGCATTTGGAACCCTAAACCCCAATTAGGATGACTTGATTTAGGGGCATTTTGGTCATTTCACCTAACCCTAACCTATTTTCCTATACATGGCTGGCCGACCCCCCCCCCCCCCCCTTTATATATATATATATATATATATATATATATATATATATATATATATATATATATATATATATATATAGGTAAGTATGTGTATATAGATAGTTAGAGGTATATGTATATAGATAGATAGGTATATAGATATCTATATATAGATATAGATATATGTATTATGTGTGTGTGTGTGTATATATATATATATATATATATATATATATATATATATATATATATATATATATATATATATATATATATATATATATATATATATATATGTATGTATGGTTAGTTAGTTAGAGTGAGAGGGCAAGGTATTGGATCTCAATACCTTGAGATACCAAGGAATTGAGGTATAGGGGTATCGAAGGTATTGAGGTATTTGCCTATACACTAGGTTATATATATATATATATATATATATATATATATATATATATATATATATATATATATAGTTAGATATATGTTATACATATATAGTAGTGTATAGTAGTGTATATATATAGATAGTTAGCTAGTTAGTTAGAATAAAGAGGGGTAATGCGAGGTATCTCAATACCTTGAGATACTCAAGGTATTGAGCGTCGGGGCGAGGTATTGGATTTTTGCCTAGGATTAAGGTTAGAGTTGCTTTTATATATATAATAGTTATATATATATATATATATATATATATATATATATATATATATATATATGTGTGTGTGTGTGTGTGTGTGTGTGTGTGTGTGTGTGTGTGTGTGTGTGTGCTAGTATATATTATAGGGGGTATAGGCGGGGTATATAGCGTAGGTTGAGATATCAGATACCGAGGGTATCCCGGTATCTCAAGAAGGCGAGTTTGAGGGTTTACTAGCTTAATGAGCTATTTTTGACCTAGAATTTTAGGGGCACCCTAGTTTGACCTAGAGTTGACCGTAGTTGACCCGGTTGACCGCCAAAGTCAACTTTTGACCTAATTTTGACCTAAAGTTGACTTTTTGGACCAAGAGTTGACTTTTTAACCCAGATTTTACCGATTTGATCCGTTTGACCTAGAATAACCCTAGAAGCTTATTTTTAGTTATTTTATATCTGTATAACTCTTTAGAACCCCGTTTAATCTTGTTTTTCGTAATAGGTCCTTGTGATGCCAGTTTGGATCGCCAGTTGTTCAGGACGTCAGGCGAGTATATCTCTGATAGTTTTTATTATCTGATAATTATTATGATTAAGCTTCTAGTATAGTATTATCTGATTTTTCTGGCACGATACAGACTAGTATTTCTGGATTCATTTACTTGCGACACGTATATTTCATGTTTCTGACCTCTATTTCTGGAATCACCTACTGGCATCACATCATGACTCACTATAGGCATCACTCTTGTTTTAGGCTGGACTCATACTTGATTTACGTGTCAGGTCTTGGATTCACTTGCACTAGTCGGGGCAGAGAAATACTCAAGTAGACATGTAAATATTCCCAATCTGGAATCACTGGAATCACCTCCTCTTGTCTAATCTGGAATGATAGCAGCCGCACACCCAGTGTGCGGTGAGCCGTACTTATCCCTAGTCGTTTACATGTCGAAACAGGTATTTCAGAGACACGAGTTCATTCTTTTTATTCTGGATTCTCTTGCATTTCTTGACTGGTCTCACCTATACTTTCTAGACTTAACTCTTTACATTTATTTTTGCTGGACTCACTACACGTTCTTGTGCACACACTTGCTCTTAGTTTAGATTTCTTGTATTCTGCAGTCATTACTATCTTGCTTCTAATTTTTAAGCATCTTTACCTTTATGCACAAGTTGACAGTTAAATATATATATTTTGTTGTTCATACTTCATTTCCTTTATCCCGTGCTACTTGCTACAACTGTTTTATAGTTTTTATCATTTAACTGGAACTGTTGTTAGAGGTGTACTTGCTCCAATCCTGACTGGATATATTTTTCAGAGGATCCGGAGGATTGATATCCGACATTTTATGGACCTCAGCCTGTCGATAGTGTAGCCAGGGACCCCCTAGTTCAGAAGTAATTTCCGGGTTGGTAGCCGGGATCACTAGGACCTCAGTGTATTTATTAGCTTTTTGTACCGGATTTGTCCCCAGTTTTTGGTTGAGACATTGTATTGTATTTGATTTTTTTGGATATTATTGTATTATTATTATTGTTGTTGTCTTTAGTAGTAGTTGTTGGTTAGACTTTGTAGTTGTTAGACTTCTTTGTTATCTTATCGTGCTTAGATTAGTGATTGAGTACTTGTATTATCTTTATCATATTGCTCCTCCGTTTGGAGTTGAGATCTTGACAGGTACTTATATTGTTGTGTGAGATTGTTAGCTAGATAGTAGACCTAGACAGCGTTCTACCACCTACGCTGCGGTGTAGGCTGGATGTACCCACGATTCATGCCCAATTTTCGGGTGTGGGTCATGACACCTTGCTCTTCCGTTGTCGCTTCGTGAGATACATAACGTTTTCCATGTATCTCAGTTACGACGGTATATACCAGATTCAATCCATGTCCTGGATTAATCAGAATTGGTTGTTGGTACCGATATTTCGTATAAGGAGAGGCTTATATCTAGTTTGGACTGGAGGGAGAAGATTCTTAAGAACCGGACTATTCGGTTAGTCTGAGTTGCTTGGAGGCATCACTCACCTGGCGAGTCAACTTGGGAGCGAGAGGATGCTATCCGTACTCGATACCCGTTTTTATTTAACTCGTGAGGTATACTTATTCGTATATTTTTTACCCTGATCTTGTCTTATACATGGTTGTCTTATTCTAGGACTGCTCTTGATTTTTGTATGCCCTTGTTTACCTTGATTGCATATCCCCAGAGTTTCTTGCTAAATCATGTGCCTTATTAAAATTTCGAGGACAAAATTTTCTAAGGAGGATAGAGTTATGAGACTCGTCTCACTGTTCTAGTATACCTATCTGACATACGCGTATTACACATGTATAGCATGCTTATTTTTTAATTGCTTACATCATGCTTTATGCCATTCATGCATTGTTTAGGTTATTTTTGTAAATTTTCTTTAGTTGCATGCTTTAGACCATTGGTCCTTTGGTTTTCTTAGAGGGTGGCTAAGATGAACCCGGACGTGAGGAATGGATTATGATCCAATGGTTCATAATCAATCCCTTGGCTATATAAGCATTCCCATTATCTTTCCTTCATTTTTCTTTTTCTTTCATTTCTCTTTCCTTCTTCATTTCTTCTCCAGCAGAGAACAACAGCCGAGCTTGGCCTTGGCCGTAGGTGACCTTGGTAGTGTTGGTATTAGGCTAGAACTTGACCGTAGGCAAGTACATCTTGCCAACCGAAGAAACAACCTTGGATCTTGCTTTGATTATTAGTATAGCTTATTTTCATCAATTGATCGATTTTATTTTTGGGTAGCACTTGGAACTTGTCTCATTGATGATTTTGTTTTCCTTGGATTGGATAGCTCATGGAGCCCGAGAAAAGCAAGTCAGACAATGCAAAGTTGGCGTGAGAATGTATACAAAAATACGCAGGGAACCCTTGTCGCATAAGCGAAGTTCCAGTGAGCGTACTTGTGTATGTTTCATAAATTCCTTAGAAAGTATGCCAAGATATGTTAAGTACTCTGGGCGCACTTCTCTACTCCTATGTACATTTTGTACTAAGACAATTTCTTCAAAAGTATGCCAATCCTACTTGGCGTACTTTTGAATGGGTCTGCAAGTCATCAAGAATGTGTGTCACTGTTTGAAAAGTCAAGTTGGCACACTTTGCAGATATTGTAGAGTTGGCGCACTTTGGTGAACTTTCCTTACCGGCTTACTTTTTCCCTTTTGGAGAATGGCATACTTTGCTGTGTGGCGCACTATGTGGCATTCTCCAAAGATGACATATTTTGTAGCCCTTCGTAATTATTTAATGACTAAGCAATGACTTCTGACCATTCTCGAGAATTGTGTGCTTGACTGCAGGGTCATCTCAACTGTTTTGCCTTGTTTTGGAACTTGTATTTGTCTTTTAGTAGACTTTTCTATGATTATTTATGTGCTAACCTCACTACTGGCATACTTAATGAAAGTGCGACAAAGTCGTAGCTTTGGTACTTTTATTTGTGCGCCCATGATAGATTTATGCGCCAAGCTCCTGGCTCGAGCACTTCTATTATTGTGCGCCAAGATTTTAGAAGTGCACTTTAGTATGATTGTGCGCCATCTTGCTTGGAGCGCTTTTGTATCAAAGTGAGCCAGAACTGCCTAAATTAGTGATTTGTGCGCCAAAACTATTTTTGGCCATTTGTGCGTCAATACCCGTTTTGGCCATTTTTGCGCTAATAGTGGTTTTTGACCCATTATGCACGGATGTTATTTTCTTGCATAATTTTATATGCTAACCCTAAATTATTAATTTATGCACCTGTATGCCAGTATTCTCTTTAACATGCTTAACTCTTGATGATTCTCTAGTTCTCTTTTATCCTGTTATTTTAATTAATCCTGGTTATTCCTGAGCATGACATTCTTGATATTAATCTTGATTTTCTAACATGATCTAGTGATTGTACCTTATAAATGTAATCCTGATAATCCTGATCATGTTCTGATAATCATGATCTTGATAAACCTGATAGTGGCTCGACGTAGCGCACCCCTAACTTGAGAATTCATGTAACTGTCCTGATCAAGGCCATTAGTAGCACATGTACTGCATGACATGTATCCCCGTGGTTGATTTTGATTGTACTCATCAAGTTACTTTTCTATCATGCATCATGTCTAAGGCTGGTTCCTGAACACCACGGTCGGGAATCCTTGATATTTTTTTAGGCTAATAACTAGAATAATAATCTAGAAAGCATCAAGAGAGACTTCTTGGCAACGTGCAATCCCGATATTTCAGCGACACCTGATGGATTTGAAGTTCTCCGTCGTGAGGGACACACTTCCAACACACCGTCGAGTGTTGCAGTACCAGAAAAGATAAAAAATAATTATACATGATAAATTTATACTATATACATGTTCGTCTGGATAACCCGGATGGTCTGCAGGGCATGTGGCTATAAGAAATTTTAACCTGCATGTCTTAGTAACTAGGACTATGATAACTGTAAACCCCCAGATTTTGCGAGAATTTTAAATTGGGATTTTTCACAATTTTCTGGAATTTTCTGGGAATTTTCTGTAATTAAAATAAGGGTTTTTAATTATTAAATGATTTTTATTTATTAATAAATAATATTAAAATATTATGAAAATAATATTTTTGGGTGTAAAATGGAAAACTAGACTTAGGGTAATTTTTCTAGAATTTATTGGACCCCGGACCTATTTTTAATTACCTGAAAACATTTATTTATTTATTTATTATTTATTTATTTATCTATTTATTTAAATTCTTATTTATTAAATCCTAATAAAACTATACCCTGGCCCATTGGGCCCAGCCCAGCCCAGCCTGCGAACCCAGCCCGCCTTAACGGGTCGGGTCGGGTCCACCCGAACCCGACCCGCCTGCCTGACCCGGCTGACCAGCCAGCTTCCCACGACCCCGTCCCCCGCGTGGCCGCGTCCTCCGCCGCATCCGGCGGCCAGCCCCCACGACCTCCCCTCGGCCCGCCTTCTCCGCCACGATCCCCTCTCCCTCCGCCTTGGCCGGCCTCCTCTCTCCTATAAACCCCCCCCTTTTTTCACTTCCTCCTCCGACCACCACCTAGCACCGCCACCCTCGCTAGACCCCCTCGCCGTCGACGACCTCGCCCCACCTCCGGCCCCCTCCACCCTCCTTCCCTCCCGTAGCAACGCCGGCCAGCACCGGAGCCCAGCGCGCCGCCGCGTGCCTCCGGCGACGCCAACCGCAGCGGCCCTCCTCCAACCGAGCCGCCCACCCCCCGGCGGTCTCCGGCTGTGTACAGAAACCCTAACCTAGCTGACACACAGCGGACACGGGACTCGTCGACACAGGACACTCGGACACGAAAACCCGGTTCCGAGGAGCCCAGTTCAGGTACTCATATCTTTCTCCTCGCTGCCCCATTTTCAATTCCGTAAATTGCGTTGCGAAGCCTGTATGACCCTCTCGGTGCCTGGACAAACCGCTCTGGGCATCGCTCCTGTGGCGATCGCACACCGCGATCCAAAAACAGGAAAAATAACGACCCGATTCACCCTGGAACTGGGTACGCCCCGCCAAACGGGATGACTTGGTCGCGCGCGGTCTTCACAGATACGTGCGCGTCGTTGATACGGACGTGTGGGATTTCGCAGAAGTCGATTCGGGTGTGCGTGCACACCGGGATCAACGCGTATCCGCGGACACCACCCCGTATCCGCCTTTTTTGAATCAAGCCCTAACTTTCTGTGTACACGTCGGATCAAAACGAAACTTGCGCCATCGGACTCGTAGCGATACGCTGGTCCTGTGACCCAAGTTTGGTTCGATTCTGAGAACGTTGACGAAATCGCGTGTCGTGGGCCCCACAGGTCCCACTCGACGGGCGATTTTGTGATCGGCTCATTGGAATCCAATTCTGGAAGTTCCGTTGGGTTCGTATCATCGTTCCTGACCTGTTGACACTAAGTTTAGTGAATTTGGAGACCTTTGACCCTGACACATTTTTCGGTGCAAAGCGGACCCACATGTAGACCCCGTTTTGACCCAAAATTGCCGTTTTTGTCCTTGCCTCCAAATTGGACTCAAGGACAGGCGTTTCTAGCTATTTGATATCTTCTGAGCATGATGGTAATATTTATTTCAGCATTCGGAGATATTTCTGGAAACTTTCCGAGAACAGAACCATAGTTGGGATCCTAACATCAGGCAAGTACCTGCACTTCAAGTTTATTATTTATATTATGATAATTAGTTCCTTGCTCTACTAGTACCATTGGAGGTTTACACGTAGTGTTAGAATACTGGATTTCATGTCTTGCTTTTCGTGTCGGGAGGGAGAATACTAGGAGGCATGTAGTTTACCCTTCCACCTGTCCTGACTGCTAGCTGTTGGTACGCGACTGTACCATCAGCCTGATACTCGATTATTCCTGACTGATAGCCGTCTATGACGGCCTGATTAGCCTTATAAGCCCCTACATGCCAACTATGTATTCTAAACACACATTTCACACACGCATAGTTTCTGATGTCTTGTTGCAGTTCCTGTTGTCTTGTTGCAATTTTATTTACTTGTCTCATTATAATCCTGTTTTACTCATGTCCCTGGTTTATAGCAATTAATCCTGTTTTACTTATATTCCTAATTTTTAGTGCTTAAATCTTAGTAATTTTATTACTTATTATGCATATTTTTATCATGATACTTAGTCAGTTCTTTTCTACTTGTCATAAATATTTAGTTTAATCTTTGTTGTGCATTGTGTACTTTGCTCCTTTCCTGACTAGATCCGTTGATTTAGGCGATGATGAGGACTATGCCCCCACCTATTATGGCCCCTATGAGGTAGCAGGTGATACTTTTGAGGAGCTGGTTCCCACTCAGGAGACTACTTCTGAGGATTAGTTAGCAGTTAGTTATTCATTTTCTTTCAGCACAGCAATCGGGTTTGTCCCCGATTTATCTTCTGGATTCTGTATTAAACTATGGATTTGTATATCACATTTTGTTGATGAAATCTTAGCATTCCTATTTTTTTTATTTTCCTTGTCTATTTACTTTACTGTGGATGAGATAGATTCTAAATTACCTGTGATTATGACCTAGATAGCGTACTACCGCCGATACTGCGGCGTAGGCTGGACGTACCCACGTACTCGTGCCCGAATATCCGGGTGCGGGTCGTGACACGTTTTTATGGTGGCCCATGCAGGTCAACGACTAAGTTGTTCGGTTTCAACTTAGGGACCGAACAGGCCTGCAATAAGATAAGGATAAATTTAAGATCTCATCCACTTGCTTGAATCGTTCTTGACCTCTATCTCGGATTCGAATTAATTCTTGACTTGTATCCTGCCTTAATTCCTGTGCGCCTCTTATCGTTTATTTTGGATGCAGAGTAAAAGGAGCTACCAGCAAGCGACGAGGTTCCTACAAGATCACCACGAGATGCTCTACCAACATGACCGTGGAGAACGCACAGACTCTTGGAGTAGCTAATACGCGTAAGTGATTTTAGCTGCCGTTTCTAGTTTTGTTTAGCTCGTGCCTATTGGTTCGTGACCTCAGCCCCAACCTAGTAATTTTAAACTTGCTAATAACCTGGAATGCTTTTATATTTGATAACTGTAGAGATTTTAGAGTCTTTTGTCATTGTGCTTATTGTAGGTTGTTTTGTGTACTTAAATAATTTGTACCTCCTTTCATCATCATCTAGCGTACTTATATTTGTTGCACCCTGACTTATGCTGCTAGTATAGCCTAGTTTTGCAAGCTTATCCTTTTATCAAGCTTGTTCATGACAAATGTATTATTGGGTCGACACACTAATACAATTGTCTATTCAGAATCAGTGTATTACGGTCTGATCAACCTTAGTGCATTTTGATTCGCTCTTCGCACTACTTTACGTGGATTGAGATATACAGTTGACTAGTATACTTGCCCTCTAGATATGTCCGAGCATATTGTATCGATTACATAACTGTATTAATACGAACATGTGAATAGGAATTACCAAGATAGGATTCAATCCACAACTACTTGACAATTCCCACTTGAATTCTTTAAACGCCTTGATCCCGATATTTCTGTTCTATCACCTCTCCCTTGAACTTCGTATTATTGATCTTCGTCTTCCCTTATTTCAGAAAGACGAAACCTCGTGCTTGGTATAAGTCTAATACACAGAGAATACTAGATATGCCCCATAGGCCGATCACATACTTGAGGATTATTCTTTCGAAATTAAGGACGTATCATATGTGATATGATCGGCGTTGAAGTTTCGAGGATTGAATGACATGAGTAAACATATTAAGGAATATTTTCTTAAGGTATATAGCCTTTTGTGTTGGATGGGTAAATTCTAAGTTGGGTAGCAGTGCATTGTCAACTCAAGATAAATTTCTTTTAGATTGTGACCGAGTAAGATTATAATGGAGAGGTTCAAGCCATTCTAATTTTGAAAAATTTAGAGGAGTGACTAAGATGATTAAGGAATTGATATCAATAGTTATATCTCAAGTACATGATTTAAATCTTGAAATAATAAAAGTAAAATCATCAATTTGAATTTAGAGGATAAAAATATAGAATTTCAGATTTGGACATTGGTGGACTACATTTAAATTATTTTTCAATTTGATGATTTGATTTAAGAATTAAAATTTGATGGTTGGACTACCTAGTTGGAATATTGAGAATGTGAATGGAATTTAAAAGGTTGGAGCATACAAATGGGAATACTGTTGGACTCGAATCACTTCTAGAGGAATTTACGATAGTTAGAATTGTGAGGCAAATTTATAAGCGTATGCGAATCTTGAAGATGCTATACGGGCTTAATTTAAAATTTTGCCTGAGGGTAATTTGAGAAAGTAAGAAGTGATAACCATAGGTTAAATTTTTGATTGGAACAAGTAGTCATCTTAACCTTGAAGTAATTGCAGCGGATATGATTAGGATTTTAATTATCGCAAGGAGATTACGATTGACTTGCCTTATGTACATGAAGGGTTAACAGATTATGGCTTAATTTTAAATTTCGAGAACGAAATTTTATAAGTTGGGTAGATTGTAAACCCCCAGATTTTGCGAGAATTTTAAATTGGGATTTTTCACAATTTTCTGGAAATTTTCTGTAATTAAAATAAGGGTTTTTAATTATTAAATGATTTTTATTTGTTAATAAATAATATTAAAATATTATGAAAATAATATTTTTGGGTGTAAAATGGAAAACTGGACTTAGGGTAATTTTTCTGGAATTTATTGGACCCCGGACCTATTTTTAATTACCTGAAAACTTTTATTTATTTATTTATTATTTATTTATTTATCTATTTATTTAAATTCTTATTTATTAAATCCTAATAAAACTATACCCTGGCCCATTGGGCCCAGCCCAGCCCAGCCCGCGAACCCAGCCCGCCTTAACGGGTCGGGTCGGGTCCACCCGAACCCGACCCGCCTGCCTGACCCGGCTGACCAGCCAGCTTCCCACGACCCCGTCCCCCGCGTGGCCGCGTCCTCCGCCGCATCCGGCGGCCAGCCCCCACGACCTCCCCTCGGCCCGCCTTCTCCGCCACGATCCCCTCTTCCTCCGCCTTGACCGGCCTCCTCTCTCCTATAACCCCCCCCCCCCCTTTTTCACTTCCTCCTCCGACCACCACCTAGCACCGCCACCCTCGCCAGACCCCCTCGCCGTCGACGACCTCGCCCCACCTCCGGCCCCCTCCACCCTCCGTCCCTCCCGCAGCAAAGCCGGCCAGCACCGGAGCCCAGCGCGCCGTCGCGTGCCTCCGGCGATGCCAACCGCAGCGGCCCGCCTCCAACCGAGCCGCCCACCCCCCGGCGGTCTCTGGCTGTGTACAGAAACCCTAACCTAGCTGACACGTAGCGGACACGGGACTCGTCGACACAGGACACTCGGACACGAAAATCCGGTTCCGAGGAGCCCAGTTCAGGTACTCATATCTTTCTCCTTGCTGCCCCATTTTTAATTCCGTAAATTGCGTTACGAAGCCTGTATGACCCTCTCGGTGCCTGGGCAAACCGCTCTGGACATCGCGTCCTGTGGCGATCGCACACCGCAATCCAAAAACAGGAAAAAAAATGACCCGATTCACCCAGGAACTGGGTACGTCCCGCCAAACGGGACGACTTGGTTGTGCGCGGTCTTCACAGATACGTGCGCGTCGTTGATACGGACGTGTGGGATTTCGCAGAAGTCGATTCGGGTGTGCGTGCACACCGGGATCAACGCGTATCCGCGAACACCGCCCTGTATTCGCCTTTTCTGAATCAAGCCCTAACTTTCTGTGTACACGTCGGATCGAAACGAAACTTGCGCCATCGGGCTCGTAGCGATACGCTGGTCCTGTGACCCAAGTTTGGTTCGATTCTGAGAACGTTGACGAAATCGCGTGTCGTGGGCCCCACAAGTCCCACTCGACGGGCAATTTTGTGATCGGCTCATCGAAATCCAATTCTGGAAGTTCCGTTGGGTTCATATCATCGTTTCTGACCTGTTGACACTAAGTTTAGTAAATTTGGAGACCTTTGACCCTGACACATTTTTCGGTGCAAAGCGAGCCCACATGTAGACCCCGTTTTGACCCAAAATTGTCGTTTTTGCCCTTGCCTCCATATTGGACTCAAGGATAGGCGTTTCTAGCTATTTGATATCTTTTGAGCATGATGGTAATATTTATTTCAGTATCCGGAGACATTTCTGGAAACTTTCCGAGAACATAACCATAGTTGGGATCCTAACATCAGGCAAGTACCTGCACTTCAAGTTTATTCTTTATATTATGATAATTAGTTCCTTGCTCTACTAGTACCATTGGAGGTTTACACGTAGTGTTAGAATACTGGATTTCATGTCTTGCTTTTCGTATCGGGAGGGAGAATACTAGGAGGCATGTAGTTTACCCTTCCCCCTATCCTGACTGCTAGCTGTTGGTACGCGACTGTACCATCAGCCTGATACTCAATTATTCCTGACTGATAGCTGTCTATAACGGCCTGATTAGCCTTATAAGCCCCTATATGCCAACTATGTATTCTAAACACACATTTCACACACGCATAGTTCCTGATGTCTTGTTGCAGTTCCTGTTGTCTTGTTGCAGTTTCATTTACTTGTCTCATTATAATCCTGTTTACTCATGTCCCTGGTTTATAGCAATTAATCCTGTTTTACTTATATTCCTGATTTTTAGTGCTTAACTCTTAGTAATTTTATTACTTATTATGCATATTCTTATCATGATACTTAGTCAGTTCTTTTCTACTTGTCATAAATATTTAGTTTAATCTTTGTTGTGCATTGTGTACTTTGCTCCTTTTCTGACTGGATTCGTTGATTTAGGCGATGATGAGGACTATGCCCCCACCTATTATGGCCCCTATGAGGTAGCAGATGATACTTTTGAGGAGCTGGTTCCCACTCAGGAGACTACTTCTGAGGATTAGTTAGCAGTTAGTTATTCATTTTCTTTCAGCACAGCAATCGGGTTTGTCCCCGATTTATCTTCTGGATTCTGTATTAAACTATGGATTTGTATATCACATTTTGTTGATGAAATCTTAGCATTCCTATTTTCTGTTATTTTCCTTGTCTATTTATTTTACTGTGGATGAGATAGATTCTAAATTACCTGTGATTATGACCTAGATAGCGTACTACCGTCGATACTGCGGCGTAGGCTGGACGTACCCACGTACTCGTGCCCGAATATCCGGGTGCGGGTCGTGACACGTTTTTATGGTGGCCCATGCAGGTCAACGACTAAGTTGTTCGGTTTCAACTTAGGGACCGAACAGGCCTGCAATAAGATAAGGATAAATTTAAGATATCATCCACTTGCTTGAATCGTTCTTGACCTCTATCTCGGATTCGAATTAATTCTTGACTTGCATCCTGCCTTGATTCCTGTGCGCCTCTTATCGTTTATTTTGGATGCAGAGTAAAAGGAGCTACCAGCAAGCGACGAGGTTCCTACAAGATCACCACGAGATGCTCTACCAGCATGACCGTGGAGAACGCACAGACTCTTGGAGTAGCTAATGCGCGTAAGTGATTTTAGCTGCCGTTTCTAGTTTTGTTTAGCTCGTGCCTATTGGTTCGTGACCTCAGCCCCAACCTAGTAATTTTAAACTTACTAATAACCTGGAATGCTTTTATATTTGATAACTGTAGAGATTTTAGAGTCTTTTGTCATTGTGCTTATTGTAGGTTGTTTTGTGTACTTAAATAATTTATACCTCCTTTCATCATCATCTAGCGTACTTATATTTGTTGCACCCTGACTTATGCTGCTAGTATAGCCTAGTTTTGTAAGCTTATCCTTTTATCAAGCTTGTTCATGACAAATGTATTATTGGGTCAACACACTAATACAATTGTCTATTCAGAATCAGTGTATTACGGTCTGATCAACCTTAGTGCATTTTGATTCACCCTTCGCACTACTTTACGTGGATTGAGATATACAGTTGACTAGTATACTTGCCCTCTAGATATGTCCGAGCATATCGTATCGATTACATAACTGTATTAATACGAACATGTGAATAGGAATTACCAAGATAGGATTCAATCCACAACTACTTGACAATTCCCACTTGAATTCTTTAAATGCCTTGATCCCGATATTTCTGTTCTATCACCTCTCCCTTGAACTTCGTATTATTGATCTTCGTCTTCCCTTATTTCGGAAAGACGAAACCTCGTGCTTGGTATAAGTCTAATACACAGAGAATACTAGATATGCCCCATAGGCCGATCACATACTTGAGGATTATTCTTTCGAAATTAAGGACGTATCATATGTGATATGATCGGCGTTGAAGTTTCGAGGATTGAATGACATGAGTAAACATATTAAGGAATATTTTCTTAAGGTATATAGCCTTTTGTATTGGATGGGTAAATTCTAAGTTGGGTAGCAGTGCATTGTCAACTCAAGATAAATTTCTTTTAGATTGTGACCGAGTAAGATTATAATAGAGAGGTTCAAGCCATTCTAATTTTGAAAAATTTAGAGGAGTGACTAAGATGATTAATGAATTGATATCAATAGTTATATCTCAAGTACATGATTTAAATCTTGAAATAATGAAAGTAAAATCATCAATTTGAATTTAGAGGATAAAAATATAGAATTTCAGATTTGAACATTGGTGGACTACATTTAAATTATTTTTCAATTTGATGATTTGATTTAAGAATTAAAATTTGATGGTTGGACTACCTAGTTGGAATATTGAGAATGTGAATGGAATTTAAAAGGTTGGAGCATACAAATGGGAATACTGTTGGACTCGAATCACTTCTAGAGGAATTTACGATAGTTAGAATTATGAGGCAAATTTATAAGCGTATGCGAATCTTGAAGATGCTATACGGGCTTAATTTAAAAATTTGCCTGAGGGTAATTTGAGAAAGTAAGAAGTGATAACCATAGGTTAAATTTTTGATTGGAACAAGTAGTCATCTTAACCTTGAAATAATTGCAGCGGATATGATTAGGATTTTAATTATCGCAAGGAGATTGCGATTGACTTGCCTTATGTACATGAAGGGTTAACAGATTATGGCTTAATTTTAAATTTCGAGAATAAAATTTTATAAGTTGGGTAGATTGTAAACCCCCAGATTTTGCGAGAATTTTAAATTGGAATTTTTCACAATTTTCTAGAATTTTCTGGAAATTTTCTGTAATTAAAATAAGAGTTTTTAATTATTAAATAATTTTTATTTGTTAATAAATAATATTAAAATATTACGAAAATAATATTTTTGGGTGTAAAATAGAAAACTGGACTTAGGGTAATTTTTGGAATTTATTGGACCCCGGACCTATTTTTAATTACCTGAAAACATTTATTTATTTATTTATTATTTATTTATTTATCTATTTATTTAAATTCTTATTTATTAAATCCTAATAAAAGTATACCCTGGCCCATTGGGCCCAGCCCAGCCCAGCCCACGAACCCAGCCCGCCTTAACGGGTCGGGTCGAGTCCACCCGAACCCGACCCGCCTGCCTGACCCGGCTGACCAGCCAGCTTCCCACGACCCCGTCCCCCGCGTGGCCGCGTCCTCTGCCGCATCCGGCGGCCAGCCCCCACGACCTCCCCTCGGCCCGCCTTCTCCGCCACGATCCCCTCTCCTTCCGCCTTGGCCGGCCTCCTCTCTCCTATAAACCCCCCCCCCTTTTTTCACTTCCTCCTCCGACCACCACCTAGCACCGCCACCCTCGCCAGACCCCCCTCGCCGTCGACGACCTCGCCCCACCTCCGGCCCCCTCCACCCTCCTTCCCTCCCGCAGCAACGCCGGCCAGCACCGGAGCCCAGCGTGCCGCCGCGTGCCTCCGGCGACGCCAACCGCAGCGGCCCGCCTCCAACCGAGCCGCCCACCCCCCGGCGGTCTCCGGCTGTGTACAGAAACCCTAACCTAGCTGACACACAGCGGACACGGGACTCGTCGACACAGGACACTCGGACACGAAAACCCGGTTCCGAGGAGCCCAGTTCAGGTACTCATATCTTTCTCCTCGCTGCCCCATTTTCAATTCCGTAAATTGCGTTGCGAAGCCTATATGACCCTCTCGGTGCCTGGGCAAACCGCTCTGGGCATCGCGTCCTGTGGCGATCGTACACCGCGATCCAAAAACAGGAAAAACAACGACCCGATTCACCCCGAAACTGGGTACGCCCTGCCAAACGGGACAATTTTATCGTGCGCGATCTTCACATATACGTGCGCGTCGTTGATACGAACGTGTGGGATTTCGCAGAAGTCGATTCGGGTGTGCGTGCACACCGGGATCAACGCGTATCCGCGGACACCGCCCAGTATCCGCCTTTTCTGAATCAAGCCCTAACTTTCTGTGTACATGTCGGATCGAAACGAAACTTACGCCATCGGACTCGTAGCGATACGCTGGTCCTGTGACCCAAGTTTGGTTCGATTCTGAGAACGTTGACGAAATCGCGTGTCGTGGGCCCCACAAGTCCCACTCGACGGGCAATTTTGTGATCGGCTCATCGGAATCCAATTCTGGAAGTTCCGTTGGGTTCGTATCATCGTTCCTGACCTGTTGACACTAAGTTTAGTGAATTTGGAGACCTTTGACCCTGACACATTTTTCGATGCAAAGCGGGCCCACATGTAGACCCCGTTTTGACCCGAAATTATCGTTTTTGTCCTTGCCTCCAAATTGGACTCAAGGACAGGCGTTTCTAGCTATTTGATATCTTCTGAGCATGATGGTAATGTTTATTTCAGCATCCGGAGATATTTCTGAAAACTTTCCGAGAACAGAACCATAGTTGGGATCCTAACATCAGGCAAGTACCTGCACTTCAAGTTTATTCTTTATATTATGATAATTAGTTCCTTGCTCTACTAGTACCATTGGAGGTTTACACGTAGTGTTAGAATACTGGATTTTATGTCTTGTTTTTCGTGTCTGGAGGGAGAATACTATGAGGCATGTAGTTTACCCTTTCCCCTGTCCTGACTGCTAGCTGTTGGTACGCGACTGTACCATCAGCCTGATACTCGATTATTCCTGACTGATAGCCGTCTATGACGGCCTGATTAGCCTTATAAGCCCCTACATGCCAACTATGTATTCTAAACAAACATTTCACACACGCATAGTTCCTGATGTCTTGTTATAGTTCCTGTTGTCTTGTTGCAGTTTTATTTACTTGTCTCATTATAATCCTGTTTTACTCATGTCCCTGGTTTATAGCAATTAATCCTGTTTTACTTATATTCTTTATTTTTAGTGCTTAACTCTTAGTAATTTTATTACTTATTATGCATATTCTTATCATGATACTTAGTCAGTTCTTTTCTACTTGTCATAAATATTTAGTTTAATCTTTGTTGTGCATTGTGTACTTTGTTCCTTTCCTGACTGGATCCGTTGATTTAGGCGATGATGAGGACTATGCCCCCACCTATTATGGCCCCTATGAGGTAGCAGGTGATACTTTTGAAGAGCTGGTTCCCACTCAGGAGATTACTTCTGAGGATTAGTTAGCAGTTAGTTATTCATTTTCTTTCAGCACAGCAATCGAGTTTGTCCCCGATTTATCTTCTGGATTCTGTATTAAACTATGGATTTAGATATCACATTTTGTTGATGAAATCTTAGCATTCCTATTTCCTGTTATTTTCCTTGTCAATTTACTTTACTGTGGATGAGATAGATTCTAAATTACCTGTGATTATGACCTAGACAGTGTAGCGCCCCGTTCTCCCGATGCGGAGATCGCGGCTAAGAAACACAAGACGGTATCGTTCGATCGGGATAGATTGAATTAAGAACTGTTCCTCGTTATGGATTTGTTTCTTCGGAATCGATTCCCATATTCAGTGGACTGCGCCCCAAGGATCGGCTTAGCGGCAGAGTCAGGAGGGACCTCTCCGCTGCTATCTTTTATTGCCTCGGTTTCCGATGTCGCTTGTTGCTTTCGTGCTTTGAGTTGGTTTTGGAATTTGCTTGTTTTCCTTGAACGGTTTCGATGGTTTTCATTGTTTTCGTTCATTGACTTGCACTTCTAATCCGAGAATGGAAAGAGAGGAAGAAGTATTAATCGAGCTATTCGTAATGCAGGTGAACGAAGCTTCCTCCTGCTCTATATAATACTTTCCATTCCAAAGAACGGAGTCGTGAAGCGCCTCCTTCCTTCTCCCTTCCAAAATCCAAGTGAGTGGCTACCAACCCGATTAGCTAGCCCTGCTTCCAAGCTTCACTCCTTTGCCCCGATCAAACGATACCAAGTAATAATAAAAGAAACCAAGATAAAAGAGAATAGACTTGGTTAATACTGCTTGTCAATCAAAACTGTGAACGGTTACTTACTTGCATGCTTGTTCGCTCGGAAATATTTATCATATGCATAATACAAGTTAGAATGTATGCTCTTCTTTAAATTATGCTATGAACATGACTCCTCCTGAATGCAATAATCTGATAGGGAGACTATGCCAAAGTAGCTCTCCTCCTGTTACTGTCCCGTGCCTGTTATTGCCCTGATTTGCCTCAACTGCTAACTTAGTGTATATGTTGATCACGGACAACTTGTGCACAAGGCCCTTAGTTCCTGCGGACGGTCGCTGGGGCACTGGCACCGATCCGATCCGGGCGGGAACTCTCCTGTTTAGTCATCCTGTGCAAGGACGGAATGGCGTACAGCACTCCCGTGCTCTCGCTGCATACCATCCTCGTCAGCGACTAAAATTGGTCCAATATGGCATCCAGCCAGTGATCCCCTGTATATTTAAACTTGTTGCATACTAACTTGTGTCTCCGTGGCAGGGAAAGCATGGTAAGTATTGTGCAGGTAATTCAGACGGTCAGGTAAAATCCACCGAACGGTGGCTAGTTCATTTCAGTAAATTCAATATGCTGCTTACTTGTAAATGAACTAAGGCAAGATAGAAACCAACCAAATATGCATGGTTTACTAAACAACGTGTTGATTGGTATAGTCAGGCTAGCTCGCCTTCACCAGCATGTTTCGATATGCTGACCCTCGTTGAAACAGGTTCTCCGTACCAAGGCGAACCGAGCGAGGAGCCGAAGTCGTCTTCCCGATCCAGTCCAGCTGTTAGCGCATCTTCACCGCGCCTCGAAGCCTTTTGGAGCCAGAAGCTGCAACTCTTCATACACAAATGCAGCTCCGTGGCAAAGCGATCCTCCAGCCTGGAGGTCTTTATCGTTTTAAGTTTATAAAAGGATGTAATGTACAGGACTGCCATCTCATTTTGAGTCAACCTTTTTGTAAGCCGTTCGGCATATTAGCTGACTCGTTCAGGAGTTTGTAATAGATGTTCATTATCAATAAAGAGAACTTTTCTATGTTTTAAATCTGTGTTTCAATTTATCTGCGTACTCTGAATATGTGCTTGCTATGCAAATCATTAAAGCCTTGTGCGGACGCAACTCCAGGCCCGCACGGCGGTCACGACTCGGGGGACGCCTCGGGGCGTGACATAGTGGTATCAGAGCACAGATTCAAAGTTCCTTAGACTTCGTGCTGGAAAAGTTCCTTTAACGATCAAATTCCTGTGCGAACTCTTGAACTCGCTAGGCCAAAATGAGATACGTTCATGCAATAAGTCCATAATACATTATGATCCTAATGTAATTTACCTTCTTTTGAAGGAATGGATCCAGCACAATCTGCAGCGCAACCACCGATCGAAACACAAGAGAGCAGTTCGGGTACTTCGGGAAGCTCTCGGAGCCAGCGAGGCATGTCTCAAGTCGACCCGCTAGAGTGGTTAATGAAAATGCTAGAAGAGCAACGACAAAGAGACGATGCCCGCCAAGCCAAGCTCGAGAGTAATTTAGAGACCCGTTTCTCAGTCCAACAGAAGCAGGTAGATGTCCTGCAACAAATTGTTCAGACTTTGGCTGCCAACCATTCCGCTGCAACAGCAACGACTCCGGTGGAGCAGCCCGTGCTTGAAGTGGAGACGCCTCAAATTCCAAGGCCGAGGGACGTGACTGCCTTCAACTTGGGCCATTTCAAGAAAGTCTGCAACACTCCGTTCGACGGGACTGAGGACGCAGTGGTAGCTCTAGATTGGCTAGCCGAGCTTGAAGATCACTTCGCTCTGCTAGAGGTCCCCGAAGATAAGCGCGTCTCTTGCGCGCAACTACAGCTCCGCCTCAACGCACACGATTGGTGGGACGTGCATCGACGATCTCTCCAATTTGATCACGGAGAGGAGGCGATCTCGTGGACGACCTTTCGTGCCGCATTCGAAGAGGAGTTTATACCGCCTCCAGTACAACGTAAAATGGAAAATGACTTCGTGCAGCTGAGGCAGGGCAGTATGACAGTTAAGCAATACTCCGCCGAGTTCAACCGACTCTCAAAGTTCGCTAGGGCCTATTTACCTGATGCAGCGAGTCGAGCCAGAAGGTTTGAAGGTGGACTACGCCCTGCCATCCATTCGCACGTGGCCAATAATCAGTACGGAACAATGCGTGAAGTCATGAATCACGCCCTATCGCTCGAGCCACTGTATCCTCACGTTTCCACCGGCGCTGTGCATACCTACAATCACAAACGCCAAGGCAACGAGGGAGGAAACAACGCTGCAAAGCGTCACAATGATGGCGGGAAACAAAAGACAAATCCCAACCAAACATGTAACTTCTGTAGGAAGCCAGGGCACCTGTTCAAGGATTGTCGAAAGCGACTCGGGAATTGCCTCCGTTGTGGTGATCCAACCCATAGGGTGGATGCTTGTCCTGTCCCGGATCGCCGCCCTCGACATAATAATCCCTAACGGTAAGTTCTACCCTAAGTTTCGGGACGAAACTTTCAATTAGTTGGGTAGGATGTAGCGCCCCGTTCTCCCGATGCGGAGATCGCGACTAAGAAACACAAGACGGTATCGTTCGATCGGGATAGATTGAATTAAGAACTCGTCCTCGTTATGGATTTGTTTCTTCGGAATCGATTCCCATATTCAGTGGACTGCGCCCCAAGGATCGGCTTAGCGGCAGAGTCAGGAGGGACCTCTCCGCTGCTATCTTTTATTGCCTCGGTTTCCGATGTCGCTTGTTGCTTTCGTGCTTTGAGTTGGTTTTGGGATTTGCTTGTTTTCCTTGAACGGTTTCGATGATTTTCATTATTTTCGTTCATTGACTTGCACTTCTAATCCGAGAATGGAAAGAGAGGAAGAAGTATTAATCGAGCTATTCGTAATGCAGGTGAACGAAGCTTCCTCCTGCTCTATATAATACTTTCCATTCCAAAGAACGGAGTCGTGAAGCGCCTCCTTCCTTCTCCCTTCCAAAATCCAAGTGAGTGGCTACCAACCCGATTAGCTAGCCCTGCTTCCAAGCTTTACTCCTTTGCCCCGATCAAACGATACCAAGTAATAATAAAAGAAACCAAGATAAAAGAGAATAGACTTGGTTAATACTGCTTGTCAATCAAAACTGTGAACGGTTACTTACTTGCATGCTTGTTCGCTCGGAAATATTTATCATATGCATAATACAAGTTAGAATGTATGCTCTTCTTTAAATTATGCTATGAACATGACTCCTCCTGAATGCAATAATCTGATAGGGAGACTATGCCAAAGTAGCTCTCCTCCTGTTACTGTCCCGTGCCTGTTATTGCCCTGATTTGCCTCAACTGCTAACTTAGTGTATATGTTGATCACGGACAACTTGTGCACAAGGCCCTTAGTTCCTGCGGACGGTCGCTGGGGCACTGGCACCGATCCAATCCGGGCGGGAACTCTCCTGTTTAGTCATCCTGTGCAAGGACGGAATAGCGTGCAGCACTCCCGTGCTCTCGCTGCATACCATCCTCGTCAGCGACTAAAACTGGTCCAATATGGCATCCAGCCAGTGATCCCCTGTATATTTAAACCTGTTGCATACTAACTTGTGTCTCCGTGGCAGGGAAAGCATGGTAAGTATTGTGCAGGTAATTCAGACGGTCAGGTAAAATCCACCGAATGGTGGCTAGTTCATTTCAGTAAATTCAATATGCTGCTTACTTGTAAATGAACTAAGGCAAGATAGAAACCAACCAAATATGCATGCTTCACTAAACAACGTGTTGATTGGTATAGTCAGGCTAGCTCGCCTTCACCAGCATGTTTCGATATGCTGACCCTCGTTGAAACAGGTTCTCCGCACCAAGGCGAACCGAGCGAGGAGCCGAAGTCGTCTTCCCGATCCAGTCCAGCTGTTAGCGCATCTTCACCGCGCCTCGAAGCCTTTTGGAGCCAGAAGCTGCAACTCTTCATACACAAATGCAGCTCCGTGGCAAAGCGATCCTCCAGCCTGGAGGTCTTTATCGTTTTGAGTTTATAAAAGGATGTAATGTACTGGACTGCCATCTCATTTTGAGTCAACCCTTTTGTAAGCCGTTCGGCATATTAGCTGACTCGTTCAGGAGTTTGTAATAGATGTTCATTATCAATAAAGAGAACTTTTCTATGTTTTAAATCTGTGTTTTAATTTATCTGCGTACTCTGAATATGTGCTTGCTATGCAAATCATTAAAGCCTTGTGCGGGCGCAACTCCAGGCCCGCACGGCGGTCACGACTCGGGGGACGCCTCGGGGCGTGACAGACAGCGTACTACCACCGATACTGCGGCGTAGGCTGGACGTACCCACGTACTCGTGCCCGAATATTCGGGTGTGGGTCGTGACAATAACCCTAGTTAGCTAATGATAGCAAGTCGTAGGACATGATTGGCCGTGATCGCTTGATTTTTAGTTTAGTCTTGTCCTGATTTCATTAACAGCTGACCCAGAATGGTAACCGGAGTACTCATTCCTGATGCCCTTGTTTAATTACTCCTGAACTATCATTTTATCCATTGCACTTATTTAACTTACCATTATGTTATTTCTTACTGATTTGTCTATATGCTGGTTTTAGTTTATAAGTTTGGATCCCTTATGGTACTTGTTGTTTTGGGGTCTGACCCCACTATTTTGTATAGACGGGTTTTGGAGCAGGACCGCAGGATCTCCCGTATTTCCTATCTCAAGATGGTAAACACCAGGAGCACCCGAAGACATGAGTTGATTTCTTCTTCATCACCTATATGATCTTGTACCTATTACTTTTGAGGTGTTTAACCATCGAGCACGAGTTTAGCTCATATTTTGGAACTTTACATTCTAGCCTATGGGCCTATAGTGCCCCACTCTGCGTAGGCACTATGTATAAGTGATATCGCTTTACTTGCTCGAACGAAAGCCTTCTTGGAGAGTTTTCAGTTGAACCATAAGACGATTGATCTAGGTGAGTGGACAAAACTTTATTCTTTGATTCTTGCATGCCTTAATAATGAATCTGAGTTTTTAAATACTTGTTCTTAGAAGATAGTTTCATAAGAAGAATGATAGAACCTGACTCTGCATGCTTAATAACATAACTCGTATAGCTTGTCATTGAAACGAATCTGCTTGCCTAAATAGAGAACTTGAATGCTTGTCTAAAAGAGATAGAACCATTGCCATACTAAGAAAAGATAAAAATATTGCATGCTTAGTTGCACGGACACCGCTATCAAATGAACCGTTGCCATGCTAATAGACAAGAGTAAAAAATATTCATATGTTTCCATCATATGATAAACTAGAGTAGAACTACTTGCTTGTCTAGAGAGATAGAGAAATGACTACTATGCTTGCTTAAATAATTGATTGCTTGCATGTTTGCTATCACACAACAGAGATATAATTGTATGCTAGATTTATAGAATAGTTCTTGCTTGTTGTTAAAAGAACTAGATTGATTGAACATGTTTTATTGATCGCATAGTTTAGAGATAGAACTGTATGAATAGCTTGAACATGTGCATCTAGACTAATAGTCTGCCCTGAGGCTTGAAGTCCTTATTTATAGAAGGGTGTGGCTATTAGGCAAGAGTACTGAGAGCTCTGGCTCTATAGCTTTATTGATATGCTTGCTTGCTTATTCGGGAACATATGCATCATTGTCACGCCCTAGTCCCAAAATACGTAGGACTAGAAATACGTAAGTATACCAGCCATATGTATATGGCAACTCTAATATATGGATACCATAATACACACGTACGCTGTAATATGAATATTAACTCACATATGGTATATATGTATTATCACAAGTCATATGGCATAACTAAATCTCATCCACAGAATCAACTAGAAATAAATAACCAATCTACTATATAACTGAATCTCAATATGAAGTATCAGAGAATGATAGTCGGGTGGAAACAAATCCACTACCAAACTAGAATATAAGAGAAACCACATAAGAACATCTAATGAACAATGAGACTCGAAGAGAAGACCTCCTCGAAAGAGATAAGTAGCAAGTCCTGATCCGTGCTCCTGCGAATAGTCAAGATCGTCTACACCTGGAAAGGGACCAGGTCCTCAGAGAAACGTAACAAGATACATAAAAGTATGCCAATTGAATACAGTAAAACATGCATAATAGACAGAAAATATAAAGTACGTTGTACAAGACAATCTATATAAAATGTATAATAATGACAACTTTTTGACGTATGGGCATGGGTACGCTACTCTATCTAATCTCACAACTCACACACACGTCAGGAACATCAGAAATCGACATACCTCGAGGGTAGCGACCAGCGCGACTCTAGAAATCGACATACCTCAAGGTTAGCAACCAGCGTGACACACTACCGTAGTGCGTGCTAGATACTACAGTTTACCAGAGTGGTTATAGCCCATACGCCTTCTGATTGTCCTTCCCTCCCATGATACAATGTGTCAAGTGTGTGTCAACATATATATAATATATAATTATGATTGAAAAAAATACACATGCAATGAATATATAAAAATATAATAACCATGCAAAGTACTGTAAGCAATTTGGCAAGGTATCTTGCCTTGTCTGAAAAGGATGAAGTCCCAACTCAAGGCGTCGTCCGATCTACCCGTCACATAAATTAAACAAGTTAGGTTACAAAAGTGGGTGAATAGTTTCCGCCATTTTAATCTATTTTAACTCTGAATAAAATAACCTAAAATAGTATTTTAATCTTATTATAATCTGATTTTATTGTTAAACCCTAATTTTGGTCCAAAGAAAGTCAACTTTACGAATTTTTGATCCGTAGCACGCAAATCGAGGCAATCCGTTAACCAAAAAGTCAACCAACTAAAATCCTGGATTTGTGTGTAAAATCCTATAGATTTTAGCGCTATATGAATTTCGGAATCGACGGTTTCATAAAATCACAAGTCGGTAAAGAGTTATGGCCACAAAGGCGCACATATGACAGTTTTTGGTGATTTTCTATTTACGTCTACGTTGCACAAATTTTACAGTAAATTAAACTTATATTTTAAATTTTGGAAATATTATTTTATGTAAGTTCATCATGTCAACTTTCGAAACTTCAAACGGTTCATAATTCCAAATTCGGGATCTCCCAAAATCTCAAAAATACGAAAACGCGTCTGATTTTGGACAGCTGGCACTTTTAGAATTTTTTGGAAAAATAGGTTCATAAATTATTAAAATAATTTATATATTCAGAAAACTAACCTTGATATGATTCTAAAAAAAAATTGAAGCGCGTTTGGAGTCCGGAGATAGGAGATATCGTCTTTTTAAGTCGTCATAACTACTAGAAATTGAGGCTGGATTTATAACGAATTTTAACTATTTTTGGACGAAAAATATAGGAGTTTGGGGAAGAAAAATATGAAAGAAGATTTTATTCCATAAGTCTAATAGGTATTTTTAATGGTGGAGACTACTTAATTGAATACGACTATGATTGGTTAATTTGGATATGATTATAATCAATTTAAATAATGATAGGATATGCATGAAGTTGCTTTCCTAGTAGGCTCAGGATTTGAATTATTTTAAAATAGAGTTTGAGTTTATCTCAATAATTTATAATCTTAAATAGAATTAAAGATAATACAAATAATTTATATATAATCTTATTAATATCTATTAACACTAAATTAGCATCTATCTAATATTAAGACTATATATATCCAAATAAATCCTAAATAATTTCAAAAATCTAAATAAATTTCTTAAAATTCTAAATAAATTACAAAAAAATATAATTAAATATTTTAACCTAAAATAAATATTTGATAGGAACAATATGCAAGTATGGTCTCAGAGTAAATCATGAAAGTCCTAAAAATTTACGTTCCCTATGTTTTAATTACCTAAAATTTTTAGAAAAATCTCCAAAAATCTAAAATAGCCTAAAAATGATTCTAAATAAATATTTATATAAGTAAATATATTAAAAAAATTGTTTTCTAATTAACTAAGAGAATACTCTAAAGTAATTTAATATTTAAAATAATCTATAATAAATATAATAATATAAAATACACACAAAATACCTATTTTTGGTGAGGGGGTTTATAATCTACCCAACTTACAAAAATTTTGTCCTCGAAATTAAAAATAAGGAATGATTTGTTAAATCTTTCACATTCGTATCTAAGGCAAGTCAACCGCAATCTTTTTAAAAATTTAAATGACAAAATCTATTCAAATCCATCATAATCTCTTCAAAATTAAAATAACCACTATTCAAATCAAAATTTAACCTATCATAATCTCTTCTAGATTTTTAAAAATTAACATCCAAATTTAATTCAAATCTATATGATATCTTGAAGATTTAAATAGCCCACATCAAAATTTACATTATGATTTCCAACTATCATAATCTCCTATAAATTTTAAACAATTCTAATCAAATCTTATTCCTATATTTCAACTTAAGAATTTTGTACTCTTCAAATTTTAAATTCAATTTCTATTATCAATATTTCAAATAGGTGATATAACAATCAAAATTCAACTTTTAATTCAAATCATCAAATTATAAAATTTTGAATTCAATCCATCAATGTTCATATTTAGAGTTCTATTATTTATTTTTATTTTCTTAAGATTTAAATCGTTAATTCAATCTCTAATATTCAAAATTTAAATTATGTGCTCAAATTATAAATATTGGGTCTACAATATCAAAATTTTAAATTTTTCTATAAGGCATTCTTATCTTTAAAGTTAAATCCTCATCATCTAAATCATTCTTCTAAAAATTCTCAAAATTAAAATGACTTAAATCTCTCAATCTAATCTTACTTGATTACAATCTAAAAAATTTTTTACCTCAAGTTGACAATGTAACTTCTACCCAACTTAGAATTTACCGATCTATCACATAGGCTATATATTTAAGAAAAACTTCCTCAAATTATTTAATCGTTTTATTCAATCCTCAAAAGTTTTAACACCAAATATATCCCCTATGATATGCCCTTAATTACGAAATTAGTTACCAAGTAATGTGATTGGCCTATGGGGTATATCTAGTACTCTACGTGTATCAAACTTATACCAAGCATGAGCATTCATCTTTTTGAAATAGGAAAGACGGAGAACAATAATAAAGAATTCAAAAAGGAGGTGATAGAATACAAGTATGGAGTTCAAAGCGATTTTAAGAATTCAAAAGAGAGTTGTTAAGACAGTTGTTGATTGAAATCTTATTTTTGGTAAATTTCTATTCACATGTACAGTTATGTACCTGATATGATATGCCCTGACTTGTCTAGAGGGCAAGTATATTCATCTAACAAGTTGAGTCAACTATATATCTTAATCCACGTAAGGTAGTTATGCGAAGAGCGAACCAAGCGCACTATGGTTGATCAGACCAAAATACACTGATTCTAAATAGACAATTGTATTAGTGTGTGCACCCAATAATACATATGTCATGAACAAGCTCGATAAAAGATTAAGCTTGCAAAACTAGGCTATAATAGCAGCATAAGTCGAGGTAGTTCAGAAAATATAAGTACGCTAGATTATGATGAAAGAAGGTACAAAATACTTCAAGTTCACAAAGAAGATAAGACTCGTCCGGTGTTGTGCCTCTTTAGTTGTCATACTAACTTCTTGTCTAAGTCTCTAGTCGACCAAATGGGGGTATGGGCCTCTAACTTCTACTGTCTAGATAAACACTATCTTCTTATGCAAGCCTACAGTTGGTGTCATTCAATTATACTTCATTAATGGGTCAAAAGAACTATGTGGTATTAGGTTAAGAGGCATACTACCCAACTTACAAGAATTTAACTAATAGTGTTATTGAATAATGGAGTGTATATACTTAGTATAAGTCACCTTCCTAACCCCTATCAAGCACGAAAGAAAGATAAGATTGACATTGTGAAAGGATCAAACAAGATGCAATGCAACAATCAAATAAGAATGCGAAATAAAATCAAGGGAAGTGATTAAATAAGTAGATGAGATCCTATACTCTAATCCTATGGGCAGGCTTTCTTGGTACAGTAATGTAACCGAGACAATATGCTCTCGACCTGCATGGGCCACTACAAAAATATGTCATGCTCCAATCCCAAAATATGTAGGACTAGGAATATGTAAGCATGCTAGTCGTATATATATGGTAACTCCAATATATGGATACCATAATACACACGTACATTGTAATATGAATATTAACTCACATGTGGTATATATGTATTGTCACAAGTCACAGGGCATAACTAAATCTCATCCACAGAATCAACTAGAAATAAATAACCAATCTACTATATAACTAAATCTCAATATGAAGTATCAGAGAATGATAGTCGGGTGAAAATAAATCCACTGCCAAACTAGAATATAAGAGAAACCACATAAGAACATCTAATGAACAATGAGACTCGAAGAGAAGACCTCCTCGAAAGAGATAAGTAGCAAGTCCTGATCCGTGCTCCTGCGAATAGTCAAGATCGTCTACACCTAGAAAGGGACCAGGTTCTCAGAGGGACGTAACAAGATACATAGAAGCATGCCAATTGAATACAGTAAAACATGCATAATAGACAGAAAATATATAAGTACGCTGTACAAGACAATCTATATGAAATGCATAATAAGGACAACTTTTTGATGTATGGGCATGGGTAGGCTACTCTATCTAATCTCACAACTCACACACATGTCAGGAACATCAGAAATCGACATACCTCGAGGGTAGCGACCAACGCGACTCCAGAAATCGATATACCTCAAGGGTAGCGACCAGCGCGACACACTACCGTAGTGCGTGCTAGATACTATAGTTTACCAGAGTGGTTATAGCCCATACGCCTACTGATTGTCCTTCCCTCCCATGATATTATGTGTCAAGTGTGTGTCAACATATATATAATATATAATTATGACTGAAAGAAAACACACATGCAATGAATATATAAAAATATAATAAGCATGCAAAGTACTATAAATAATTTGGCAAGGTATCTTGCCTGGTCCGAAAATGATGAAGTCCCAACTCAAGGCGTCGTCCGATCTACCCGTCACATAAATTAAACAAGTTAGGTTACAAAAGTGGGTAAATAGTTTCCACCATTTTAATCTATTTTAACTCTGAATAAAATAACCTAAAATAGTATTTTAATCTTATTTTAATCTTATTTTATTATTAAACCCTAATTTTGGTCCAAAGAAAGTCAACTTTACGGATATGTGATCCGTGGCACGCAAATCAAGGCAATTCGTTGACCAAAAAGTTAACCAACTAAAATCTTGGATTTGTGTGTAAAATCCTATAGATTTTAGCGCTACATGAATTTTGGAATCGACGGTTTCATAAAATTACAAGTCGGTAAAGAGTTATGGCCACAAGGGCGCACATATGACAGTTTTTGGTGATTTTTTATTTAAATCTACGTTGCACGAATTTTATAGTAGATTAAACTTACATATTAAATTTTGGAAATATTATTTTATGTAAGTTCATCATGTCAAATTTTTGAAACTTCAAACGGTTATTAATTTCGAATTCAGGATCTCCCGAAATCTCAAAAATACGAAAACGCGTCTGATTTCGGATAACTGGCACTTTTAGAATTTTTTGAAAAAATAGGTTCATAAATTATTAAAATAATTTATATATTCATAAAAATAACCTTTATATGGTTCTAACAAAAAAACTGGAGCGCGTTTGGAGTCCGGAGATAGGAGATATCGTCTTTTTAATTCGTCATAACTACTAGAAAATAAGGCTGAATTTATGATAAATTTTAACTATTTTTGGACGAAAAAGAGAGGAGTTTGGGGAAGAAAAATATGAAAGAAGAGTTTATTCCATAAGTCTAATAGATATTTATAATGGTGGAGACTACTTAATTGAATACGACTAGGATTGGTTAATTTGGATATGATTATAATCAGTTTAAATAAGGATAGGATATGCATAAAGTTGTTTTACTAGTAGGCTCAGGATTTGAATTAATTTAAAATAAAGTTTGAGTTTATCTCAATAATTTATAATCTTAAATAGAATTAAAGATAATATAAATAATTTATATATAATCTTATTAATATCTATTAACACTAAATTAGCATTGATCTAATATTAAGACTATATATATCCAAATAAATCCTAAATAATTTCAAAAATCTAAATAAATTATAGAAAAATATAATTAAATATTTTAACCTAAAATAAATATTTGGTAGGAACAATATGCAAGTATGGTCTCATAGTAAATCATGAAAGTCCTAGAAATTTACGTTCCCTATGTTTTAATTACCTAAAAATTCTAGAAAAATCTCCAAAAATCTAAAATTGCCTAAAAATAAGTCTAAATAAATATTTATATGAGTAAATATATTAAAAATTTTATTTTATAATTAACTAAGAGAATACTCTAAAGTAATTTAATATTTTAAAATAATCTATAATAAATATAATAATATAAAATACACACAAAATACCTATTTTGGGTGAGGGATTTACAATCATATAGTATTTATCTGATAGAAGTACATTCATGCATCGGTCTGACAACTTGTGTAAAAGATTTATCTCTCAAGCGGTTCCTGTGGCACTAGAAATCGTTCGGCCTGGGAGAGATTTGGAACGCCCTAAGGCTAGAAGTCCTTATTTATGGGAGGGTGTGGCTTTTAGTGTAGTGTTGAACCATGTGTCCCGGCTGCTAGTTTGAGCATATTTTAGTATAGAGCAACCATGTGTCTCAGTAGCTATTATTCGATCTGTCATTAGTGAGATAGGCTTGTACGTCCCACTTGTTAATCCCGTGGAGAGGGCCATCATGTAGTTAGGGCGCATGCAAGGCTGGCCTTCTTGCATACCTAACTGTTTGATGCAGAGACGGACAGGAAAGGAGAACCTCGTTTATATATAAATATGTAATTGTTGCTAACTTGTATGTCTGTTGCAGGGATAACTGTTCGGCTATGGGTAAGGATCACTGAATAAGTGATTACTTGTATTTCCTTATGTTCCATGTCATTTATGTTAAATGTGATATATCAGTCTTTTTTGAATATGTTGCCACCCCTATTGCATCAAATTGAATATTCTACTTGATGTACTTGTCTTGATTCGAGATAAATAGTCAACTAGAGATAACTTTTGTTCCTAAGAGATCGAATATGGCTCACAATACATGTTGCACACTGTACGATAGAACACTCTTCCTATAGCTCGCTTGAATGTTTGAATATGCAAAACTGGTTTCAAAGACATATTTTTAAAAAGATGTAACCTGACTATAATCTTGTGCTGCATGAAATGAACCTAGGTAAAAGTAGCAAGATCACTAGTAATATAATATTTTGCCACATGCTTACTTAGTGTGGGTTTCAGAGAGTGTTGCTTATGTTCGTTAATTTTATACTCACCGGTACTTTCTCTAAAGTGCTGACCCACCAACAGTTTGCTTGTTCTCAGGTGCTGGATCGTCCGAGGAAGCGATAGTTGTACCTCATCCTAAGGACCCAAAAATCTGGAGTCGATGCCTTGAGCTGTATCAAGATTGCTTTGAGCTGCTTTTGTATAAAGAGATATAATGTATGGAACGATGTCATTGTAATCGAGAGAAAGAGAGCTTGAGCAAATTATAATCTCGGCCAAGCGCTGCTTGTAACACATCTTGATTATCAATAAAGAGCTTATTTTCATATGCCATTATGTTCTTTAATTTTCTAAAATATTGTGCCGCTGCTCCTGTCTTGAATAGCTTACTTGCCCTTGTATCAAAGCTTTGGCCTTGTGCAAGCGCAGCTTAGGCATGCACGACATCACGCCCACGCGAGGACGAATCGGTCTCGCAAGGACCCAAGCGATGACGAACGGCCCTCCTGCGGGATCGGGACATGACAGGGCCTACATTTAAAGCTTATTCTAGACTATATCTAGAGTAATCATGTAATATTGTACTCTTACTAGTTCTTCATTTTGTAACTAGCTTCATGACCATCTGGGTATGTATAGTTTGGGATGCTTATAAGTTGGTAATCATACATCTTGTAAATTTGTTGCTTGCTTGAGATTGAGACACCTAGGATTCTTGACCCAGGATTGCCTGATGGATTGTAAAGTAAACCCTCACATGTATAGACAATCGTGACCATATCTTGGGGTGTAGAGTACTCTGGCATACATAGTTGGCTTTGTTTGCTCCCGCTCTCTAGTATTCTGGTTCTGGGGTGTGACATATTTTCTGGTAAGATTTTGAAGGATATATTTTTCATGTCTAATATTTAGTTCTAATTTTTAGTTGAATTTAAGATTTTATTATTATTTTACCTGAACCTAATGATTCAATGTGTTGCCGATCTGCGTGATGTTTTTCCAAAATTTATATCTCAAAAATTGGAAATCAAATCATAGATCCGTAACATGTATTAGAACACAGACACATTCTAGTTCATTATATAATTTTTCTTAATTTTAATTCTAGTTTTAGATATACTACAATTACTGAATGCCTAGGATTTTGCTATTGATTATATGTTAATAGATTTTGACTTTATGATAGTAATTTTTTTTAACCTAAAAATTGGTCTCGCTTTGCGTGCTGACGGTCGAAGGCATTAAACTTAGGATTAACTAAGTTATATGTTCTATTTTAAGACTAATATTTCCATACATAATAGAAACCCTGAAGATAAATTGGATAAACTCTAAAATATAGGCCAGCTGGTAGGCTAGTTGACAATAGGGGTATTTCGATATTTTTTAATAACTAACTTAATTCATTATTGTTAATTTTTTTGAATTGTGGGATGAATTGCTTGCTGATTTAGGACATATAGATAATGGGTTTGGTCAAGGAGTAGCTGTCAATTTTGATCCGAATTTCATGAGAAATTCAGGCAAGTATTCATAGATGGCTTCATCCTTTACAATGATTATTAATATGTACATTTTCATGTTTTATCTTCTCGTTCATGTCTATATACTTGATCCTTACTTTTATCCAGTTCTTGATCACTATGACTTTAACATGATTTTATTTCTTATGTTATACATTACTACTTGTATCGCTACATGAATCTTTACTTGAATCACCTTACTATTTGTTAAAATTGCATAATTAGTCTTTAAATTGTGTTATAGCACATGGAAAAATATGAAGTAAGGTTGTGGAACTATATACATGAATGACAACAACCATAGTAAACCTTATGATGTGCTGGATATCCCTTACCTACATGAATGGTAACAGTCGGTGCACCACACATACCGATGAGCTGGATTATCTCAACTGTTCCACATACAAACCATGTATTCTAAATGACACATGTTATATGATTAATATTTACTTGAGTTATCTTTCTTATGGTATCATATTGATTATTCTCTCTCGTCATACCATGATAGCGTCTTGATCACTTTTGTGTACATATTACTAGTTTTCTTGTTTACTTTGCTCATTCCTGACTGGAGATATTTACGTTGACAACTTTAGAGAATGATATGTACCATAAAAACTATGGGCCCTTAAAGATTAATATAGGTGAGTACATAGAGGATATGGATCCCACTCATGATAGGGACAATAGTTTAGTAGTTATTTCCTTTCAGCGAGTTTGATCTCAAAATATTATTGGACTTGGACTTTTAGACATTATTTGTTATTACTAGTTTGGGCATATAGTTCCTTAAGAGCCATATGGTCATTTATTTATTTAATTAATTAAACTTTTAATGGACCTATATGTGTTTCTTCTTATCTTTTCTACAATTAGATTATGTATGAGTTAATTATGTGATAACTTATAGAGTTGATTATGAATTTGTGGAGGTATATATATTGTGGATTTATGTATTACAAATATTGTGGATGTATATAATGGATATGTTATAATTATGATCATGGAGGTATAAACAACATACTATTGCCGGCACTATAAGTAGGCTGGACTTGGCCACATACTCGAACTCGATTATTTGGGAGCGGGTCATGACATCTGATGTCATGTCTCGATTCTACAGAACCGAAAGTCGTCACTGGACTTGATGTCGTACAAGTCTAAATTAAACTTGCACAAAACAAGAACATCATGATTGACAAATCACCTTATATATATATTTCTGTGTATGTGTGTGTCATAAGTATGTCCTGGTATTAATTGTTAGGGTTCATAAAATATAAATATATCGTGAGTTCGTCCCTGCAAACAACTTGTTAGGCCTGTAAAACAGATGTTATTAGCATGAAGTCTAACTATATGATGGTCAATAGTGACACACCATCTTGGATTATAAATGGTATTGTGATGTACCCTTATAGTCTGAGTATCTAGACCCATTGAAGGTCCTGTAATACCTCATGCATACAGAATGTTTTACATAATTTTTCCAGGCCTAATCGGCCTCGGTGTCCCTAACCCCGTTCGAGGATAGCCAAAACTTGTGCGTAAGTTGCCCATGACCATGTAAAATGCGTGAAAAGTTTAACAATAAAATATATGCAGGTATAGATCGAAACTGAAATAAAGTAATATAAATTTCTACTTGTACAATTGTTTATTCTCGCGATATCCAAATTTTTATTTGTTGTTCCGATTGGTGACCTATTATTTTCAAACCATTTTGACTATTCCGTTGTACCAAACCACAACCCAACTGTTTTGTGGTACAACACCTTACCTATACTACTTCACAACCTAGGGATTTATATCTTGACGAGTCGACGGTTCCAAACCTTATAGTGTACTTGCCTCATGTCTGAAGCTGCTGGAGTTGTGAGCCTTGTCCAGACCTATTCATAATACTGTCTTAGGTGTTAGGTTACCTTATACATCTCATTGAATTTCCTAATAGCTCCTATAATCCTTAATGATACTTCATCCTCAGTACCTATATAATCACTTTATTAAACCTTAGTAGACCATTTACTTTCATTCAAGAAAACCCAAAAAAAATTATGAAGTCAATTCATTAACTTTTGGGCTCAGACTATTTATTTGTTTTTTTATATGTATAAACCCCTATTAGAAGCCCATATGCCTATTAATATAAACTTAATGATTTTACTATAATCCCATGAAGTTATTTAGTTAATTAGGCTCAAGTATCTATTTTAAATAAAATACTATAGCAAAAGTAAAAACTCATGAAAATATTTCCAATTTATAGTTCCAATTTTTTTTCCTAATATTTTGAATTATATAATGGGCTCAAACCCAGTCAATATTTTTTCAAAAATACTCCACATGCTGAACTATATGTTACAGCCCAATTTATTATGGAATTGATACTGGGCTTTTGAGCCCAAACCAGGCCAAAACTATTTTTTTCTTATACTAAAATATGACATGCCATATATATAAGCAACCAACCATGTCCACTAGCTCATAATTTCTAAATTAAATCAAAGCATACTGATTATTATATTAAAGTCCAAATATCAACTAAAGTCTAATAGACAATCTATTCCCTATCAAGCTTGTGAAAAGAGGAAAGAATCATAGATAAAATCTTACCTAAGAATTCTTCTATTGAATTATATCATACAAGAAAAAGCAAAACAAAACTTAATGTTACTCCACAGTATTTATTACTATTGATTGCAAGTCCAAAGTTTAGGAATAGTCAATAGTTTCTTATTAGGTGTCCCTCCTTAAGCTTTGTTCAGTTCCCAATGAGAGAGAAAAGAAAGAGAAAAAAGAACTGAATGGATGGAACTTAACTGTCAATGCAAAGGGGAAAAGAAGCTTATAGAACTTATGATGTCGACAAAAGATTGAAAGAGCTCTCAAAGATCCAACGTCAACAGCACGCGGTCAATGATCAACACTACTGAAAAGTCACTATCCGTGGGACACGCCAAGTCTGCAGGCGTTGGGACGGTCATCGGAGATCAATAGTTCATTAGATGTTTTTAGAGATGAACACCAGAACTATTAAGAAATAAATCAAGAATTTAAAACTCGCCTTAGACTTGACGTTGATCTCCTCGCCAATCGAAGGAGGCGTTGGACCGACGCTGACGATCACATTGGAGAAGTCAAAACAGTCGAAGCTCCGATCTGTCCCATGCTTTTCAAGATGTCTTGTTGGGAAAGTTTGGGACTCAATCTCAAATCAAAGTTCAAATGACTTCACATGAAACTTTTCCCAAACACTTGATGATCAAATTACAAAAGCATGAAAATTCTATAATAAATATCCTCCCCAGTGAAAAATAACTCCAAAGCATTCCTTAACGGAAGAACCAAGCTAAGCCTCTCCAGCAGAAGAGTGGCTCAAAACGTCATCTGACATGACAACTTATAACCCCTGATTTCTGACTCACCAAAATTTTAAAATTTGTATCAATAAGAAATTTTTTTGAAATATTAAAAAGAAAATATTGGTATTTATTTGAAGAAATTTATTTTTTGAAGGTTTTTGAATTCTTTGAATGAAAATGATATATGATTCGGCTAGGAGAACGAATCCTTAAAATTTTGTTAAGATTTTAGAAATAATGATTTTAATAAAGAAAATGATTAAATTATTGGTTTTGAATTAATTAAGGGAGAAAAGAATAAATTTTTTATGAGTTTTTATCATTATTATTTTAAAGAAATTATTAATTAATTTTAAAGAATTTTAAAATTTTAATGTTTAATGAAGAATGAAATATTCTTTATTTAATTAATCATGGTTTAGAAGGTTCTTTTTATTTTTAACCATGTCCTTGTTGGGTATTTACATCCTTGCCACCAAACTTTGCGTGGAAAACAAATTCTAAAATCCTAAACTAGTTCATCTTGCAAATGGATGAATGTGGAGGGATATATAGGGATAGTTTCCTTCCATATGCACCATCTAAAGCACTCCCTCCCATATTTTATCCCCACCTCCTTACTTTTCTCCCCCACCTTCCTATATTTTCTTGCCACACTTTTCTTTTCAAATACTCTTTCTTCTTCCTCCCCATATTTCTTTCTTCCCATATTCTCTTAATTGCCAAGCACCCTCACCCTCGTCGTACTCGCCTTGGTTGTGTGTCGAACTCCTTGATGTCTCGTCAAGCTCCTCCTCGATCCGGTGGTGGATCGATTGGTGTTTTTCTTCCATTTTGTCGATTTTGATGTGACGAGCGTAAATTTAAGGAGAGGATTTTGAGTCTGTTTTCTCGTACATCCAATCGATGGATTTTTGATTTTTCTTCATAGATTCATAGAAGGTATATTGCTCTATCAATCCCTAGAGTTTTAGCAAATTTTAATAAGAATTGATAAGTTAAATCATCTCCCAAAATTAGTCCAAATACTGCTAAATACTGTGTTAAAATTATTAAGTCTAGAATTATTTTTGTCAACTTTGGATCTAGGTTTCCAATCCCTTGGTTGATGTTTTATTGATCTATACCTTTTTGTTAATACTTGGTAAGTTCCTCTACCATTTGGTTCAAGTTTCATATTATTTCGATGTGATTTGACATACTTTATTGATACTCAAAGATGACTAAAACCTGCACTGTCATTCCAATTCTTGAAAATGTAATTTTCTTCCAACTTTAAATATGCACAACTTTTTCTGTAGATTATGTTTTCCAGATTCAATTGTTTGATTGAAATCTTGGTTATGTTGTCTACAAATTTTATGTTGGTGCCATGTCCAAAATAGTTTGTTTGTGTAGTATAATTATGACCCAACTTTGACCCTTTGGACACTAAATTCTGAGAGTAAAAATATTCTCTAGAACTATTTTCTTCAACTTTGGACTTGTGTTTGTTCGCCATTAAAATCGGTTTGAACAGACTTCTGGTGCTTAACTCACAAAAAAAGAATACAAAGAAATCCTAAACATAAAATCTAAGTACAAGTTTTTTTGATTCTAGGGAGTGGGACGATGGAGATCGAGCACTGGAGTGGCTCTTTTACTCCATTGACGATCTGACTGAAGAAGGAAAATGCTTTCTATCTCCTGCATGTGTGTCTTCCTCTCTGTGCCTGCCCATGTTTGTCCGTGTGTGGGTATACCACCCTGATATTAATAGCCATTGTGTTATATGACCATGCGCGCGCATGTACCATAGGCGTATGGATGTTGGAAGTTGTCACGTGTACATCCTTAAAAGGATGCAGTTCTAACCGTAGGGGCGAGTCCAGGCCGAACTGCCACGTGGACGTTTGTCACGATTTACTATTTCTGAAGATCTGAGCGGTTCTCTTCTTTTGTGTGCGTGACTTGGTCAGCTTGACACGCGGCCCACACTTAGTTGGAGAGAATTACTTCAGACATAATAGAAAGATTTTATCTCAGGGAACCTTGCTACATTGGACGCATGGAGTCTGGGACGCATGTGACACATGGAACACATGGAGTCTAGAATACATGGGGCCAAAGACGCATGAGACGCATGGAGTCTGGGACGCATGGGGCCAGAGACACATGGGATGCATGGAGCCTTTGCCGTGCTGTACATGTGGCGTTGCATACCCGTCAGGAGTAAAGTTCATGTTGACTTGAGGTTCTTTTGTTTAGCGTTCTCACGTCTTTTGAGGTGTTCAGAAAGGTTTTTTGTTAGGATTCTGTGTCAGACACAATCTAGTGTCAGGTCTTTATGGCCAATATTGGGGCGCATAGATATTTTTCTGGACCACATAGTCATTCTTCGACATGATTTCTTCTGAGTCAAACTTGGTGCACATATTTGTTGGATACATGGATCTAGATTTTCTATGCTTCTACAAGACCCCCTTCAAAGTTTTCAAACTGACAAGTTTGGAATACTTTGAATAAGAAGCATAGAGAAGAGAACTTGGTTGCAAGTAATAAGTTTGAAATGAGACCCTATCAGAGGTAATATGGACATTACAGGTTTTGTGGACATCCCACTAAGGGATCTTAGGTGGACATATTACCTTTTGTGCACTTGGGAGCAAGTAATAAGTTTGAAACAAGACCCTATCAGAGGTAATATAGATGTGATAGGTTTTGTGGACCTAGCACCGCTTGCGTACTTATGGTCAAGTACCAGTGATAAGTTTAGATGACGAACAATATCAAAGGTATTGTGGACGCGATAATCGAAAGTCAAATAACGAAGTTTGCTCAGGGGTAATATGGACATGACAATCCCTACTGGGGAAATGTTAGGCTATTAGTTCAAAGGTGATATGGACGTGAACTAATGTCCAAAAAGGAACTGACTTTTGAATGGTCTACATGAGAGTGTAGATAGTATTGAGGGTTGCTCCACTGGGGAGCTTTTGAGGATCCATTATCTGTTGTCTATTCAGGTCTCATGAATACATATAATGGCTTTTACAGTATTTTTAGAGAAAATTCCATATTGTGGTTATACATTTTCTGGGGATGAACAACAGAGAATCTAAATACTGTACACCTTAGCTGTCCTGCTGGGGATAAAGAGAGTATAAGTCTAGTTCAGACATAATACTTTTTAAGGAACTTGTCGTTGATAGGCATCATGTGCAAGTCTCCATTGGGTTTCGCTAGCCGGTATGCACCGTTGGTGAATACGGACTCCACAATGAACGGGCCCTCCCATTTAGGTTGAAATTTATCGGTCATCTTGTGGGTCATAATCATTGGTCTTCTTACTGTTAAGACGAGGTCACCTATCCGGAATGTTCTTTCCTTGACCCATTTATTGAAGGCTTCGGAGAGACGTGCTGGTATAGGTCAATGTATTGTTGAGATAGGAAACGCTTCTCATCGAGTGCCTCCAATTCTTGCAGCCGTCGACGATAATTATTGTCAACAGTTAACTGGTTGGAGAGGGCCACTTAGAGTGAGAGAATTTAGAGCAGCTCCTCCTCTTCCAGTTCTTGTACCTGTTCTTCAAGATGTTGTCGTATGGGTGCCTTGGGTTGTAGTCGTTGAAACACCGACTGTCTATATGTAGGTACTGCTACTTGGCACAATAACAGTCGATGATGATGTTGGCACAGTGATTCCCAGGGAGGATACCTCACATGCCATAGTTGTTTTCCTTACCTTACGCTTGTGATTGATCATATTGCGCAAGTTACGCGAGGGCTGACTCACCTTTACATCCTCTTTGTGAGCACGGGTGGACCGGGCACACGGATGTGTGGGTGTTGCTTTTGCTTCCTGACCTGGGGTTCGTACAAGAACTCACCGCAAGCTACTTGTGAAGACTTTTGAGACTGATCCTATTCACTTGCCACTGCAGGCTGGGTGCATGGGTCGGTCTTGCATAACTTTCTGTCAGAAGCACGCATAATAGTTAGCGGCTCATGCTGACGGCCCGTTAACTGAGCAATTGCTTGAGCTTTGTGAGCTCGTACTGCCCTAGACTTTTTTGACCTAGTGTGCACTGGCGTATAGTACGAAGAGTCCAAGTTGGAGTTTTCTCTATTTTTAGTAGGGTACATGGAGTCATCGCCGCATGAGATTCTGTTGAAGATAGAATCTTTGTTGCCGTCTGGGGCGCATGCAACTATCTTCCCAGTAGGCCGTGTAGATCTCAGTTCCACATTCTTCTTTTTCTGTGTTCTTCGAAGTGGGCGCATGGAGAGTACATTAGCCCTTGAGTTTCTGGCATCGTAGTGCTTTCCGCTGCCAGAGCTTAGGTGTTGAGTACTCTTCTCTTTAGTGGTTGCTACAGCCTGGACATGGGCCGCATGTGTGGGCACATGACGTGCCTCTTGAGCAGCAAGCAGAGAGGCATGGAGCGCATGCTCCACAATTGGGTGAGGCACAGCGGCCTTGGCAACCCATGTCCCGCGGCTCTTCTTAGGCTTTGATAGCCTAGGTGAAGGGCTCACGCTACCCTTCGACAACCTCTCCTCAAAAGCTTGTTGGTTGAAGCGTACGACCAACATCCTCTGGGTAGACCCTAGCTTCGTTGAGTCAGACTGTATCGCCAACTTTTCATCAGTGGAAAAGCTCGTCCCCAGTAGAGTCGCCATCTTGTTCTCCATTAAAATTGGTTTGAACAAACTTGTGGTGTTTAATTCATATAAAAGAATACAAAGAAATTCTAAACAGAAAATTGAAGTACAAGTTTTTTTGATTCTGGGAAGTGGGATGATGGAGATCGAGCACTACAGTAGCTCTTTTACTCTGTTGATGATCTGACTGGAGAACAAAATATTTTTTCTCTTTTGCCTGTGTGTTTGCCTCTCTGTGCCTGCCACTGTTTGTCCATGTGTTGGTATACCACCCTGATATTTATTGCCATCGTGTTATATGACCATGCGCACGTATGTACCATAGGTGCATGGATGTTGGGAGCTGCCACGTGTATATCTTTAACAGGATGTAGTTCCAACTGTGGGAGCGAGTCCAGACTGAGATGCCACGTGGACATTTGTTGTGACTACTGTTGTTGAAGACTGGGCGATTCTTGTCTTTTATGTGCATGACTTGGTCAGCTTAACACGTGGCCCGCACTTAGTTAGAGAGAATTACTTTAGTCATAGCTGAAAGATTTCATCTCAAGGAACCTTGCCACATTGGACGCATAGAGTCTGGGACACATGCGACACATGGAACGCATGGAGTCTGGAATGCATGAGGCCAGAGACGCATAGGACGCATGGAGTTTGGGATGCATGGAGCTAGAGACACATAGGACGCATGGAGCCTTTGCCGTGTTGTACACGTGGCACTACATACCCGTCAGGAGTAAATTTTATGCTGATGTGAGGTTCTGTCATTTAGCGTTCTCATGTCTTTCAAGGCGTTCAGAAAGTCCTTTTTGTCACAATTCTGTGTCAAAAATAATCTAGTGTCAGGTCTTTATGTAGCCAATATTAGGGCGCATGTATGCTGTTTTTCTGGACCGCATAGTCATTCTGCGGCATAATTTCTTCTGAGTCGAACTTGGGGCGCATGTTTGTTGGACGCATGGATCTAGATTTTTCATGCTTATATAGTGTCATTTCTTCTATGGATTATATTTTCTGATTCCAATATCATGGATGTGTTATTGGTTATGTTGTAAATCAGTTTGTTGAAGTTTCATGATTTTCTACTAGGTTTGACCGACGGTAACATAGAGCAAAGTGAGCTTCATGAACTGTATTTCCAGCGTTCAGTCTGAAACTATTTTTGGAGGTCACTTTGAGCTCAGTTTTTTTGAAAATTTAACCATTGGATTCTTGCCTAGTTTCTTCCTAATTAATTTCTAGTTGAAACTCTATTAGTTCCTGGAGTTTGAGCCACAAATGATATTTTTTTCTTACTCAAGTTTGGTTCACAAACTAGAAAAATATACAATTTTGTACACTAATTATTTTCAAGTCTGAAATCAGTTCTCATACAACTTTGTGCTTCGAATATGGAAAATTAAACCGTTGGATTGGTTTGAGATTTTCTTCTACTGTTAGACAAAATATTGTTTTACCAGATCCTTGAGTTTCAGCCGTTCATTATTCTTCTGGACCTATTCGTTCATTAGACCAAAATATGAAAAAAGTAATTTTTGGGAAACTATGAATTCTCGTATTAAAATGATAATTTGAGTTTCTTTCTCTCGAAATAACATTCTGACAACATGAATGGACTCGTGGTGTCAATCTAAACTTCCATGTATATTTAAATTATAATTTCTATAATTTTGAACTTGTTGTGGTGATTGTGGGCCGCTTCGATCGAACTTGGATTCTATGTTATCTTGGATCGTGACTCTATCTTATGATCTTGTATGCAAGAATTTGAGATTATATTTGGGGCTTGGATTATGATTAGCAGCTAGTGGATTACCTATTCCGTATCGACATGTTCGTGATCGATACGTCGACTAGAACCTACTTCAGACGAGTATATACATTATTGCTTATATTTCCTTATAGATTCTATGATATATGTTTAAATAGTTGTTTTATATGATCTCGACACAATATTTACACGAGTGAGTTAGATTTATGGATTCATCCCTTGACTTTCATATTCGTAATTCATCGTGATTCATGATACTTGTGATATTATAGAATTCATGAGTGTTAGTCGGGCGAAAATATACTTTAGTAGACGTATGGACTATCCAGAACTATCTCATGGTCTTTCATGTTAGATAACAGTCGTATATCTCACGTATGTCGTGCCATACTTACCCCTAGCCATCCACACATTGAACTTGGTATTTCAAATCACTTACTTAGTTTATTATTATTTATTGTTTTTCATATGCTATCTTGATTACAAAGTTAGTTTTTCTCTTACTTGCCATTTATGACTTATGACTTATTCTTGCCGTGTTCATTATCATGTCTATATCCTGTTTATAGTTTTATATAGTCTTGTTAGCTTTACGTGTATTGTACTTTGTTTCCGTCCTGAGTGGACTGTTGATATTAGGTGTGGACTTGTATCCTACTTTTATGGACCCCCAAATAAGCCAGTAGAAGATTATGTCGCAGTTGTACCTGAGGGATTATGAGCTCTTCCTTAAGGGTTTGTGTAGTGTACTTGCTTAGTATTTTCTATTTTAGTTTACTTCAGTTAGTTGTTACCGAATCTGTCTCCGGATTACTTTATATTAGCATGTATAATAATTAAGAGGTATTGACTCTGTACTTGGATGATTTGGTGATCGTATTATGTTTGGGATATTTCTTTCTTGTCTTTATCTTCCTTAAGCATTTTATGATTGAGTAGATATTATAGATATTATCATGTATAATTTTTATCTCAAGGAAATTTACTATGAGGTTTAGAATAACGAACTACCGCCGATTCCACGGCGTAGGGTGGACTTGACCACGTACTCATATCCGGTTATCTGGGAGTGGGTCATGACATAACTCATCAAGTGAGTCATACTCTGGAGAAGACAGATGACACATATATTATTAACTGACAACCGTCAAAACATCAATCAAGTTAAAGCTGATCTCGAATATCAAGGGATCTTATTCTCCTTAAGAAGGCAGTTTATTTACATGGGTGTTCTACCCGCGGAAAGGGGCAACAATGCCCTCCTCCACTCTAGCAGAATAATCAAAGCGAAACTTTCACTCCATAATCTTTGTTCCAACTGACTACGTGGGAGATCTGCCTCAACCACTCATCCCATGATCATCACCACTACGCCAGAAACTCCAATTCAGTGCATACGTGGATAATTGTCTGCAACTGTTGGCCCACTCTCTTCTCCCATGATCTTATCATGGGATGAAACAACTACAACCGCAAAGCCACTTAGCATCTTCTAAAGAACGCACCCTCTTTCTTCGACCATGATTCTGACCATTCATCACTGGTACGTGGGATACGCTATCCCTATCACAGGACACGATCTTCTATGGAATCTTTCCACTCAGCTTCTTCATCTCGCACATATCTCGACGCTATAGGGAAGTTAAGTACAACCGCATGTAGGTTATTCTTCTATAAATACCTGGCACTTCACAAGTATCAAGGATGGGTAACACGATAGCAAACATTAGTCGCAGCACTATGCTCCTACTCGCCCAATATTTCTTATCCCAACAGTTATGTTTGATCGTTAATGGAGTAAAAAGATAGCTCAAATATTTCCTCTATCGCCCTATCTCTATAGTATTTTAACTTGTCTTAAATTATTGTATTTACCTACCTTTGCAATCCAATCTTGAGTTTGAAACAAGAATAAAAAGTTTTCACTGAGAAGAAATTATGCGGTTCCCTTTTGACGGGGAAACAAGATGGCGACTATGATGAGGAACTCTTTCTTTTTCAGTGAGAAGACGGTAGCATAATTCAACACACTAATGATGAAAAATCTTATCGACATCCTGATCATCGAGTTTGATAAACAGAAGTTCGAAAAGACGATCTCAGAGGACGCTGCTAGCTCGTACGGTACATATCGTCACAACAAGATCTCTTATCGAACTGGCATTATGAACAACAGTGCTAATCCTGCCGAATAAGGACACATAACACATTCCCATGAGATATTACAGGGCATGTTGAGGCCATCAACATTCACAAATCTGTGGATCAGATCCTGAGTAAAGACAAGGTCGAACCCCATGTCGTCAAAGGGTTACGACAAGGCGACAACAAGGGAAAAACTACCAAAGCCGCTACCACGGAAGTTCCTTCCTAAGAGGCAAAGGCTATTTAATATTCTATTACATGTTTATCGTTTCTATCATGTTATGATTATTTTATCATGCATGTACTTGATCAAATTCTGACTAGATAACCATATTTGTAGGCGACGAGTTCGAGGACATGTGTCCAACATATTATAGCCCCCAAGAGGACACCCTAGTGGAGACTGATCCTGGTACTCAAGAGGACTAGAGAGAGATCTTAGTGGAGTTTCAGGCTATTGATATCTAGCTTAGCTTAGACTTTCTTATCTAGTATTTGACTGGATTTGTCTCTGGAAGACTTATTAACTATATATTTTGGATTTGTTAGCACTTTGGTGTTTTAGATTACCTAAACTCTGGATTTAGACCTTATGACTATCTTTGGGATTACTTTATCTATGTACTTCTTGCAATCTATCTTCCGTAGTATCATGTGATTGAGAATTTATGATTCCCATCTTTACAAATTGGTATATTGAGATGATAATTGAAAAATGATAACTGCTTGGATTGTTGGAGGTTTAGACAGCGTTCTACTGTCGATACTATGACGTAGGCTGGATGTACCCATGTACTCATGCTCGAATATCCGGATGTGGATCGTGACAAAGAATGCCAGAGGTACATAGATTTCTAGCTAGTAGGAAATAAATATGACCATCTGTTTTAGGGGATTAGATTTTGTATGATTGCGAAAAATAGCTCTCTCCCGTATACAAAATTCACGATAATAGATGTCAAAACACGAGTTTAGGAATTACAAGAGTTTAGGATATTTGATTGCAATTAATTCCGAAACAATTAGATGTGGTCGGTTATATGTTTATGGGGCATATGGCAAAATCTGAAAATGAGACATTTTTTTCCACCTAAATAAAAATTTCTTTTAGCATATTTATGGCAAAATTATCAATTAAGTTATCATAATCAAGTTTTTCTAGCATAATATTTTTAATAGATATCATAACTAAACTATTTAATCTTTCTTGTGACATGGTCGATCTTAAATATTATTTTATTAATTTTAGTTTTGAAAAACTTCTTTCTACAAACGTAAATGTAACATACATAGTCAATAAATTTTATACGCAATCCAAACATTGGGATATGATCTACGATTTTTATAAAGTTAAGTACTTCAACGAGACTATTTATTTATTCTAGTAAAATATTTTATAAGTATTTTAATTCTAGAAATAAATTATTCTCTTCAAGATCACTGGATAATAGAGTTTTATTATATGAGTGATTGTTGATGAACGCGTATAATGAGTTAATATTCCAACACAGCACAAAAAACTGAAAGTAGACAACAATGACACTCAAAGGAGCAAGTTGAGCTACTTCACATGACTTGAATCTGAAGACAATAACCCATTCATGGCAGTACATCTACACACTAAAATTTAAGAGCACTAGTTAAATAAAAGCAAATAAACACTAGCAAGGAGGGGTAAAGAGAGGCACACATGCCAACAAATGATATCAATTATCAGCCCAAGCTCCGTATATGAATAAATTAGTGGCTTGAAGGAATAGTCACAATATCAAAGCATTTAATAAGAAAGATCCATTAGGACGATTGGATCACTATGAACAAAAGAATGATTACCAAGCTACTAAAAAGAATCCATATTGACATATATAGACTATAAAATAGATTAGTTAATGGGCATGGGGGCCTTCTAAAATTGCGAGGCCCAGTGCGGTCGTACACTTCGTCCTTGTCTCGGGAACTTGAGTTTTTTTTAAAGTAAATATTTATTTATTTTTAGGTAATTTCAACATGAATGATATGTCGATTAATGTGACATCTGATATGACAAATTACAAATTAAAATTAATATTAAAATTAATATTAATATTAATGTTAACATTAACATTAAAATTATTATTAACATTAAAATTAATATTAAAATTAAAATTAATATTAATATTAAAAATTTTGGATGATTAATTTTTTGGGTTTAAATTTTTTATGTCAGTTGTCATATCAACTATCACATAATACTATTTAGCATGTCATGTCCATCGTCACATAGAAAAAAAATAGTTTAAAAAAATATTTTGAAGTACGAATATCGTTACTCTTTCAACAGCCCTTTCCCTCGTAACAGTCAATAACTGAGCATATCGGAACACTGGTTCGGTACATTTACTGCTCCCGTGACAGCAATTAAAATGACACATGACATCTAGTCCACCTCTCCATTCTATTTCACCCCAATGCTCTCGAGCAAACCCTATTTTTTAGGAAGAAATCAAAATTGGAGATTCATGGAGAAGAAGAAGAGATCGACGCTACTTCTCGAGACAATTCTACTCTTACTCCTCCTCGTCAGCTCTCCTCTCCGCCTCTCCGCCCTCTCGATCACCGTCAACGACGTGGAGTGCGTCTACGAGTTCGTCCTCTTCGAGGGGGACACCGTCAGTGGGAACTTCGTCGTCGTCGACCACGACGTCTTCTGGGGATCCGATCACCCGGGCATCGATCTGGTGGTACGTTCATCATGGATCCCCTTCTTATCTCTTTTTTCCTTGTTGCAATACGCAAGCAGGACACGGCGAGACACCGACACTAACTTTTGTCAATTTTTGGAGTGTCCGTATGTTTCCGCTCAAGATCTGAGTGAATCGATGGGATTTTTTTTTTGTTTTCTTCCATCAAAGATTGTGACTTTCTCGCTCAGATTGAAGTTTTACAATAGATCAGATGGTAAAGATGCAATCTTGGAAATATTGGTGCACTGACATTTTAGGAAAAAGACCTTTTCTCCTCAATTTGTAAGATTTTCATGAATAAGCCACGACACGATTTGGACAACACCTGTTTTGGAGTGTCCTAGTGTATTTTTGGGTGTCTGTGTAGTGTCATGACTGTGTTGATGCGACAGACACGGAACTTACTTTTTTGAGTGTCCGTCCGTGCTTTCTAGGATCTTTCTAAACTGTAGATCTGTGTGAGTTGATGGGAAATTCTTTTTTTTTTCCATCAAAGCTAGTGGCTTTCTTTTTCTGATTTGAGTTCTAGCGTAGACGGATGGTAAAGATGCAATCTCGGAAATATGGTGCACGTAGATGGGATATTTCCATTGAAAATAAGGTTTCTCTTCGATTAATAATGTTTTCATGATGTAAATGGAATACTAGTTTATGGAGAGAGTTTTGTGACATGATTGTCCTGAACAATTGGACAAGGTTATAAATTTTGCTACACGGGGACGGTGCGCCAAGGGCCTGCCTAGCGCCTAGGGCACCGAAATAAATTATATATATATATATATATATATATGTGTGTGTGTGTGTGTGTGTGTGTGTGAAGTTAAAACCCAAACACTCATTGACCAATTGGTCAGCAGGAGTGTGTATTAGCGGTGGGGGTTGGGGAGGTCCTCCTGGGTTCGAGTCATTCGTAAGCCACTGATTTTTTTTCCTCTCTTATATAACTCCCTATCCTCCCTCTCTCTCCTCTCGCTCTACCTTTCCTCCTCTCTCTACCCTTCTCCCCTCTCCTCTCCCCTCCTCCTCACCACCACCACCACCACCACCATCACCACTCCTGCCAGCACCACTACCACCACTACCGCAAGCACCACTACCACCACAGTCACCACCACTATCGCCAGCACCGCTACCACCGCTGCCACCACCACTACCACCACTGCCGCCACCACTACCACCGCCGCCACCAGCAGCGCCGCCGCCACCACCACCAGCAGCAACACCGCCGCCGCCACCACCGCAGCCGGCCGAACTCTAGCGAGATAATTTTTTTTCCAAATTTCAAGGCCGAACAGACGGCACCTAGTCCCGCCTAGTCCCGCCTAGCGTCTAGGAGGGCAGACTAGGGGATTTTCGCGGCGGCGGGCGGCCGCCTAGGCCGATTTTTAGAACACTGCAATTGAAAATTCAACGGTGTTCGATACACTGCAACTAGAGATGCAATAACTTTCATACAAAAAATTAGGTACTTGATATCATTTAGGCCATTGTAATTGGCACATGCAGCTGCAATTTAGGCCTATATTTCTTTGTTTTTGCTGCCGGAAAGTTTTTGGTAGGTTGGAGGAGCGGTAGAAGTTGCTGCCACATCAGAGCTCTGCCTTTGGATTGAGTCATGTTAGTCCGTTGATTTTGAAGCTAAAACCTACAAAGGGATAGCTCCGCTCCGCCATTGGATTGCATAAGAAGTTATGACTTATTTTATATATCTCTTACTACCTTTTACAAATTATGTACATTAAAGAAGAATACAAATTTAGTTCAAATGGGAATAATTGAGTCAATACCATTTTTATTAGATGTCTCAATATTCTGATTTGACCTAAAGTCATTTTTTTTCTACATATACAATATACAAATTTTTTTATACAATTCTTGGGCGACATTTGCTCTTGCTCCCTAGTTCCACCAGTGATTTCACTTGCATGGCCAATTCATGTACTTTTATGCCGGGGGATATGATGTTAATGGTGGAGCATTCCTTATTGATTCATTAATGATTCTGTTTAAATTACTTTCTGAATGGTTCTGTTTAATCCCTCTGCATTTCCTATTTTATTCTTACTTTCCAATTTGCACTACCAAGATGAGAGCTTTTATTATTACTCTCTCTAGTACAATTATTGTTTCTTCAAGAGGCTAGATTTCCCCTGTTCATTGTTTACTAGATATGTAATATAACTACAATTAAAGCGTCTGCCTGCTTCTGTATCCAGAAAGAAGTTATAAGATTTTTATGGCATATTATTTCTCATGGGTGTTTTTATGTTCTACTTGACCAGGAAAGTAGTTAAAAGATATGTTACAAAAATACTTTCTTTGGGGCCTCTAACTTCTTGGTTACAGTTACATTGTAATATGTTGAGATTGTATCTTCCCTTCCTGCTAAAAACTCCTTTCATGTTATGTAGGTGACTTCTCCTGGGGGAAACACTGTGCACACTATGAAGGGAACTTCTGGTGATAAATTTGAGTTCAAGGCCCCAAGGGGTGGAATGTACAAGTTTTGCTTTCATAACCCACAGAAAACACCGGAGACTGTATCTTTCTACATACATAGTGGACATATTCCTAATGAACACCAGCTTGCCAAAGATGGTAGTCCGATAAGACTTTTGAACTATATATTTAGTGCTATATTCTTGCAGATTTTTTACATGTACTACTATGATTCTGTCTGTCCATCCAAAAGGGTGCCAATTATCTAGGTGTATTGTGAAAACTTGAATTGGATTCTCTTATGGATATTCATCATATTTCTTATTGATCTGCTCCCTAAGACTCCCCATTCAACATTAATCATCATAAACACTACTTATGTGGGTGTTTTACATATTCTAGTTTTTCCTGCAAGCAATAGAAAACCTCTTATAAAGTTATATCCTACTGATCTTACCTTTTTCCTTGCAGAACACTTGGACCCTATTAATGTAAAAATTGCTGAGCTTAGAGAAGCACTGGAGTCCGTTACTGCAGAACAGAAGTACCTGAAAGCACGTGAAGCTCGTCATCGTTATAGTAAGTAACAATTTAAAAGTTCATAGACATGATATAATGGCGAAAACTCAATAAATACATATTATTTTTTTGGCTATGAAATATTATATGTTTTTTGCTAAATAAAAAATAATTATATATATATATATATATATATATGGATGGATTTCTAGTTATCCTGGAACTGTGTTTTACTGCTACAAACTACATAACTACTGGGTATGAAGGAAAGTAAATAAGATTGTAAATGCACAAACATCATGAATAAACTTGACGTTCAGATGACATACCAACTGTTTTGTTGACTTTTCTCAAGCTTAAGGTTTCGAAGGTCTTTGTAATTTTGTAATTTGTATCTTCCTTCAAGCTGTGGGGGCCAAGGCTTATTTTAGTATTTTACTATTATAAAAAAGAAAATAAAGAGTTCAGTAGAGACATGACATTCTAAACTTATTGAACATTTGTATTGCAACGGGGTCATGCAACTTGTATTTCTTTGCATTTTTGGTACCTAAGCAGTCAAGGTCTCATGTTTTTTTTGGCCTGGCTGATGTCCCATACAGAACCAGGAGAGAAAACATTGTTTATTGAAATTGTAAGCATCTTGTAGTGTCAGAAATTAAGCATATAGTATATAATAACAACTTACAATACATCATCAAATTGTAAATCTTACAGGAAGAATTTAAGCACAGGACAATGGGCATCTGAAATTGGAAGGAAATTTTATCTCTGTAAACCGAGAAGATAATTTTTTTTGATAATATAGCATTGTATATCTAAGAATAGCTGGGAAGAGCTTGAGACACCTATATCTGTAATGTTCAAAACTAGCTATTGAGGTGCCGTATATTTTTTTTATATATGAACTTCTATTGTGAGCAAAGTGGGACATGACCCTAGTTTGTGTATTTATGACAATTTCTCTTGTTCAAATTGTTCAGATAACTCAAATAGTTGTTTTAGTAATTCTCTCCTCCCCACCCCCCCCCCCCCCAACCCCACCCCCCACCCCCCCCCCCCAACCCCACCCCCCACCCCCCCCCCCCCCAACCCCACCCCCCACCCACCCCCCCCACCTTTGTTTGTCTCCTTCCAGTCCCCCATACCACCAGCGCAGGCAATGGGTGGTTGTCGATGTTTGATAACTAGCAGGAGTGTAGCTCCTCCATCCATCCTGCTACCTCCAACTTGGGTGGTTGTTGATGTTTGATAACTAGCAGGAGCGTAGCTCCTCCATCCATCCTGCTACCTCCAACTTAGTCTCTCTTTTAGGCACGATCGATCTCTCTGCCAGTGGCAGAGGTGAGAAACCAACAAGTTACTGGACTCGTCTAGCCGGTAGACTAGGGCCACTAGGCGGGATAGCAGCGGATCTAGGTTCTGGTCTACTAGTTCCTGTTGCCATTAGTGAGTGGACTGGCAGACTACTTTTCTCTTGCCCCAGCTCCCTAACAGGGAGGTGTGGATCTGAAAGAATTAGGATGAGGGATAGCAGCGGATCTAGGTTCTGGTCTACTAGTTCCTGTTGCCATTAGTGAGTGGACTGGCAGACTACTTTTCTCTTGCCTCAGCTCCCTAACAGGGAGGTGTGGATCTGAAAGAATTAGGATGAGGGATTGATGGCGGTGGGGAAGATACTCTCCCTCTAGTGGCTGCTCACTGGTCTTTTGGTTGAGCTGTCAGTCAGGCGATATGATAAGGGGGATTGGGAGGGGGAAGGGAGAGCGGTTGGATATAGGTCAAGAGAGGGATCTGACCATTTACAGGCTATAGAAAGTTTTCTAATCCGGGGAGGAAGGGGGGGGGGGATAATTTAAAATGTTAAAAGGTATTATCTCTGTTCACGTTTTGTGTAAATGGAGTCGCAGGAAATTCAAACCTGCGCTTGAACAAGCAAAAAGTTTAGAAACTATGTGCAGTTTTGAGCCTTTAGGGATTAGGTATCTTGATCACCTAATATTATCCCAAGAGTAGGCATGTTTTCAGACATTATTAATTATGTACTGTGGGCATAATTCAACATATTGACTACATGAATCATTTTCGTTCATTCCGCTCAATTAAGGGCGATCATCTCTATGACAATGGAAGTGTTATACCTTGTTATAGCCTTCTCTCGCTGCCTCGCTCAATATTTCTTCTGGTCTAGCCCTAGCCAGCAGCTTCTAACCAAGTTCCTAACTGTTGTATCATTGATCCGTGTTTCATCTCCTAACCATTTCAACTATTTTTTTCCTATTTTCTCCTTCAGCAAATGCACGCAACGTTCTACTATGATTTATTTATAGAGAGCTTAGAAGCCAGAAACTCCTAGGAGGTCAACGAATCTCAGTAAAAACCTTCGATTCGGCGTTTCTTACTTGGGAGCTCGTTTCCCCGATGACGGGAGCTTCGTTTCTCCGGGGACGGAAGCTCGTTTCCCCGATGACATGATCGCTTCCCATAATATGACCATAATTTTAGAAGATGATATAAATTTTGTGAGAGAAATTGGAATATTTTCAATACACATTTATCAAAGTACCAAGAAACTAAAGATTTCTTACTTTGACGCCATAAAAAATTAACATGCGAAAGATCTCTCTGTAACTTTGAACTGAACTTTATAAATTCTAATAAATTTTAAGATATCTATAAGTTTTGATAACAATAATTAATAAACATTAAAAATTTATTAGCGCACGCTCCCATCACGCTCCCAAATTTAGAATCTTCTAAGTAGTCGCGCTTCCCCGCCCCCGTTCCCGCCCCCGCTTCCGTCTCCGCTCCCGCTTCTGGCTTCTAAGATAGAGAGTCATCCTTATCCATCTCAAGTCAAAAATCGAGCTTATTCTACTATTATTTATTTACAGCCAGTCATCCTCATCCATCTCAAGTCAACATTCTCATTTGAGCTTACTCCTTTGGGGGCATGTTTCTTGATTGTATAGCATTTTGACTTATACAACATGATTTGTCTTGTAATGATCTTGTAGAATAATATTGTTAAGAGAATAATGCAATAGCCTTAGATTTCATTAGAGATGAGAGAGAAAAAATACATTGTAAATGGGAAACCATATGGCTAATAATGCAAGCCCAATGTGGGCTAGATGCATTCCAATCATTAATCAGTAACTCTTATCACTCTCCCTCAAGTTTGAGCGTATATCACTCATGTCCAACTCCAACTTGGTACATAAAAAGGAAAAAGAAAACGACAAGATGTTATAGGCTTAGTAAACAAATCGGTGTTTTGGTCCTCGAATGTATTGAAGGAAGTGCAAATCTAGTTGTCCATGAATGCATCACGAACAAAGTGGCAATCAACCTCATTGTGCTTGGTCTTCTCATGGAAGATCCGATTGTTGGCAATAAAAATAGCAACTTGATTGTCACAATGAATAGATAAGATCTTAGTAGATTGGCTATCGAGATCAACCATCAAAGTTCGAAGCCACGTCATCTCACAAACTGTACATGTCATGGCTGAGTTGCCTCCGCACTCGACGGGGCTTTAGTGGCCTGCTTCTTCTTAGAGTTGGTGATTAGTGATTGCCCAGCTAGGTCTAGCCTACACTGGAATTGCCTTATTTGGCTAGGGTATTTTTATGTATGGTGTATTTATTTATTCTATTCTCTAACGAAAACCTAAGGCTTTTGAACCATTCTCTTGACATCGAAATATCAAATCAGAGCCAAGATGAACAAAGGATAAAAATTCCCATAACATATGGACAAGGAGGTACATTTTTCTTTCCGAAGTGCAATTGGGAGATCCATATTGGAGGAAGGTGAAAGACCTCATGTTAGATTCAGAGTATTGGCCCTAGCTAGGGTAGGGGAGGTGCAATAAAAGTAAGCAACCATGGGCCTTTGAGTATAAGCTTGTAATCACCGTAATTGTGATAGAACGGTAGCGTGTGGAATTGAGTGAGAAGATGCAACAAGAGCATAACCGGACGTGTAGAAAAGCATGGGATATCCTCAAGAAAGTAACATCTAAAGAGAAATACGATCGATGTGTGATAGGATCATGGGATTACAATTATACCGTTTCTGAAATTGAGAATAGCCAAGAAAATTACATTTGAGCATCGTTGTTGCCGGGACGGAGTCACGGAAGGAGACGCCAAGGTAAGGATGGTTGGCCGGATCAGTGGGGCTGAAGGCATCGACAAGGATGGTTGGCCGGATCAGTGGGGCTGAAGGCATCGACAATACTAGTGTTGCTGGTCCTACTGGTCACTCGGAGTTGGGACTCCTAGTAGAAGCTGTTGTATGGGTTGGGGGACTGGTGAGCATTGTCTGAGTTATAATCTCTCGCACCGAGGGCATCTCAGTCATCAAGGTCGGCACTAGTTCGAAGGTATTGGTTTATATGGGTAGTGTAGCGCTTGGTTGGAGGATTTGTGTGACGATTGGCTGGACTGTATAGGATAACATCACTCCTGGACTGTATAGGATAATTCTTTGCCACTCGTGGTTAGGATGCCAGGATTATCAGACGCGACTTCCGTAGTTTGAGGCTGGGTTATCACCTCCTCTAGTGCCGGCATAGTAGGTTGGCCCTGAGCTTTTGCAATTCATTGCGAAGTTCTCTTCATTACTTACAGGTGGGAACCCTTTTTCCTGATGTACAAGAACAATCTTATAATACCAAGCCACCAGATGTGTTCAGTCGGAATGCTGAAGAGGAAGATGCGGCTTGGTCAGGTGGATATGTGAGCTCGGTTATGCTGTGATCGGAGAAAGCTAAACTCATCCGAAGCTCAAGGTAAGCGAAGTGTGGGAAGCACCTAAAGTAGTAAATGCATGAGTGGATTAGAATGACATACCTTGGTATTTCCTTTTGGGGGGAATTTTGTAACCCTTTGTGACTTGGGGCAAAGTTTTGGCATTTACCAGTGTGCCATCGCTTGTGACCCCTATGTGTGAGTTATCAAGAGCTCTTGTTTGTCTTATTTGCTTTGGTCTTCCTTTGCGCCTTTCCAAGTTGGACATTTGATGGACTTCCATCAAAATCATAATACTCCTCTTGTTATAAAACCAAAAGACACCACTTTATTGAACAAGTTAACTGGCTGTTGGTTTGGTTAACTAGTTTCAGCAACCTGAGAGTTAGTTGTTACGACAGTTGATTTATCAGTCGGCTGGTTTTGCCTATGCCACTCCATATTTCTCAAAACTCTTCATAGTTTCAGATGCTATTTCAGTAAGTGATTCTTCTTTCTCTGTATAAACATTTTTGATGGTCTGAAAGCATTTGGAGTTTAGTTTAAGTTTCTAAAAGATGGTAGAAATTTCAAGGTGCTACTGCCTTTGTAATTTATTTTTTCTTCGCCAAAATTTGTAGTCTCCTTTCTTTTAGTTTAAAGCTATCTCTACCCCTTGAGAACACGTAACCACCCCCATCACAAAGGGTTGTTGTGACTATGATTTACAATGAGATCACTGCTTGATCTAGGTTGTTTCTGAGCTAGTTGTTAGAATAGTTGATTTATCAGTTGCCTGGTTTTGCCTATGCACTCCATAGTTCTCAAAACTCTACATAGTTTCAGATCCTATTTCGGTAGTGATTTTTCTTTCGCTGTATAAACGTATTTGATGGTCTGAAAGCATTTGGAGTTTAGTTCAAGTTTCTAAAAGATGACCAGTTTAGGTGAAAGACGACGTAGTATAGTTAGTATGTAACTTTGTTTTAATTCCACATCATGAATTTGGTCCTTTCCTGTCAATAACGTCGATTCCTGTCAACATCAGTGTGTGTGTGTGTGTGTGTGTGTGTGTGTGTGTGTGTGTGTGTTCATGCGTGTGTGCTTATATATTTGGCATGCCCCCTTATTCTGGTTTCACCCATTTCATGATTTGGTTTCACTGCAGCAAATGAGAGCACAAGTAGGCGTCTGGTTTTCTACACAGTGATGGAATACCTCGTCCTCGCAGGTGCAAGTGCACTCCAGGTAGTTTATATCCGTCGTCTGTTCAGCAAGTCAGTGGCCTACAACAGAGTATAGCTGCACAAGTGTTCTGTCGTATTTAGCAATTCTCTGTAGTTCTCTTCATCTTCTTTCCTCTTCTTTTCAGAGTTCATATTTATAGCAATTGCATTGTTGGTTTCCATCTCGAAACTCATCTGGATTTTGGTTGCTCTTTCTTTCATCAGACAGTCTTATATATTATGTTAACATTGTGTTAGTTTGGCAATGTGAGAGGAGATTAATGAGCTGTGAGTTGGTGCCAATATCAGGAGCAAGCAAGTACCAGAATGTTTCTTATAGTGTCGTAACATGGCTGAATCTATGCAACACTGGCTCCTGTTGGCAAGTCAATGTAAACGTGTTATATCTACATTTTGAATTGGCTCATTAGTAAGTAGACATTTATGAAAGTTTGTTTGTCGACCTCGAGCTTCAGTTGAGTCATTTGTGAAATGCTATATTGGAGAAATTTTAGTGGCAAAACAGATGAATGAACATAGCATTGTCATGAACGAATTATTCATCAACTATTATTAATTGTATGTAGACAATGCTGCCCGAAAATAATGGTAAAAGAGAATTTTACATGCATCTGATATGAGATTAGAGAAGCGGCCGTCGACAAATTGACATCCTATTAGTCCACAGATTTGCTGGTGTAACGTTCCTTTCTGTTCATGACCTTGATTACGATTTGGTAGGTGTTAGTATGTTAATTAGTAAAACGGTTCCAATGTCTAATGTAAGGCTCCGATTCCGATGTTAAAGACACGAGCTCTCCGTGTAAGGTCCACTGATAGTAATTCGGTGTGAATTCCTTTTGAGTATAGATAAAATGTCACATGAACTTTTTTACGATGTTTGAGATTGCGACATATCACACATACACTTGATTTTTGTGTTGTTCATGTACTGGAAGAATGCCTTAGCGAATTGCATGAATTCTTTCCTCACACCATACATGTCCTCAGAACGACCATACATGTCCTCAGAACGACGATTGTACATCCACGATCAATGTCGCAAATAGTAGTTCATATCCATTTTTAAGATACTTTTAAAAAGATGGATACACATTGTTCAGTACGGATAACATAAAATATCCATTAAAAATAGTAATTCAAATATGAATGAATATCAATGCAAGTACTTTATGTTACATTTTCACATTCTACAATACATGTTACAAGTGAAAATTTTAATCCCCATGCAATAGGTGGCTCAAAATAGTAATCAAATTTCACGAGCACAATTTTAGAAACATGGATACCTACTTAACAATGAGTTGGCGGTAATTTGTTGTTAGCAATGACTTGCAAAAAGGGGAGAAGTAGATTTACGAAATAGAAAAATAATATTGTCGTACGAGTTGAAATTCCCAAAAGATAAAAACAATTCAAAAGTATTTGTGTTGATGAATGTAGTTTTTTTTTTTTTGGTAAAATTTTTGTGGTACATCAATAACTTCAGGATTTGTAGATACTATAATAACACATTGTAGCAAAGGATCCACATATCCTAAAAATACTAATACACAACAGAAGTTATACAAAATTAAGAGAGAAAACTATATTTATCAACACAAATAGTTTTGAATTACGATGGTCTTCCGAGCATTTCAACTCGTACGACAATATTATATTCCTCTGACACGAACATCTACTTGTCTCATTCTTGTAAGTCATTGGTAGCAACAAAGTGTTGCCAACACCTTGTTAAACATGTATCCATCTTGCTAAAAGTGTGCTTGTAGAAGTGCACGCTAGAAAAGAGTGTTGGGTCAACGTATTATCATTGCCAAGTATGGGGGTGGTATATTAATAACATAGTATATATATATATATATATATATATATATATATATATATATATATATATATATATCCGACTTAGGATCGTGCCAATGTACATGCATGCAAGATGAAAAATTGGCTTAGAATTCTTGTTAACTGTGCCAATACATACATAAAAAGGTATTTGTATATGAGTCAGTATCGAGAGCCGAACGGACGGATCACCCGTAAGGTAATCGACATGTCTAAAATTGATTAACTAATTTTTGTAACTATATTTGGTTTTTTGTGTTTGAGAAGATATTTATACCCAAGACTACCCTAGACCCCTTAGATAACTCATTAGTATTGCCATAGATCCGTACTAGATTGACGTACCCTTCAATTGTCCAAACTGAAAATTTTACCATCCTACCAGTATACCACAGCATACCACTGGTATACCATCGCGGTATTGTGGACACAATTAACAGTTACCGACTGGACTATCTCTTTACCCATTGTTCTATTGGTTTTTCTTTCCAAGGGCTGTGATTGGGTAGGGGCAGGGATAGCTGACTTGGAAGTAGATCTATGGCCAATAATAGGTCTCTCTCTCTCTCTCTCTCTCTCTCTCTATATATATATATATATATATTCTTTCCTTCTTCATTTCTCCTTCTTTACTTTCCTCTTCTTCTCATTTGGGCTAACCTAGGAGCTGTCTTGAGACCAAATGTATGATTTCTAAATTCCCCTAAGATGAGGAGTAGAAGACTAGGCTTGGAATTTAGACCTAGGCAAGTACATCTTGCCATTGTGAATGCAATTGATTTTTTCTTTCCATGTTTTATGTTAGTTTTATCCAAAAAAATGTATGTACTTCTGTTATTTATCATGGTTTCATGTTAATGTGAAGGGTGTTGGTTTTGATTTGACATAGAGTTTAGTTCCAGGTTAAAAATATAGGATATTATGGTGTAGTTAGGATAATGAGTATGATATTGAGCTTTGATCCCACTTTCTAGTCCACATTTGATGTAGGGACCATGTACTAGCTATCCCAACTTGTTAGACAATAATTAGGAAACAATGGATAATTTTTACCCATAGAAGCCTATTTTTCGAGCTGTGTCTGCATAGTATTTATGCAGGCGGTATACCACTGGTACCGATATGATAGGTTTTGTCCCAGAAAGGTTCTGTCTTGAAATGGATATTTTTTGGTATACCGCTACCTGTATACGTTGGCCTACCCCTTTTTAATATAGCTTCTGGTTCTTTGTACCGAATCGCATTACGGATATTTAGTTTTTCCTGGAATGTTTCCAAGTAACTTTCTACCATCGCCTAGTTCTTGTACTTGATAACTGCTTAGCTTTAGATAAATGATACATGGCATCAGCTATGAGCGTTGAGTAATTGATGGTTGTTCGACCCGCATGATTATTTGATGGAATTCACATGAACTAGTACGCCTAAAATTGTAATGTGTTGGGTAGCATAGTGCCTAATAATCGTATCCCAGACCTGATATACATAATACACATTGGATTGAGGAACTGTTGTTGTTGAATTCTAGAATGATTGATTGCTTGATTGTCCTTGTTCTTGACCTAGCTACATTATATTCGTGCCATTATTACCAACTTACCCATTGAGATATTGGCCTTATTACCGCACCGAAGTGCTCCTATTTACTCGTGAACTGTGGTGCTATCTCCTGTTTTTCTCTGCACTAAGGTGCTATACCTTGTTCTAGTTATATTATATTATATTATATTTCGTGCAAATACCTTTGTAGTCGGTCAATAATCGTAGCGTTGATTGGTTGAAGGATCTATTGAATGTTGCATCTACACTTAAAAAGAATCTAGGTTGGTGCCATCGAGATGCAACTCGGATTCACACCCAGCGTACCCGTATTACGATACGACATATATGATGGATGACCGTATGTCCACGATACCGGGTCCACATAATTAGTATGGTTAATTATAGAAGTTAAAACACGTAGTTTCATTAGAAGGAAAATGATTCCGACATCGTGCATTTGCTGGTCAGCTATCAGATACTGTGGTACATCATTTACCTAGGTAGAGTGCGGTATTTGGAATTATTATTATTACTGATCCAGTATCTATCCTATAGGAGTCCTGCGACTGTTACATACCCGGTGGCCGCCTGAGAAGGGCATCGTTGATTGTTATTGATTTATACATAGTTATGTGATTTGGCCAGTCTCATTTCGGCATCACATGATAGATGAATGCTTATATTGTATTACTGGGATAACCCAGATATTAATCTAGTAAGTCGTATGAACTGTTTGGCTGATCTGTTAAACCGATTGAATATGTACCTTATTACCTGTCTGTAGTATGGAAATGTACTCTGCCACAACGTAGTACTTTATCCCTTGTCATTGTTTGGTGGACGAGTAGACTATTGCATCGACAATATAATACAAGTCCATGCAATGGCACATGTTACTATGTATGTATATAGCTGTTGGGTTTTTGTTCATCCACTCGTACTTTCTTATGGTACTTGCTATTAGGAGATTGACTCCTCTGGTCTTATTTGGTCAAATCTAGTAGCGAAGCATGAAGATCCAACCTACTTTTCTTTCGATGGCACTTACCTTTAGGATGACCACGGAGGGTCCAGAGTGGGTTTCTTCTCTACCACTCCTGTTATCATTTTGATTATTTGAGGCATTTAGCTGCCATGCACCTGTTTAGCCTGTTATTCTGGTAGGCTGTTCCCACCACATGATTGCATTATATTCAAGCTACAGCTGACGATATGATTATGTACTATTTGATACTATGCAAGCTTCTATTTTTTATAGCCAGCTTCTTGATAATTTTGATAGTGCGTCGATGATGCCTTATTGCTTTATCTTTTATATATATATATATATATATATATATATATATATATATATATATATATATATATATATATATATATATATTCATGTTTCCCATGTCTACGAATAGTCATGACCATATTACGATATACTTGCGTACACCTCATTGCATAACTAACCATATCATACTTTCGTTCTCCGTATTCCGGTAGTGTGCGTGGCAAGAACAAATTTTCTTGGTCAAATTAGGCCAGCCCGACGACATAATGGTCTGCGGACATTCGAGAATATGCTCATGGTCCTACGCAAGTGGGATTCAGCCGCTAGCTTTACCTGAGGCCGACTATCTTCTGTCCCAGTTTAGATTAATTTCTCGTGTCTTTCTCTATAACTTTGTAACTCTTCTGTCATCATAAAGATGGAGATCCTGGTAAGCAACATGTTATGCGTGGATTCCATATACGACATGTCGACAAAGATTGGTGTACGAATGTAGTCCATGGACCATCTGAGTCTGTGGAGCCTCCTGTGATTGTTCATGCCAATACTTTATACTAGCATGAAAGGTCATGAGCATCTTCACTTGAATGTTGTACCCTTTCATGGGTGTCAAGTTCCGATTCCACCGAATTAATATATCATCACTAGACATGAAATCCTACAAGTCTAAATTGTACTTATACAAAATATGGATGTAAATTATTATTTCAAAAAAGGTTGATGCAACAAAAATAAAGCAAAAAAATTGAATCATAACATATATAATAAAAAATATTCTCTTTAATAATAACTTACAGTAGAAACATAGGTCCTTGATGGCCAACTGAAATGTCAAACTTCGCTTATAACTCATGAGACCAACAAAATAATAACATTCAATATATTATGTCTTTTACTTGAATAAAATAAAAGACCTTCAATTTTTTAAGCTTCGAAAGGATGAAAAGAAATTATACTTTCTTTGGACGTCCAAGTGATGCCCATCAATGTAAGGGCGAGGGCCGTGTCATGACCCGTCCCTGAATAATCGGGCATGGGCCGTGGGTACGTCCAGCCTACGCCACAACATCGACGGTAGAACGCTGTATTGTTATTCTAGACTATTATCAATAATAATCATCAACATATAATGATAATTCAATAAATATGAATACTCAATCACAGAATCTATAAGGAAGAACAACGCACAAATATCATATAAGGAGAACAAAATAAGAGTCAATACATCTCACAAGACTAATAATATCCAAAAGAGTCTCCAAAAAGAATAAAAGAACTAATATCAAAGCTAGAGACAAATCTAGTACAATAATCTGTCTATCTACTGAACTATAGGCCAAGTGTTCTCTGCCTTAACTGGGATGAGTCTCTTGAGCCACAATCTCTAGCTAAGCCTACTACGTCCTGAGGCCCATAGTGAGTAGGATACCACTCCTTAGTGTCATTTGGAAAAAATATATCCAGTCATGATTGGAGCGAAGTACACCTCTAACAATAGTTTCAATAAATTATAAAGACTATGTAGCAGTAAATAGAGAGAATATACAAGATAAATAGAGCATGGCAAGAATATACAGGAATAAGAATGCAAGAGTATATACAAGAGAGATGGACATCATATATAAAAGTTAAAAAATACAACTAAATGAGTGAGTACTAGCTTTAACATGTGATCGGCTTGGGTCTTCTGTTCAGGAATCATGGCCTGGTTAATCATATGTGCGGTGTATGATTAACACTATACAGGAAAATATGAACTACGGGGTCTGATCACATATCTATACTAAATACTTTCTGTCCCAGACTGGTATAGTGGATCCAACCATGGCACGCTATGACACGAGATTCTATGAAAAGGTAACAAATCTCTCCAAGAATTCAGTGTCCATACAAGTACAAGAATAATAGGGCTTGCACAGGATACGCCAGGAACTACCAGGAATAACATCACATGACGGGATCCAGAAATACCAATCCGTGTAACCATGTGTCAAGAAGTCAAGAATATCTACACTAGATACAAGAAATATAGAAGATATCATAAACGAAAAACTATTAGAGAATGTACTCGCCAAGAATCCGGGGTGAAGTATCAACGGTATCCGTAACAGTGCCTCGAAGACCAAAATATAAAATATTACATCAACACATAGTTTTAAAATGATAAAATAAGTTAACTAGTCAATTTCTAGGTCATTTGGCCAAATCTAAGTCAAAATAGTCAAACTAGGTTAACGCTAGGTCAAACTAGTCAAACTCGGTCAAACTATCTACTTCTAGGTTGTACAAGCCTATATCCAGGTTATTAGGTCCATACACTGCTTAGCTAGGCCATACTAGCTAATACAAGATACTAGAGTATCAAAACTACTAAGTATCAATACATATATATATATATATATATATATATATATATATATATATATATATATATATATATAACACTAGTTATCCTTTAGTTAATATTTACTTAGTGGATTACCTTGGCTTTGAGCCATCCTTGGTTTCCATATTTATTTACCCTATTGACATCCAATACTAATACTAAAGATATTACCAATACCCAATATTAACATATACACTAACTATTATATAACTAACTAACTGATAACCAATAGCCACATATACTAATCCAATATATGCTATATGCTAACTAATATATATATATATATATATACTAATTGACATCATCTATCACCAACTTCTAACCTCAACTAACATCACAACACTATCAGATATTAGTATATACTAATGATAGCTTATCTATATACTAACTTAACTCATATATTAACTAACTTACAATATTAACTAACTTAACTTTAACTGATACATACATATAGCTAACTGTTAACCACTAATCAATCTAATACAACCTCCCTCATACATTACTGCAATCTCTCACAAAGAACAACAACAACTGGTGTACCAACACCAACCTGCATCATAACACTTGTGCAGGAACAACTCTTCCCTCTCACAACTGACACTATGATGTACACCTAGAGATACCCACCAATATACACTAAAATCTATACTGCTTCCTTACCTGCCCCTAAGCTCGGCCTCTCCTCCATCCTTCCTTGCACATCTGTATAGGCTATCACCATAGCAGTTGCCATACTGCAACTGCTACTACTCTTACTTCTTGTTCTCTATCAACCCGACCTCCCCTCTCTAACTACCACAATAAACAACAACAACAACACAACTGATGCTGTTGTTGCATACTCAAAACCCGACCTCCCCTCTCTTAGTTGCTGCAATGCAACATCACCACACTTTAACTGCTGCTATTGCCTATGACTTTCCAGGAATCACCCCCCAAACACATGATACAACACCAATGTATCCATGATATAAGACAATACTCCCACCTCTTCATCTAATGACTGATACTATGATATAAAATTTGAAGTTAAAGTATGCACACAAGACATATATATATATATATATATATATATATATACATACTACTCAACTCTAGTGCAAAAGTAAATATATACACATAACATATATAGTGTAGACATATAAATCAAAAGAATATAACTATATATAATAAAACCTATTGTATCAAGAGTAACAAGTACTAATTAGAACACCAAAATTCACACATGGCAAATATACAAACACAAGAGTGTATCACCCCCAATCACACTAGATCTATGATGTGCTTGTGATACACCCTTAAAAATCTCCCAAATTAACACCCAAAGCACCACAATTGATGTGAATAAGTCTAAAATCATAATTAAAGACAAATCAAAGTGCTAACTACCCATCCTAGTGCTTGTGGCAAAATATGACATGTGTAGACCCCCGTGTCGGAGAAAAAACCCCAAAATTAACCTGTGTCACAAAATATCTTGACACGGTTTACTCATATCTAATTGTGAACACGGTATTAGCCTCATACAACCAAATTAATGTCAATTTGGTCCACTTGCCCTATTGACAAACACATGGTGCACCAATCTCAGATTTTTTTTAAATTGGGCACAAAATACACCAAACAAGTCACAATACAAGTCATATGAACCTAGTTCTTGTTCCTATGGGTAGCCCTAAGCCATATGTTGGTTTCTAATGGTTTATTACAGAATTATAGTCTAACTAGAAGGAGAAAACTGAATTGTACCTATTGAAAGATGGATTTTCAATGCAAGTCTCCAATTGGACTCAAAGAGGTCTCAACTTGTGCAATCTCCTCCTCCTTGTAGATCCTTGTCTCCTTATTTCTAGAGCTTCTATTGGAGAATTTAGGAAGTAAATAGAAGGATTTTGGTAGGAATTTTGTGGAAGAATGAAGAAAATTGGGGAAGAACACCAATGTAAACAAATAAAATGAAATGAGAAGAGAGGAGAGGAGAGAATTCTCCTCTCTAATAGTAGCTGGCCCCTTCCTTGGCCTCCAAGGAATGGTGTAAAGTCTAATTTACCCCCATGGGCTTGTCATGATAGATTTTAATTAAGGAGGAATCTTCTACTTCTAATGGATGTTTAATTAAACACTAACTAATCCAAATGGTGACTAATTATTGGGCCCAAATGAGTAACTTAAATGTTGGTCCATGGTTCATGACAAGTCTAGTTAGATCCACTAACACAAGTCCAATAAATAGTATATCCTACTAGCAATAATTAAATAATACAATAATTAAATATATAACATGCACATTAAATAAATATTTATAAAAATACCAAAATATTCCTAGTCTAAAAATGTGGTAGTGACAAGTCTACCCCCCTTAAAATAATTTCGTCCTCGAAATTAAAAGACAAAATTATCAAAAAAATAGCACAATAGAAAAGAAGGAACAATACCTCAAGGCTCAAACAGATAAGGGTACTGCTCGCGTATTTCATCTTCCCTCTCCCAGGTAGACTCACCCGGAGAGTGATGCCTCCTTGCGACGTGCACCAAAGGAATGGTCTGGTTCCTCAGCACATTCTCTCTCCGATCCAGAATCTCAACTAGCTGCTCTGGATATCTGAGAGCCGGGTCTACCTCGAACTCTGAGTGATCCAATACGTGACTAGGATCCGCCATGTACCGTCTCAACTACGGCACGTGAAATACGTTATGAACTCCCTCTAATACAGGCGGCAAGTCTAGCCGGTAGGCCACTGCACCGACCCTGTCAAGAATACCGAAGGGTCCGATGTAAAGCAGACTAATCTTCCCGCATCCACCAAAGCGAATCGTATCTCGTGTCGAAAAAATTCTCAGAAATACCAGATCTCCAACCTAGGACAAAACAAAGCCTTAAGAACTTAATCTATAACAAACAACCACAAACAAGTGCAAACACAAAATCTAAACTATACCTCAAACTCCAAGGGTCTCTGGTGGCTATCGGCCCAATGCCGCTGTCTGTCCTGCGCCACCTGAAGTCTCTCTCTTATTAGCTTGACCTTCTCAGCTGCATCCACAACCATATCAGGTCCTAGCAAAGCTCTATCTTCATTATCGTCCCAAGACAAAGGAGTGCGACACCTCCGTCCATACAGAGCCTCAAATAGTGATATCTCTATACTGGCCTGGTAGCTTTTGTTGTAAGAAAACTCTACCAAATGGAGATGGTCCTCCCAAGATCCCCTGAAATCTAGAACACAGGTGCATAGCATATCCTCGAGAGTCTGAATAGTCCTCTCCGACTGCCCATCCGTCTGAGGGTGATATGCAGTACTGAACTTGAGCTGGGTGCCCAAGCTAGCCTGCAGACTCCTCCAAAAGTGAGAAGTGAAATGACTATCCCGATCTGAGACTATGTTGATGGGAATCCCATGTATCCTGATTATCTATCTCACATACATTTCTGCCAGCTTCTCCGTAGACAAACCCACCTTGAAAGGCAAAAAGTGGGCCGATTTGGTCAACCTGTCAACGATGACCCAAATTGCATCTTTTTCTCCTGGAGATCGTAAAAGTCCTGACACAAAATCTATAGTAATGTGCTCCCACTTCCACTCTGGAATGGGTAATGGCTGAAGCAAACCACCTAGACTCTGCCTCTCTGCTTTCACCTGCTGGCACACTAAGCATCTGGATACAAACTGTGCTATCTCCCGCTTTATGCCATACCACCACACACTCACTCTCATATCCTGATACATCTTATTGGCACCTGGATACATAAAATACTGAAAGTGATGCGCTTTCTATAACACCTTCTCTCGCAATGCCCCACTAGGTACACATAATCTAGCACCGTGCCGCAAAGAACCATCCTCAACAATGGTAAAATCATCCTCGAATCTGGCTCGAACCTGTGCTATGATGCTCCTCAGAGATATGTCCTCATACTGGGCTGCCTTGATCCTATCCATCAACTCTGAATATATCTACAAACCCCACATATGTACCTCAATACCAGGAATCACCACCTCAATACCCAAGCTCTCCAAATCTACCAACAAGTGTCTATTCGTCGTCAACCACATAGCTACCAGGTACCTGCTCAAGGCATCGACAACTATGTTGGCCTTCCCTGGGTGATGCTGCAATAATATATCGAAGTCCTTCATCAACTCTAACCAACGTCTCTGTCTCATGTTCAACCCTTTCTGGGTAAACACGTACTTCAAGTTCTTGTGGTCGATAAAGATCTCTATACTCTCTCCGTACAGATAGTGTTTTTACATCTTCAGAGCAAAAATGACCGCTGCCAACTCTAAATCATGGATATGATAGTTCTTCTCATGTGGATGCAATTTTCTGGATGCATAGGCAATCACCTTCCCATTCTGCTAAGAACATAACCCAGACCTTTCCCCGAAGCATCACTATAGATAGTGAATCCTCTAGACCCTGATGGCAATATCAAAATAAGAGCCTTCGTCAACCTCTTCTTCAGCTCATCAAAGGCTGCCTGGCACTCCTCGGTCCACACAAACTCCACATCCTTCCTGGTAAGTCTAGTCATTGGCTCAGCAATCCTAGAAAAATCTTGTACAAACTTACTGTAGTAGCTCGCCAAACCCAAGAAACTCCTGATCTCCGCTACTGAGCTCGGAGTAGTCCAAGTCTCTACTATTGTGATCTTCTTCGGATCAAATAAAATTTTATCACCGGACACAACATGCCCAAAAAACTCTACCTTGTCCAGGAAGAACTCACACTTCGACAGCTTCCCATAAAGCTTCTCCTTCTTGAGAGTCTCCAATATAATCTTTAGGTGCTCCTCGTGCTCCTCTAGCGTCTTCGAGTAGATGAGAATGTCATCGATGAACACCATCACGAACTTGTCAAGGTACTGGTGGAACACCTTGTTCATCAAATTCATAAACACCGTTGGGGTATTAGTCAACCCAAACAGCATCACAAGGAACTCGTACTGGCCATATCGAGTCCGAAAAGCAGTCTTCGAAATATTTTTCTTCCTGACTTTCACCTGGTGGTAGCCTGACCTCAGATCTATCTTAGAAAATACCTTCGTGCCACTCAACTGATCAAAAAGATCGTCAATCCTAGGCAGTGGGTATTTATTCATGATAGTGAGATTGTTCATAGCCTTGTAATCGATGCACATATGTACCGATCCATCCTTCTTCATTACAAATAATATCGGGGCACCCCATGGTGAAGAACTGGATCTGATAAACCCCTTATAAATTGTAACTCCTCTACTTGCTTCTTCAACTCGGTCATCTCGCTATTTTGATTCTATATACATGCTGTAAAATCGGCTCTGCACCTGGTACCAAGTCTATAGAAAACTCAACATCTCGATCTGACGGCTATCCCGACAACTCCTCCTGAAACACATCTAAGAATTCTGCTACCAAAGGATGAGGCAACTTATTTTCTTCCACCATTGCTCCACATATAATGCCTTCTCTCTGCTCCTCAGCTCCTCTGGCAAACTCAAACTCTGGCTCTCCTGGCGGACTGAACAAAACTCTATATCCTTTGAAATTTATACTAGCATGGTTCCTACTCAACCAATCTATCCCGAGTATAATATCGTAGCTTGGAAGTGGCATTATGAGTAGACACACACTCAGCTTCTGGCCTCCTAAGGTAACTCTCAGATCCTTGTAAACATCACTGACCAGGATAATGCCTCCCCCGGTCATGATTTTGCAAGTCCTACTAAAAGATAAAGCTATAAAATGATGCTTGAGAGTAAAAGCAACATATACAAACCTATGAGATGCACCACTATCAAACAATGCTAAAGCTAGAATGGAATCAAGAAGAACAGAACCTGCAATGACATCTCCGATGAGCTCGGTCACCTCAACCATCATGGCGAACGCTCGACCCTAAGGTGCACCCCTCTGATGCTGGTGCTGGATAAAATGCTACTGCTGGGTCGAAAGTGGTCCCCTCGGCTGTACTGTAGGTGGCCTCGCCGGGGCTCTCTGAGTTGGAGTTTCTCCCTGAGCTGTACGATGTAGAAAATTAGGATATTCTCTCATCTGATGACCCTCAGGGCCACAATACAAACAAACTCTTAACCTCCTACTGCAAACCTCCCAGATATGGCCGAGTTTTTTGTAGTAGTGGTAGGGAGCCTGGGGTGTTTATCTCAGCTGTGGTGCCTGATGAACCGGTGCCCTATCTGGAATTTGGAACTGCTACGGCTGCTGGAAAGATCTTTGCTTGATCTGGGGAAGCTTGGCAAGTCCCGTACTGCTACTAGCTCCACCAAAGATATTGTGATTCCTCTTGGGCCTCAAGGTCAGATCCCTTTCGACCTTACGTGCCTCTAAAAGAATCGTTGAATAAGTCTCATGACTAGATGAGATAAGGACCTTCACCTCCCAATTCAGGCTCTTCCAAAAAAGGTTCGCTCTCATATCCGAGTCTTGCACCATATGCTCCGCGTATCGGCTCAGCTGCTAAATTTTACGGCGTACTCCTTGACTGACATACTCCCCTGTTGGAGGTTCTGAAACTGATGTGCTAAGTCCAATCTGTCAGTAGGGGTGAAGAACTTCTTCTTGAAAAGGGCTTTGAAACCCTCCCAAGTTTGCCCAGGATCAGCAAGAAGCGGTTTATTCCTGAACCAAGTACGAGCTATGTTTGTCATCTAGAGCCCAACCGCCTCAATCTTCAGGTCCTCTGTGAGACGAGATAGCCGCATGATACGCTTGATGTCCTCAAGCCAATCATCCGTATAGATGACTCCTTCCGTCCCTCTAAAACCATACGGTCCCATCTTCTTGAAGTCCTAGATGTTACCCGGCTTGGGCTGGGTATCTTGCTGTTGGGTTGGAGTACCTCTATCGACTGCTGCTAAGGCAACCTGGTGAGCCATCTCGATGCCTTCCTGCATCATGTCCATCTGCCTCTGCTGAAACTCAGTCTGGGCCCTCTGAGCCTCCATCATATCCCTGAACAACATGAATACCTGAGTTGCGTCAGTCGACACTAGAGGTGATAGAGGAAGATCCTCTAAAACAGTCGGGGCAGCCCTCTGGATAGGAGGAGGACCCCCAAAAGCAGCCGATACTCGAACAACTGGGGAAGTGACAAGAGCAGACTCTTTGGCAGGTGGATGGGCAACATCATCAGCTACCCTCTCAACGGCAGGCCCAGAGGTAGTGGATCTCTCAGAAATGGAAGCTACTCCCGAATGGTAGAATCTGATCTTCGGGGCCATCCTGAAGACAGATTGAAAATAAGAAAGATGTTAATATGGCACAAGATTGAATATTATCAAAGGAGGACCGTTATAGTTCAAAGAATCAATATCAAGAAGAACAGTTGCATTGAGATATTAGGTTAAAAGTTTTTTTCCTAATTGTGATTGAGTATCTCTCAGCCTATAGCATATATCCTATATCCTATAGCAGGCTCGTAATAGCACTCTAGGTCTAAGCACCACTATGATATAGCACTACTTGCGACCTCAGGGACCTGCATGGGCCACCACTAAAAGCGTGTCATGGCCCATCCCTGAATAATCGGACATGGGCCGTGGGTACGTCCAGTCTACGCCGCTGCATTGGCGGTAGAATACTGTATTGGTATTCTAGACTTTCTATGAATAATGATCATCAACATATAATGATAACTTAATTAATATGAATACTCAATCACAAAATCTATAAGGAAGAACAATGCACGAATATCGTATAAAGAGAACAAAATAAGAGTCAATATATCTCACAAGACTAATAATATCCAAAAGAGTCTCCAAAAAGAATAAAAGAACTAATGTCAAAGCTGGAGACAAATTCAGTACAATAATCTGTCTATCTACTGAACTATAGGCAAAGAATCCTCGACCTCAACTGGGATGAGTCCCTCCTGAGCCACAGTCTCTAGCTTTAAGCCTACTACGTTGTGAGGTCCGTAGTGAGTGGGATACCACTCCTCAGTGTTATCTGAGAAAAATATATCCAGCAAGAATTGGAGCGAAGTACACATCTAATAGCAGTTCCAATAAATGATAAAGACTATGTATAAATAAATAGAGAGAATATACAAGATAAATAGAGCATGGCAAGAATATAGAGGAATATGAATGCTAGAGTATATACAATAGAGATGAACATCATATATAAAAGTCAGAAAATACAACTAACTAAGTGAGTGAGTACTAGCTTTAAAATATGATCAGCTTGGGTCTTCTATTCAGGAATCATGGCCTGGTTAATCATAAGTGTGGTGTATGATTAATAATATGTAGGAAAATAGGAACTGCGGGGTATGATCACATATCTACACTAAATACTCTCCGTCTCCGAATGGTATAGTGGGTCCAACCATGTCATGCTATGACACGAGATTCTCTGAGAAGGTTGCAACTCGCCCCTAGAATTTAGTGTCAATACAAGTACAAGAACAACATGGTTTGCACAGGATACGCTAGGAACCACCAAGAATAACATCTCATGACGGGATCCAGAAATACCAATAAGTATAACCATGTGTCAAGAAGTCAAGGATATCTACACTAGATACAAGAAATATAGAAGATATCATAAACAAAAAACTATCAGAGATTGTACTCGCCTGAAATCTGGGGTAAAGTATTATCGGTATCCGTAACAGTGCCTCAAAGACCTAATTATGGAATATTACATCAACACATGGTTTTGAAATGATAAAATAAGTTAACTAGTCAATTTCTAGGTCATTAGGCTAATCTAAGTCAAAATAGTCAAACAAGGTCAACGCTCGGTCAAACTAGTAAAACTAGCTACTTCTAGGTTGTACGAGCATATATCCAGGTTATTAGGTCCATACACTACTTATCTAGGCTATACTAGCTAATACAAGATACTAGAGTATCAAAACTAATAAGTATCAATACATAGCACTGATAACCAATAGCTACATATACTAATCCAATATCTGCTATATGCTAACTGATATATATATACTAACTGATATCTATCACCAACTCCTAACCTCAACTAACATCACAACACTATCTGATATTAGTATCTACTAATGATAGCTTATCTATATACTAACTTAACTCATATATTAACTAACTTAACTTTAACTGATACATACATATAGCTAACTGTTAACTACTAATCAATCTAATACAACCTCCCTCATACATTACTGCAATCTGTCATAAAGAATAACAACAGCAGGTGCACCAACACCAACCCGCATCATAACACTTGCGCAGGAACCGCTCTTCCCTCTCACAACTGACACTATGATGTACACCTTGACATACCCACCAATATACACTAAAATCTGCACTACTTCCTTACCTGCCCCTAAGCTCGGCCTCTCCTCCATCCTTTCTTGCACATCTGTGTAAGCTATCACCATAGCAATTACCATACTGCAACTGCAGCTGCTCTTACTTCCTGTTCTCTATCAACCCGACCTCCCCTCTCTAACAACCACAGTCAACAACAACAGAAACACAACTGCTGCTGCTGTTGCATACTCAAAATTCGACCTCCCCTCTCTTGGTTGCTGTAATGCAATATTACCACACTCTAACTGCTGCTGTTGCCTGTGACTTTCCAGGCATCACTCCCCAAACACATGATACAACACCAATGTATCCATGACATAAGATAGTACTCCCACCACTTCATCTAATGACTGATACTATGATACAAAATCTGAAGTTAAAGTATGCACACAAGACCCTATATATATATATATATATATATATATATATATATATATATATATATATATATATATATATATACTACTTAACTCTAGAGCAAAAATAAATATATACACATAACATATATAGTGTAGACATATAAATCAAAATAATATAACTATATATAATAAAACCTATTGTATCAAGAGTAACAAGTACTAATTAGAATACCAAAATCCACACATGGCAAATATACAAACACAAGAAGTGCATCACCCCCGTATCACACTAGATCCATGATACGCTTATGATACGCCTTTGACACTCTCCCAAATTAACATCCAAAGCACCACAATTAATGTGAACAAGTCTAAAATCATAATTAAAGACAAATCAAAGTGCTAACTACTCATCCTAGTGCTTGTGGCAAAATATGACATGTGTAGACCCCTTTGTCGGAGAAAAAACCCAAAAATTAACCCGTGTCATAAAATATTATGACACGGCCTACTTGTATCTAATTGTGGACACGACACTAGCTTCACACAACCATAATAATTTTAATTTGGTCCACTTTCCCTATTGACAAACACATGGTGCACCAATATCGGATTTCCTCCAAATTGGGCACAAAATACACCATAGAAGTCACAATACAAGTTATATGAACATAATTCTTGTTCCTATGGGTAGCCCTAAGCCATAGGTGGTTCCTAATGGTTTAATTACATAATTATATTCTAATTAGAAGGGGAAAACTGAATTATACCTATTGGAAGATGGATTTTTAATGCAAGTCTCCAATTGGACTTAAAGAGACCGCAACTTGTGCAATCTCCTCCTCCTTGTAGATCCTTGCCTCCTCCTTATTTCTGGAGCTTATATTGGAGAATTTGAGAAGTAATTAGAAGGATTTGGTAGGGATTTGGTGGAGGAATAAAGGGAATTGGGGAAGAACACTAATGGCAACAAATGAAATGAAATGAGAAGAGAGGAGAGAGAATTCTCCTCTCTAATAGTGGCCGGCCCCTTCCTTGGCCTCTAAGGAATGGTATAAAGTCTAATTTACCCCCATGGGCTTGTCATGATGGATTTTAATTAAGGAGGAAGCTTCTACTCCTAATGGATGTTTAATAAACACTAACTAATCCAAAGGGTGACTAATTATTTGGCCCAAATGAGTCTAACTTAAATATTGGTCCATGGTTCATGACAAGTCTAGTTATGTCTACTAACACAAGCCCAATAAATAGTATGGCCTACTAGCAATAATTAAATAATACAATAATTAAATATATAACATGCACATTAAATAAATATTTATAAAAAGACCAAAGTACCCCTAGTCTAAAAATGTGGTAGTGACATGCCAGCACATTAGGAAATATACAGTGAGTTGTATCAACCAAACTCACCTAAATCAACATAATAAATATGTGAATCATACATTTAAAAAATGATCTTCCTATTTCTCTAGGTTTAGTTAACAATTCATAATAATGAAACACAAAATAAAAGCATATCACTTATCAGTGATTCTTACCCACGACCACTTTCTTTTCCTGCAAAACAAATATTAGAGATCATATTTCTAGGTGTCACGAGTTCGTCCATGCATCAAACAGTTAGGCCTACAAAACAATCATTATTAGCATACAACCTAACTATATGATGGTCCATAAGACACTCCCCATAAACAGAAGTTAGAATGTACGTACAAGTCCAAAACACAACAATCCTTCTATCATAGGGGCATACGTGCCCCAGAGTATCCCATCTCTTCTAGGCCGACATGATTATGGTGTCTTGGAGATCACTCAATAGATTAAACCTTGTGCACACGTTGTTTATGATCAATGCATGATATACAACTCAAGTACAAATCACACACACACACACACATACACACACACACACACACAGTCTCTCTCTCTCTCTCTCTCTCTCTCTCTCTCTCTCTCTCTCTCAATACAATGGGTCATGCCACAAGGCCTACAGCTCGAGAACTATACAGAAGTTAATGTTCCATACATTATGTCCTTTATATGAAAAAAAAATCATAACTCCAGCCGACAACGCCTCAAGAGCCAACTAGGTTCCAATGCCTTAGCGCGTTCGAGCTAACTCCACACCTGCAAGGTTTGGTGGGGTGCCATTACATAGAAATTTACTAGTGAGAGGCCTCTCGCCCACTCAACAAAACCAACACGTTCAATATGTGAGTGCACATAAACTTATGTGGTATTTCTAATCTTGTCTTAGGATCAATTACATGTCATATGATATTTGTGTTTGTAAGTATAAAATTGTCACACAATATAGTAATAAGTTGATCTACCATACTTACCATCCATCCTTTCCTGTCAGATTGTCATACCCCGCTCCCAGAATACTGGATAAATACGGGGATGAATATGGCCAGCTACTCCGTACAAGGTATAGAACATCGTACGGTGGTTACAACTGTCACTCATATTGGGTATCCTAGCATATAATCCAATGTATGGCCTAAAACTGATCTCATGTCCATAGGCAACCACTATGAAATAAGCAACAAGAATGATAATACATGAAAATTAAGTATGACCAAACGATCAAAAATACTCATGATAATCATAAAGTTTACAACAAGAAAATGATGTAGACGGGGGTACCTTCCCACACAGTTTCCAATATGATCTGAAATTGAAGCGTGTCATCCAAGCCAAGTCTGGAAGATCCATATGGTCGATCATAGACAATCTGGAAACAATCCAGGGTTGGCCAGGCCAACCGTAACAAGTACTAGAAAGGAAGGCTCAAGGACGGATGAATAAAACCAACAAGAAAATATGGCAATAAATATATAAAAATAACAATAATCAGGATAAAGGAATCGTACGGTACCACCGCTCGATTATAAAGTAAAATGCATCAACTAAACAACAGCTACATCGTAACATCCAACATCTACTAATACTTGCATAGTCAACTAAAATTTGTAACCTATCATCAGAATATTAATCCACCCCTATACCAAACAAGGATAAGAAAATGAATCACTGTATCGGGACAGCTTACGTACCAGCCGATTAGCAAGCAACACACTCTAGACAAGGAATCAACAATCAAACACAATCATCCTAACATCCACTAATACCTGCGTTATCAACTAAAATCCGTAATCTTTCATCGGAACAATAATTCACCCTACACCAAACAAGGATAAGGGAATAAATTACTGTACTGAGACAGCATTACGAACCAGCCGACTAGCAAGCAGCACACCATACAATTATATGAATGATCGGCCACTCAAATACCTACTGTAAATACCCTAATTTTTTAGAAATTAAATTTTATTTCATTATTTGTAATTACTGAGTTTTAGGAAGATTTTCTGTATTTTTTAGCTAATTATAATAAAGGTTCGTTCATGGATTTATATTTTTGTGTACTAAATTAATTATTAAAATAGTACAAAAATTATATTTTTGGGTGTATAATTAATAATAGAGTATTGTGTAATTTTTCTAAAATTTATTGGGGTCTAAATCTATTTTTAGATGGCCATATATACATTGTTTAAAATAAACCAACCCAACCCAAACCGAACCAAACCGAATCAAACCAACCCAACTAACCAAATCCGGACCTAAACCCGTACCCACTAACCCGCTAACCCAACCCAATAACCCCTCACTTCCTCTTCCAGTAACAGAAAACTCATCCTCTTCCTCTCCCAAACGGCCGAACCCCTCCACTTCAGCTCCCTGTAACCGCCCCACCTCCATCCTATATAATCTCCAGCCTAGCCGAACCTCACAACCATCATCTCCTTTACCACCCCGATCAACCATAGCCTCCGACGATCGCCGGACCACCGCCGCACGCCGCCGCAAAGTAGCTGCCCAAATTTTGAGCAACAACACACAACAAGGTATGCTACTTCTAGCCCCTGTATCTCCCTATACAGTAATCCAAATATCAATCTGTTAAATCTTATGCGAAGACCACATGACCCTCTTAAACCCTGTATAATTAGTTTGACCTATCGCGACACAAAACAGAAAAAATGACCAATTTTGTAGTTCAAAAACTGTTCCAATCACCCATGTTCATGTCAGTTTTTCTTCCAATCTAATTAATATTTTTAAATTCCACTTAAATAATAATTTAGAAATATAATCGAGTTTTAATCTCTTTAATTAGTTTATTTTATTGTTGATTATTCTGTGTTTTATTTGCTGTTAAATTTGACCAAAAACTTGGTTTTGTAAATCTAAATTTTCCCGAAACGGGGTACGTCCTGCTAAACGAGACGACTTTGTCGTATGAAAATTGCACCAAAAGGCGCGTATCATCAACGTGGATGTGTAAAATTTTACGAAAGTTAATTTAGATGTGCTTGCACACCGGAATCAACGCGTATCCGTCGAAAAACTCCGTATCGGACTGTTTTGACACTCGTCATAATTTTATGTGTGCTTGTCTTTTCGTAACAAAACTTATGCCATCGGATTCGTAGTGTTATGCTGGTCCTGTGACCCAAGTTTGGTTCGATTTTGAGAACGTTGACGAAACACCGTTTCGTGGGCCCCACGGTTCTACTTGACGGGCAATTTCGTGATCGGCTCATTGGAATCCAGTTCTGGATATTTTATTGGGTTCATATCATCGTTCTGGACTCTTAGAAACTAAGTTTGATGAATTTAGAGAATTTTGTCTTTGGCACATTTTTCGGTGCGAAGTAGGCCACATGTGGACCCCGCTTTGACCCTAAACTGTCAATTCTGCTTCTGTGTCCAAATTGGACTTATGGGTAGTCAATCATAGCTATTTTAAGTATTCTGAGAGCAATGATAATATTTATTTTAGCATTCGAAAGCGTACCTGGAGATTCCACTTATCTCGGAGCAACTGACGGAGCTCAGAACCCAAGCAAGTGTACCTTGCCAACTTGCAGAAGATTTTGTGCTATTATTTGCTTGTATTCTTTCCATATACTTCTGTGATATACCTGTTCAACCTAGGACCGTGAGATGTTGCTCAGCATCCGAACAAGATTCGGGTGTCGACACCGTACGCGGAGTCGTGTAACGTCACTTAGAGAGTTGATACCATGAACCTATATATTTTTACGTGCTTGCTTTATTAAGTATATCATACCATAGGACACTTGACACTATTTATGTGACAAAATCTTTTCTGAGTTATTCATGGTAATTCTGTATAGGCTTATATGATTCGTGATATAAGATTTGCATATACATAGATATCATTATGACTCATTGTACTAGTTAGAGGTCATGATCATGCGTGTTATGGACATGAGACATCGTGGACATGAAACATGTGATTACATTGGGTGGGAAGAGTCACATATGCTACAGGATGATTACATACATATATATTTTATTATTATGGTGTTTTAGTCTCTGTTTCAGAGCTTGGCCCATTACGTGATATTATTGCTGCCGGCTCCCCGACACAGAGCTTGTAGTAGTTTCAGCCTGAGTACTAGTGATGCTCTCAACTTGCATTTCATATAGTTGGTTACATAGCTTTCCCTGAATATCTATTTTTATTTACTATATTTTATTTGGCTTGAGTTATTCTTGTACCTTGCTATATCCCCTGAGGACCTGGATCCGGATTATGTCCCCAGGTATAGCAGATGAGGTTTACCCCGAGATATATGGGACATGAGCTGACACTGGAGCAGTACTGGCACCAGAGGACGGGGTTGTGCCAGAGGATTTCTCCTGAGTATTCTGTTACATACTTATTTATTTATTTATGTTTCCAGTTATTTCATATCTTGACTCATGGATCTATGTATTGACTTATTTTATCGGGTTGTTCCCCGAGATACTATTTATTTGGACTTGTTGATAGACTATATTTCTTTTTATCTATTATCTTTACTGGTCTATCATATTGACTTGTGTTTACTTTCTGTGGATGAGATTAAAATTATACTGAGATATATGGTGTAGAATGCATTGATATTTATTATAGCTTAAGTGCACTATAACGGATCCATTAAATTAGGTTTGCCCATTGGAGTTGTGCTGCTGGCCATTGTCACGTGGTTAGTCCCTCGATATTTTAGGACTGGGACGTGATACCTACGACTTATTATTTAAAGTCTGGGTTATCCCAGTAATGCAATATATAGGAATCCTCAGATCGTGCTATGTTTGAGCAAGACTAGCCTAGCCATTAATATACAAACAAGAGTAGATAAAATGTACCAGTCCCTCATAAGACCACTGCGCTAAAGAGATCAATAATATTTCCAGCTCCCCTATAGGGAGATGTTGGCTCGGTTATAATAATATTAATGGTCGGATACTGCACTATAATAGTACGAATGATATATAATAGGCTGTAGTGACCAGCCTTGTAATAAAATGAGTGGCCCGCATGCACTATCTCAGGATTTCATTTCTTCTCAATGCTTATACCAATTTTAGTTGACTAATAAATCCTACGGTTGTATCGAATCTCGTGTCGTGGCCACACGATCATCATCCTAGAATGTCGTACTACAGTACGGGTACGCCTTGTGCGAATCTACGTTGGTTTTCGACCATTCCAAGCTAGATTCATCCAGAGCATAATACATCAATTAATACACATCATCCAACCATGCTATGCTACGATCACTGACCAACTACAAAGGTACCCATGCAAGGTATAATATAATATACTATAATAACAGAAATATGGTAGCACCTCAGTGCACAAGTAGAATATGTAGACGTACCTCAGTACGTTATAACCAAGAATAGCACCGCAGTACACTAATGAACACGGAGCACCTCAGTACGATAACAAGGCCAGTACATCAAAGGGTAACCTGGTAGTCAATAACACGAGTACAGGTGGTCAAGTCAGGAAATATGTACAGCCAGTCAATAAATCAGACAAATCTAACCATTAGGTCGGCTTACCAACTAAATCAATCCATCAATAGTCTCTCCATCTACGATGGAATATGAATATAATGTACTCAGGAAACTCAACACTAGATACTAAATCAATCACCAGAACCAATTCTAGACCCTCTGGCTCACTAGAATCAACGATCACAGACTATCAGTCAACTAGTCCTCTAACTTCCGAAATATAACGTAGGTACCGTCTAACAAAATTATTCGTCCATAAGTACAAATACTAGAAGTCAATAGGGCAGTAAATCAATCACGAATTTAATATCAGCAATCCTTTGATCCACCAAATTATATATACAACTCTTTGATCCACCATGTATATGTATATTATCTATATCAGTAAGGAACAAGACACTAAATACTATGCCACCAAGTAACATAAGATCCCTAAGGTCTTCCAAAATATAGAGAAGTTACATGTTTTGGCACATGTGAAATTGGGTAACATCACTTATTTATAACCTCGATATTTGCCTCGTTTTACGAAATACTCGCACAATAATCCCAATCTAAGAAATCCAATAAAAATAATATCTGGCCTATGCCCTAGGCCGACAAAATCCACTAGAGTCCACAAAATCTTGCTAAATCAATATCCCAAGATCATTGTCACGCCCCAGTCCTAAAATACGCGGGACCAGACCACGTGGCAATGGCCAGCTAATACAACACTGAGGGATTATCCAATTTAATGGACCCGTTGAAGCGTACTACGCTGTCCTAAAATACTAACAAGTCTAATATACTAATATACATCAGGTAATATCTAATCTCATCCACAAATATAAATAATGAGTGATGAAATAAATACTAGAAAATAAGTGCGGAGTCTGAATGTCATAGTACAATCCAAATATGTCTGATGGGAACAAATCCACTACAATGATAAACCAAGAGTATGAAAAGACAGATAAGAGAGTATGGCTAGAGCATCGGCTAACTAGATAAGGATGCTCCAGCCCTAGGCGGAAGGCCTACCAGTGATCAAGGAAACTCTGATGGCAGCACCTCAAGATCATCCTCGGACGCGTACCTCGTCTCCTGTCCGGGCCCGTACACGGTAGGATAGTAAGCCTCATCCAAATCTGAAAGGAAACCAGGTCCTCAGAGGGACGTAACAAGATACAAAAATATATGCCATATATAAATACTGAATAAAATAAAGGGGGTGTGCTAACCATCTAAGTGAATGCAATATGAGAACAACCTTGGTACATATGGGTATGTGTAGGCATAACGTCTACACTCCGAAGAGCGTGGTATCTGTACATGTAATGTCCATTATTCCGAAGAATGAGGTATCTGCAAATATATACGTCCGTATCGCTCTGAAGAACGCGGTATCTGAATAAAAAAAGTTATTAGATCCGTGGCTCCTCTGGATACTACGGATTCTAATGTGTGTATCCCATACCCCTACCAGTTGTGCTCCCCGCCCAATGCAGATATACAAGTCGAATACACGACGTGCATACCACGTAACTATATGCCAAGGCTCAATTAATTAGATAACCCTAATTATGCACTAAATCATGATGTATGTCACACGCACCGATAGCTAGTCGAGTACGCAAACCCGCATCCCAACATGAGTTTGTCATCGTGATGCGTGTAAAAGTGTCAAGGTCTAGGAAGATCTTAAAATATCCTCACAATGGTAGGTGGGTCTGCTAGTGACTAAGTCAATACACTACACATCGACGCATTCGTCGACTGCACCCGAGTCATTCTCGGACGCACACAGTTATATGTAATATTGCAACAAGATATCATACAACATTTTATAATTTAAATTAAACAGTAAATTAGGCAAGGTATACTTGCCTGGATCCTCAAGCTGCGAGTACCAAAATCCTGCTCCCAAAGTCTCGCCTGAACGGTCTAGCGACCCTATACATATAATATAATATAAACATCAGTTATTACACTAGCACGCACAGAAAACACAACTACGCTGCACTTAGAACTGACGCAAGGGGGTCACAACTGGTCAACTAGCAGGGCCGAGTATGTACGCAGCTAAAATGTACAAGTGTTATGTCCTCAAATACCGTGCATAACAAGACAACGAGTTATCAAATGCACTATAATACCAAATAACGTATAACGCAAAACACAGGTCCTAGCTAACAGTGTAATGTGCACAAGTCAGTTGTCTAAACACCTAGGTCAACACAAGTGTAACACATTAAATAACCATATTTTTCTATAAGGTAATCACTAACACTAATTTCTATTCTAAATTATGCATACACATACTCATTGCTCTAGGGTTTACCACTACACATCGATGCAATAATACATAAAGAAAAGAAGGCAATATATACCTAGTCGTGATCGTGGCCGGAGGGGCGATGTCCGCAGCTCATGGGCGGCCTGCCTCCGGCGAGGGAGGGTGGTGCTCCGGCGAGTACAACACGTAGCAGCAGTAGTACCGACAGCAGCTGCAAAAATGGCAGCAGCTTACAGTGGCAGCGGCAGGGTCGACGGTGGCGGGTTGCTGGCGGTGGCGGGATAGCCGTGAGAGGATGGTGGCTAAGGTGGTGGTGGTCTTCGGCGAAGGTTGGGGTAAAGTGGATGGGTGTTGGTGATGGTGATGATGATGTTGGTGACAGTGATATTGGTGACGGTGGTTTTGACGGTGCTAAGATGGTGGCGGTGGTTGCTGATGGTGGTGGAGACGACGAGGTGGGGATGATAGCCGAGGTCGATGGTGGCTAAGGTGGTGGAGATAAACAAAGGGGGAGTCAGGTGGTGGCTGCCGAGGGTGTGTTGGTGATGATGATGGTGGTGTTGGTGATGGTGGTTGTGATGATGGTGGCGGTGGAGATGGTGATGATGGTGGCCGTGGAGGTGGTTGGCTGTGGTGGCGGTGGGGATGACTGGGGAAGGTAGGTACAGGATGGTGATGGTGATGAGGTGAATGGAGGAGGAGGAGAGTGGCGGTGGTTAAGGAAGGCAGAGATGGGCTGGCGGTACTGTGGCTGCGGGATAGCCGTAGTCGAGGTTGAGGGGGCAGGTGGTGGAGGAAGGCGGTCGGAGGTGGAGATGGTTGGCTGCTGTAGGAAGGTGGTGAAGTAGGAGTAGAGAAGTAGGTTTAGGGTTTCGGTTAGGGTGGTGGTGTGGGTTTTTGGAGAGAGAGAGGTAGGTGTTTAAGTAGGAGAGAGAGAGGGGGTGCTCACCTTGGGATTAGGGCCGACTGTGGATTTCTTCTAGGGATGAGGGAAGCCTCTACATGAAGAAGGAGTGGCTAGGATGATGGGGGTTTGAATGGAGGGTGGAGATGTAAGAAGAAAAAGTTGGTAGTACAACCAAATGGAGGGAAATTTTTAGGGTAGACCGGTCAAAGGGGGGATGATTCCTTCATGACTTGGATCCAATGAGAGGTGGACACCTCATTGATTTTGCATAAAGGTCCCTAACAATTGGGAAATTACATAAATAATAGAATTTTGGGATTTGATGAGGAAAAATACCATATTTGGTGTGATATAGTGGGTTAAAATTGTGTGTGGTGTATAGTATGAACCTTGAGGGTGTGAGTGGGGGTTTGGGTTAGTGTTGGGTCTAATTTTGGGTTAGATTGGGTCCTTACACCAATTTAATTAAAATTAGTATAAGTGGTGTTCTTTAATTAATTGGAAGTACATGAGATTAAAATTGGGTGGGATACAAATGTCATGGACGTAGTAGACTTAGAATAAAATATTGTCATAAATTGGGTTGCCCAAAACGGGTTGTGGTTGTGTCTCCAATTTCGATTGGAATGGACAAAGCTGGATTTATTTGGATTTAAAATGGACATTTGTAATGAATATTGTGCAACTAAAATAAAGCACAAAAGAGGATATTTATGAGTTATACAAGGGTCAGAATAGAAGGCTGACATGTCTAGAAAAAGTATATAAAATTGGTTTGAAGGCAAATGCTAGTGTAGCGCTCCAAATATCGAAGCAACGGCAAGGTGCGCAAAGTGATGCAAATATTACACAATAAATTTAAAATACTGTGTTCTAATTCTAATTGGCTTCAAACTAACCCTAGTCTCTCTATCTAAGCTAAGTAGACCTAAAATTTGGTCGAGGGGGTTTATAATCTACCCTCCTTAGAGCATTTCATCCTCGAAATTAAAACATACATATGGTAAAAACTATTGACTGAAATTAAAAGCTACTACATACCTAGGCCTTCGAAGAGATGGGAAAAACACTGCCGAATATCATCCTCTCATTCCCAGGTCGACTCGCCTGGTGCATGAAGCCTCCATGCGACACGAACTAGAGGGATAGTATGACCTCGCAACACCTTCTTGCTTTTTTCTAGAATCTCTACAGGCTCCTCCTGATATGACAAACTCGGCCCGACGGTGATCTCCGAGTGGTCAAGCACATAACTCAGATCTGGCGTGTACCTCCTTAGCTGAGATACATGGAAGACGTCAGGAAATCCTTCTAATGTCTGTTGCAATGCTAATCTATAAGCAACCTCTCCGATGCGCTCCAACACATCGAATGGTCCGATGTACCTCGGACTCAGCTTTCCTCTGCCTACAAACTTGATGGTTCTTCGGGTAGGCAAGATTTTTAGAAATACATGATCTCCAACCTGGAACTCTAAGGGTCATCGATACACGTTTGTCCAATGCTTCTGTCTATTCTGTGCTGCTCGCAGGTGCCCTTGGATCTTCTTTACTTTATCTACTATACGAACAACCAACTCTGGTCCAAGAATCTGCCTCTCGTCTACATCACTCTAGTACACCGGGGAACGACACTTCCTGCCATACAATGCCTCATAGGGAGCCATCTAAATGCTCGCTTGATAGCTATTATTGTAGGAAAATTTGACCAAATGTAAATGGTCCTCCCATGATCCACTGAAATCAAGCATGCACGCCCTCAATATATCCTCTAGCGTCTGAATGGTGCGCTCGGACTGGCCATCTGTCTGTGGGTGATACGATGTGCTGAACTTTATGCGGGTACCGAGACTTTCTTGCATACTCCGTCAAAAGTAAGATGTGAATCTCATATCCCTGTCAGACACTATAATGACTGGTACTCCATGCAGTCGCACAATCTCCCTCATATACATATCTGCTAAGACCTCTGTAGACTGTCCAACTCTGAAGGGTAGAAAATGAGCGGACTTGGTGAGTCGATCTACGATCACCCATACCATATTGCGACTACTAGGACTCCTCGGAAAGCCCATAACAAAGTCCATAGTGAAGTACTCCCATTTCTACTCAGGTATCGGGAGCGGCTGAAGTAAACCTGCAGACCTCTGATGCTCAGCCTTGACCTGCTGACACACCAGGTACTTGGCTACAAAGCGGACTATCTCCCTCTTCATTCCATGCCACCAATAGTAATGCCTCAAGTCTCTGTACATCTTTGTGCCTCCTGGATGAATAGAGTATGCTGAACTGTGCGCCTCCGATATCAGCTCCTAACGAAGTTCTCTATTCGTAACATAGAGATGATCTCCACATCTCAAAGTCCCGTCCTCGTGTATGCTTAATCCTGTCTGCATCCCGGCCTCTGTCCTCTGTCGAAGCCTCTGAAATCTGGCATTTGTTGGCAAGGCAGCCTTGATCCTCTCAACCAATGTCGATTGCACCTGGAAACTCGATAACTGACCGTCTGCTCCGGACATAATAACCTCTATACCCAACAACTCCAGTCTCTCAATAGGTGTTGCTGGGTAGTAAAAAAGAATGCCATGGGCCTCCTGCTCAATGCGTCAGCTACCACGTTAGCCTTTACCGGATGGTACTGTAGCTCAATCTCAAAGTCTGTCATCACTTTGAGCCAACATCTTTGTCTCTGGTTCAGGTCCTTCTAAGTATAGACGTACTTCAGGCTTTTGTGATCTATGAATATCTTCACCCGCTCTCCGTATAGGTAGTGCCTCCAAAGCTTCAGGGCAAAGATCACTGCGGCAAGCTCCAAGTCGTGAGTGGGATAGTTTTTCTCATGGGTCCTCAGCTGCCTAAAGGCATAGGCCACAACCTTCCCATGCTGCATCAAGACGCATCCTAATCCCTTCCCTGACGTATTGCTGTAGATCACGAATCCTTCGGGTCCAGAAGGTATAGTAATGATAGGTGTCATAGTCAGACGCTTCTTCAGCTCATCGAATGCCGTCTGACACTCCTCTGTCCAAATGAACTCCTGTTCCTTGTGGGTCAAGCGGGTCATCGGCTCTGCGATCCTTACGAAGTTCTTTACGAACCTCCGGTAATATCCGACAAATCCTAGGAAACTCCTCACCTCCGAGACATTGGTTGGGGTCGACCACGTCTCTACTGACAAAATCTTCGCTGGATCTACCGAAATACCATCTCCTGAGATAACTTGTCCGAGAAAAGAGACACGATCTAGGAGGAACTCACACTTATTCAGCTTGGCATAGAGCCTCTCACGCCTCAGCATCTCTAACACTAGCCTCAAGTGCCCCCCGTACTCCTCGTAGCTTTTTGAATACACCAAGATATCGTCGATGAAGACTACCACAAACTGGTCCAGATACTGGTAGAAGACTCTGTTCATCAGTTTTATAAATACTGCAGGCGCATTCATCAGTCCAACAGGCATCACCAAGAACTCGTAGTGGCCATAACGAGTCCTGAATTTCGTCTTTGGAATATCTTCTCTCCTTACCTTTACCTGATGATACCCCGATCTCAAGTCAATCTTTGTGAACACCACTGCTCCTGTCAGCTGGTCGAACAAATCATTGATCCGCGATAGGGGGTACTTGTTCTTGATAATCAAAGCATTAAGGGCTCTGTAATCAATACACATACAGAATGTCCCATCCTTATTTGGTACAAATAATACTAGTGCTCCCCAAGGAGATGCACTAGAATGAACAAATCCCTTGATCTGCAACTCCTCTAACTGTAACTTCAGCTCATCCAGTTCCTTCTTTGCCAACCGGTACATATTCAAAGATACCGGTGCTGCTCCGGGTACCAACTCAATAGTGAACTCCACCTCTCTATCTGGCAGTAGGCCTGACAACTCCTCCGAGAAAATATCCTCGAACTCTGTAACTATCGGTGGGGGTGCCGTCTCCATAGCTATGTAAGCTCCAGCTGTTTGCCCTACTCCTTGATCGATGGTGCCACGTATGTACTCGAACTCTGGGTGATCTGGTGGTCTAAAAATGATGCTACCCCTTTAGCAATCCAGTATGGAATTGTACTGGCTTAACCAGTCCATGCCTAACACAACATCAAAGTTTGGCATCAGGAATACCAAAAATCATGCTCTCATCTTTCGACCACACACGACTACCGAGCACGCTCTAATAGTGATGGTAACCGGTACGATGCCTCCTCCGAAAATAATCTTCTAACTCTTAGGTAAGGGGGAAGTAGCTAATCTATGCATAGCTACGAAACTACTCGATATGAAATATAGTGTAGCACTAGAATCAAATAATGCAGTCGCAGGCAATGATGCAACTAAAATGGTACATGTGATAGCTTCCCTTCTGGTTCCTCCTCAATCGCTGCTAGTGCAAAGGCCTGCCCGCGCCTCTGCCCTCCGGTCTGCTGTCTGGCTCGATCAAGCTGTGCCTCCTGTTGTACCAGGGGTGGTCCCCTCTGAAATCCTCCGGGTGCAGGTGGACGTTGACCTCCTGTCTGGGGTAGTATCCTCTGCACTGGTGCTGCTGGCCTCTGTCCTGTCTGTGGTACAACATCCCTGCGGTATGGGCAGTCTCGGGCTTGGTGCTGGTTCGCTCCATAAATTATACATGTCCCCAGTCTTTTTCGACATTCCTTCTGGACATGCCCTCAGTCACCCTCACTTTTTCAATCAGGGGTAGTTTGGTAATTGATACGAAAAATTTATTTTTAGGAGGGTTGTAATTAATATTGTGCATGAGTAATTAATTATTATTGTATTATTTATTATTTGATTAGACGTAGTATTTATTTTAGACTTGTGTAGTGGTCCTAACCTATTTTATTAGATGCATGAACCCAACATTTTGGATGAGTTTAGTTGAGCCCATGAATTAGGCCCATGGATTAGGAGGTTGGATTAATTAGTAAAACCATTAGACTAGAACCTTCCCTCCTTAATTATTTTCTTCATGAGAGGCCCAAGGGGTATTTTAGATATTTTACATTGCCTGGAGAGGGGTTTATGACCAGCCATAATTAGGAGGAGAGAGAGAGAGTGCTCTCATTTCATTAATTTCCCCAAATTCTAGATCTATATTTTCCCTCTTCCAATTTCCCTCCATTCCCTCATCAATTCTCCACCAATTCTTCACCAATCTCTTTCCTAGTTCTTCATTAAGGCTTCTAAATCAAGGATCTACAAGAAGGAAGCAAGGAGCAAGGAGCAAGGAGCAAGGAGGAGGAGGCCAAGATCTACAAGGAGAGGAGCTACTTTGCATTTTAAAATTTTTTATTGGGAATCCATCTCCCAATATGTATATTTTAGTTTTTTCCCTTCTAATAGACTCTAGATCTAGGATTTAACTATGAGAAACTAATCCACATGCATAGGCTACCCATAGGATTTGGTTTTGGGATAATCGGAGAACTACGGTGGAAGTTACATGCATTTTGGTGCCAATTTTGGGAGAATTCCGAGATTGGTACATGTTGTGTTCGTTAATTGGTCAATTAGACCAAATTAACATATGATTGTTTGTTTGTGACTAGTGTCGTGTCCATAATTGGATACGTGTAGGCTGTATCTCGTCAATTTGATGAAACAGGTTGATTTTGGTGGTTTTTCCCTGGCACGGGGCCTTGTGCATATCACATTGTGACACGGGCACGTAGATACTCTAATTACTATACGTATTATTCATATTTAGTGTATTTGGATTGCTCGTATCCTCCGGGATGCGTTTGGTTGTGTGTTGGAGCCGTATCGTGAGCGTATCATAGAGAAAGTGTGATACGTGTGCGGTGCATTCCATGTGTTTGTTGTTTTATTCTTTTTTCTATACATGCATGTGTATTTATATATCTATATGATAATTAAGTGATATATATATATATATATGTATATGTTAGTGTATTGGAGTTTATGTATAGGTGTGTGAATATATGTGTATATGTCTATATATATATGTTTGTATATATATAAGTGTACTTGTGATTAGTGTATAAGTGTGGGTCTATGTGTATATATATATATATATGTAGGAGCATATAGTGATATATGTATATATCTATATGTATATCTATCTATTGATTCATATGTGGGGATAAGTATATACATATATAGCTAGTGATTTATATGTAGGTGTACATATATATGTATAGAGTTATTCTTAGAGGTATTTATAGGTATCAGTGTGCTGTGTTTGTAGTGTGTGGCATGTGTGTTATGTATTTGTGTTGTGAGCGTGCGTATGAGGGTCAGCAGCTCATGCAGAGGGGGAAGAGCATTAAAAATTCAGCAAGGGAGAGAGCACA